>OX459000.1:3265569-3865569 GCA_949774965.1 Diarsia brunnea | reverse complement strand
TTCTATTTAGCTAGTAGCTAATCAAACAATATTTTATTCAACTAGTAGCTGATCAAACAATATCAATAAATTCAACTAATGTCGTTGATAATTTTGCCAACAATGTTCTATTTAGCTAGTAGCTTATCAAACAATATTCTATTCAGCTAGTAGCTGATCAAACAACATCAATAAATTCAATTAATGTTGTTGAATAATGTTGCCAACAATATTCTATTTAGCTAGTAGCTAATCAAACAATATTCTATTTAGCTAGTAGCTAATCAAACAATATTTTATTCAACTAGTAGCTGATCAAACAATATCAATAAATTAAATTAATGTTGTTGAATAATTTTGCCATCAATATTCTATTATGCTAGTAGCTAATCAAACAATATTCTATTCAGCTAGTAGCTGATCAAACAATATAAAATAATTCAATTAATGTTGTTGAATAATTTTTCCAACAATATTCTATTTAGCTAGTAGCTAATCAAACAATATTCTATTCAGCTAGTAGCTGATCAAACTATCAATGAATTCAATTAATGCTGTTGAATAATTTTGCCAACAAAATTCTTGTGAGCTAGAAGTTGATCAAACAATATCAATAAACTCAATTCAATTAATGTAATTGAATCATTCAGGCAACAATTGTTTTATTAAGCTAACAGCTTAGCATCTAATAACTTGAATAAAAATTCCAAACAGCTATAAATGTCTGTAACTGTGCATGTGTGTCTAGCAAGGTGATACAAAAATGCATTGAATGTCAGATCTATTACAAGGTTTCTATGTTGAATAAACCAATGAATGAATGTTACTAAATCCTACAATTGAATAAACATTGTAGGATAATAAAAGCAACAATAATCTGCCGACAAAATTTATCTCCACTATTTCAGATAACAACCACGAGACTACACTTAGGACAACGGACGGACGAGCGGACGGCAACGGCAAGTGCAGAGCGCGCACCGCCGATCAGAATGGCCGTGTCGCCGCGAGAGTGTCTATCTGCTGGGATCATTAGGCAATCTAATTAATAACCAGCTTATAATAATAGCTTAGCTTAGTTTTTTATAATCAACCTGCAATCTGCAATGAACCTGCCATCTCTGAGATATTTGTACAGTAATTATTACGGGATCGATATTGAAAGACATGAGCGACAGTGCCATCTGTTAGCTTTTGTGTTAACTACTACAGAGATGGTTTGTAATTGAATGGTCGATGGCTCGAATAATGATTTATTAAACAGAGGTCTTTAACTAGAACTATAGTTAAAATTAAGAGAAGCTAATTGATTATGAATATTGGGATTTTAATGATTGCTCACTTGAAATTAGGCTGTATAAGAGACGTCATTGCACATTGTTGTGAAGATGGCGGCGAATACGATTTTAATGATCAATAACTCAATTTATAATCTGAAACCACGACTAAATCAGTTTCTTTATGTAATTATAAACTAAAAAGTCATAAGATTATTTTGTAGAGCAATTTATTAGTAGAAAACCTGTTCTTTGTATTAAATCCTTTAATTAGCCGGAAATGGCGTAAGTAACATTCTGTTGTAAAAAGTAATGAACCTATTAATTAGACATTAACTTAATAACACCTTCGCATTAATATTGGTATTGTTTTATTGTTAAATAATTATTACAATCAATTGTGAACTATTTTAGTATTGTTTATTAGTTTTAACTGATTAAAAGTAATTAATAACAATACTGAGTACGTGGTACTTCCGCTAGACGGACTAGACAAGTAGACACGCGTGTGACGAAAGATGCACATTATCTCGCGTTTAGCAAATAATGTAAATGAAAGTGGTTTTTGATGTGATTAACATTAATTAGTGCAAACGAGAATTGTAACATGATTTAAATGGAGTTTCTTCAACCCATTCTTCTCCATAGTAACAATGATTCATGTGAATGGGTCTCAACCCCTGAAAAGTTTATAAGTGCCTGTAAATGGACTATTGTAAATAAACGTTTGGTGTTTGAGTCAAGTATTGTGTGTGATTTCAACTACCCTTAAACCCATCTACCACGAAGAGGAATCTAAGGCGAAGACAATATGGCGGAGGCCATTGATGTTTAGGAGCAGCGTTCCATAAGTGGTTTTCCCGCCTTAACATACATAAATATGGGTAAGTTTTAACTTTAAATAAAATACAGGGTGTCCTTCGCAGACTGATGGAAACAAAGAAGTTTGGTGAAAAATGCGAGTAAAACATGATTTCATATAGGGAGCTGATAGCACCCTGCCTGTTTGCGGAGGTCTATCACTTACAATCTGTATATTGGTTAGTTTACCTGTCTGCACTAATAATATAATAATAATATTATAAAAAGGAAAGATTTGTTTGTTTGTTTGTAACGAATAGGCTCCGAAACTACTAGACCGATTTCAAAAATTCTTTCACCGTTGTCAAGCTACACTATTCCCGGGTGACATAGGCTACTTCTTATCCCTGCATTCAAACGGGAACGGGAACTACGCGGGTGAAACCACGTGACGTCCGCTAGTACAATATAAATTTCAAATTTATGATCTCATTACGCTAAATATCTTCCGACAAGAAAGGACCACCCCTGCTTCAATGCACTGCGATGTCTTCCGGGGCCAATTTCCTCAAAAAAATTAACTAAACGGAATTCTATTAATAACTCAGCAGGTAGGGGCTCATTCAAGTTATCAGCACAACAGGAAGAGGAGTAATTGTCGAGAGTTACCGGAGTGAAACTCGACCCGACGGACATATTTCAGTAAGATTTGCTTACGCACTTTAGAGGTGACAGCTCACAGGTTCACGGCTCTTTGGTTAATATTTTAAATGTTTTTTTTTATATTGCTTATTGTATTTATGTTTGAGTTTAGTATTGTGTTTTTTATATTCACGTTGGTCCTGACTATCATTTGTAGATGTTTGAAAGTCGTAACAGGTAGTCAGCAGTGGACTGAAAGTCCGACAACCAGTCTTAACAAGAGTTTAATATCACCGAGTACTAACTGGGTTGTGAAGGTCAGATAGGTTGTCGTTTGGTGTCGGTCAGATAGGTGTCGAGATACCACGGCCTCAATATAAAGGGCTAAGAAGGAACATGGGTGGTTTTTAGTCAGTAGAAGTCTGACATTCCCTTTCACTCTGCCCAAGAGTGGGCGGGGTTATTTGATGATTTTCCACCCGACAAAAAAAAAAAGGTAAGGCATTAACCACATGATTAAGAAAGACAGATTATAACAGGCGAATGCTCCCGGTCAAGGTTAGGCTATAGAAACTAGGGCCGTCCTGAAGCTCGACGGTTTGACGACATCATCAAAGTCGCGGGACACACCTGGATACTGGATAAGAGATGCACAAGACCGGAACATGGGGGGGAAAAAAGGGAAGCCTATACCAAGCAGTGGGTGATTCCGGGCTGATTGATATGATGATGAATGCTCCCGGCGGGAGAGCACCTTTAAGCGAGTGATTTACTGCCCTCTCACAGGGAGGAGGACTGTGTCCCAGCACTGGAAACATAATAGACTGATATGACGTCGCCGTCCCCGGAGAATAAAATGATAACTGCCATTACCATAGTTTTATTGTTATGCCATATTTGAAACCTACGGAGCCTAATACATCTACTCAATTTTTTTTGTGATTTTTTTCCTCTAATCCACAAAGTTATAAGATAATACAATAATATTCACTACTTTTTCCCAGAACAGATGCGTACTAGAAAAAAAAGATAGTGTAATGATAGTGAAATAGTATCTTTACAAATATGTGACAATAACTTTTGCAATAATATTCTCGGAAAAACTAATCGGCGAAATATTGATGAACGCCATTATCATTTTATATACCCCAGAATAAAAGTTCATGGTTGTATTACCGAATAATGCATGTCCAATATTAACGAGAATAAAATTGTAACGGATTATGTTTTCCGTATATTAGGCCTACATTACATACATACATAAACTCACGCCCTTTTCCCATGGGGGTAGGCAGAAACCACAGAACGCCACTTGCTACGATCCTTACATACTCCTTTTAGGCCTACATTATTCGTTGAATATTGTTGTAATGCACTATAGCAATACTTACAGTCTTTTAAAAGTAACGAGAATAAAATGAAGCCATTTGGTTCATGGTTAAATTAAACTAGGTAGTGAAATGTTACAGGTTTCTTCAAGGTTATCGAAAATCATAAATTTTAAGTAATTATTCAGTCATTTGGTTTCCTCAAAACATGATCAAATGTTTTATTATTTTATACCTTTAATATTTCAGCGCATACTTTCGATTTAATACAAACATTTAACTTTCCATTTCCAAATTATATCGCACACCTGCCCAAGTACCCAACTTTTGATATGACAAAATATTTATCAGAACTTTGTAAATTCGTACAAAGTTTTAACACAACAGCAGAGACGAGACTCTGTTACATTCGGAGTTTATTTTAATCAAATTAGACAGTAATGTGTGTTCTGTTATACTAATTATTATATTCTAGTTTGTGTCGTATGTTTGGTAAAGTTATTGTGAGTTTCAATGTGGAATAAAGTGATAATGGAGAGATATAATTGTTTAAGTCTAGCTTTAAGTGTTTCGTTGTAAGAAAATTATCATCGCCAAGGAAAATGTTTATTAGGAAAACAGCATGTCCGAGAACCAAACATAAACACAAAAAGTAACAAAAAAATAAATAAATAAGTAACACAGTCGAACAAACTAATAAGTATACAGGCAGAAATTTTTGTAATTCTAGTACACTGAAAATATTGATTGCAATTTTGTTTTATAAAGCGATTAGCAATAAGCGACTGATGTCAAACGCTGTATCGTTTCACATTAGTCTCTAACTGCGGAACTCAGAGATATTTAATGATTACTTAAGCCGCCATTTAGTATAGATTTGACATACTTTTGTATGACAAAACTGTCAGAACCTTTACTAAGTGATGGCCTTAGTAATCATTAAAGCTCTCTGTGTGCGGCAGTAAATGTATCTGTATAATCTTAAAAGTAAATGCAAGTTAGCTGGCTGTATACTTATTGGCACTTGACCCCAAATTGGAGTTACAGCTTATTTCTCTTTCGCGGAAATGAGGCCTATTTTTTTTTTTTTTTTGGGGGGGTGGGAAATCATCAAATAACCCCTCTCGCTCTTGGACAGAGCGAAAGGGAGTGTCAGACTTCTACTGACTAAAAACCACCCATGTTCCTTCTTAGCCCTTCATGTCGAGGCCGCGGTATCCCTTGCGAACAACCCGCAGCCTCGACACGCGTTGGCCCTTGCGGGCGGAAATGAGGCCTGTGTCTGTTTTCCAGCTGTGAAAACATTATAATCTGATTAATATGGTTTAGCTATTATCATGTGACATCAGTCGTAATCTTTCACTAAAACAAGAGCTTGAGCTTGAATGAGTACGATGTCCTTATTCAGAAAAAAAGGTTTTTTTTATGAAACAAGAAATCGAACATTTCATTTCAATCTTTCAGTTTGAAAGAAGCAAAGTAACTTTGATGTTTATTGAAAGGGGTGAAACTTCAAACATTTTATACAAATTCGTATAAAATTCAAGAAGTGTTATCATAAAATTATGTTTAAACAAACACTTAAAAACTCTTTACGCAGCGTTCGAGGTTGAAATCAGAAAGTTAAATGATTAGGCAAGCGGTGAATAATAAATCTTTTGTAAGTCGAGTTAAGCTAAGGGCTAAGGCAGGAACTTGGAGCTTCTCCAATGCATCTTAATGCCATATTGATTTTGACAACCGAATCTGGTTAACTAAACCAAGTTGGTGATGAAGCGGATATCTTACGTAATTTGCTCGTATAAAGACGCAAATTCATATGTCTTTTACTTGCATTAGATCCTAGTTGTCTGTATGCTAAAATGTGCATTACAATAAACATCTGAAAACCAATGTCTCATATTAAAATCCGAGCTGAGTCTTATCGAAGCTATAAATCAATGTCAAAACTCGTCAAAAATGAAGATAAAATAGACGTAAATGACAGATTGAGACAGAATTCAGACAAATGGATGGAATTATTTAAAAGGGAGAGGAGTAAACGATGCGTAGACAGAAAAAAAAGGTCAGGCAGGAAAAGAATAAAAGAAGAAGACGTGTTGAACCGACACCAAGTAGGTATTACAAGGTAAGGAAGCTATTGATGATGATGATGATGATGACATTGGAATGAGTTGGTCCATGTGATACGGGCATTTCCCCATCTAATTGGTGCATGTCACAAACTGGCATGCAACGTACTTTTGTGAAAACTACGGAACTGTTTATTTCGTGCTTAATTCTAATACGACTTGAGAAAACAATTCTAAATTCTGATAATTTAGATTTATTCTTTTGATATTTCTATCTCATATCAATTCTCTCTAGATTCACAGAAAAGTATGCGGACTAAGGAAGTTGACTTGAATACAATATTGAGATAAATATATTTCCTGGAACTGTAGATTGGATTCAAGAAATATTATGATACAAGGAACAGAGCTTTCCGGTCCTTTTCTTGCATTGACACCCCTTTTTTTTATCGGGGTGTGGGAAATCATCACATAACCCCTCCCGCTCAGGGCAGAGCGATAGGGAATGTCAGACTTCTACTTACTAAAAAGCACCCATGTTGCGCCATGCATGCGCCGAGGCCGCGGTATCTCTTTCGAACAACCCGCAGCCCCGACGGGGCATTGACACCCTAGACTTGCTTTCAAAATCAATCTCGGCTGACTCAGTTTAGATTGTTTTCAACGCGCTAAAGAGACATATAGTCGACTCAAGATTACATGCACTGTTACGAGGCTGAGACAAGAGCTTGGAGCTAGGCACAAACTAAAAAAAAATCCTAGCAGTGGTTGAAGTCGGTCTGAGGAATCCCAAAATTCAATAGTCCGGTTGTATCCTCATACGGTATAACGATACAACCGGGCTATTGAATTTTGGCATTGGTAGGTTTTCACCTAACAACGGAGAAATAATAGTAAAGAATAATAATGTTCAAAATAATTCTCACCACAAAACAAAGCGACAGTTTATATTCATTCACGGAACCATAACCACACCGCAATGTACAAGTTAATTTATCTAAGCACATTCGTGAATTGTACGAAATGTTGCGAGTTACGCCGAACGAGTTGCCTGAATTGAGAAATGTGTTACTCTAGGGAGATGCGGATTGAGGCTGTTAGATAAATGGAGAATACTACCTCAGTTCATACATTTTTAAATACTAATACAGCAAGCTCGTAGCAGTGATAGCCCAGTGAAGTGACCGTTGGACTATCAAGTTATAGATCTCGAGTTCCAACCCAAATCAAATCAAATCAATTTATTTGCTAAAAGTATTGGTACAATTTCGGTCGTAACATATAACTTAGATCCATAATACTTAGTCATAATAATGTGACATGCAAACATTTGGCTATTATAATTGTATTAAAGTCATAGGTAATTAAATTATTCATTAAAATTAAAATTGAGTAATAATGTCGTTAGATACATTTGCATAATATTAGACGATAAATGATAATTGTAATTATCTATTCTTATTAAGCGTGCAAATTATTTACAAGCTTACATTTTTAATCATAATACATCATAATTTATGTCGTTATTACCGTGCAATTACTATTATTACATTAAGAACTCGGATTTTCCGGATTATTGTGCGTATTTGATTTTAGTCAGTAGAAGTCTGACACTCCGGCTCCGGCGGAGGAGCTCGTGGCTTAATAAGAACTGCCACACGGGTCGATCTTTAGGTAAAGCTGTGCTTGCCTAGGTCGGTCTGTGGATGGGTGACCGCCCGACATACCGAATTTCCTCCGCGCGTTGGAAAGCACGTTAAGTTGTTGGTCCCGGCTGCCATATAAAGATCTTTGGCAGTCGTTACAGGTAGTCAGTGGCCTGAAATTATGACATCCAGTCTTACCAAAGAGGTATCGTATTACCTAGTATTAACTGGGTTGTGAAGGTCAGATAGGCAGTCGCTCCATGTAAAATACTGGTATTCAGCTGCATCCGGTTAGACTGGAAGCCGACCCTAACATAGTTGGGAAAAGGCTAGTCAGATGATGAGAAGTCTGACACTCCCTACCGCTCTGCCCAGAGCGGGAGGAGTTACTTGATGATTTCGCACTCTCCTAAAACAAAAGGTAAACATCGTGTGGAACCATCATGCCTAAGAGATATTTCTTGACGGGATGTAAAGTCAATTCAGAGGCCTCTGCCTTTAAGTTAGGAAGTAACCACACGAAAACGCAAGAATAAACAACCTCGTAACTGACACAAAAATAATTAAAAACCCCGCCCATGTTTAAAAAAAATAGACCGTACAACACCAATCTAAAAAAACTTTGATTGCAAAAATTGGAACGCACCTGCGCCCGGCAGAAATTAGTGAACATCTACCATGCCAATTTTTCAACTGAAAAAATATAGAGGGAAAATGAATCTGCAATCAGTTTCACAATCCATTGAGCTGAATAATAAAACTACGGCGCGATATAGTCGAACAGAGGCATCGATTTATAGCAAAATGTACGAAAAAATCGCAATCCTGCAATTGGGTAATGGGTTGAGGTGCTTGGTTATTCTGGCTCGATGGTGAACTGAAAAATGGGTTTTAGGTTAGAAGGCATAAGGGCTCGTTTACGGAGACGCGGTGCGTGCAGAAGGCTCGTCTCGAGCTTTTTTATTTATTGACTGAGAGGCGCGTCCACCGCAACGAACGCTGCATTTTAAACTAACGAGCGAAAAATCGCTTCTCGTAAAATTGACGTTTGAAATCGTTAACGTTTTCATACGTCGCCATGATTGTGTTTGAATTAAAAACGCACAACGCGTCGCGCGACGCCCCGCTTGTCCGTAAATGAGGCCTGACGGTGTTAAGTCAGGAATTCTGGATACTGTGATATACCATAGTATAAAATTTGATTAATTTCGTTGCGGGATCCAAGACAGTTAAATCGTTTCTCTGGGACTTCGTCGGGCTTCATTGTCTCCGCGGTTTTCTTGTGGTCGCCACTGTTGATTCTGGCTTACAGGAGTTACAGTGGTTTGGGAATAGTGTGGCGGGCTTGTCCATATTAAAATACCATAGTATAACACAGTATTTACTTTTTTTATAGTGTGCGAACCTGGATTGAACACGTAAGATTTTGGTATTAAGCCGCATCCGGTTGACTAGACTCTAGGCAAGTTGGGAAATCTCTAGGCCAGTGGTGGTCCTAGTAGGTATATAATATTTTTTACCCTAAACAACTTTTTTTTTGTACTGTAGGAAATCGTCAAATGACTCCTCCCGCTCTTGGGCAGAGCGAAAGGGAGTGTCAGACTTCTACTGACTAAAAACCATCCATGTTCCTTCTTAGCCCTTCCTGTCGAGGCCGCGGTATCTGCGAACAACCCGCAGCCCCGACGGGCGTCGGCCCTTGCGGGCCCCTTCCATGTTGCTGACATCTCTTTGAAGCGCGCGTGGAACACGAACGCGCCGTCGACACGGCCTGTCGTCGTCCTAGGACGGACGGACGGCGAGCTTACCCATCACTCACCGTCCACAGGCCCGCTCCCAAAAAAACCTTACTCATAATGTTTTGGTGATAAAGTCGAAAATCTACTAAACGCATTTGACAGAATGTGACTTGACAGAGTGTCTTGAAATGCTGGAAGTCTTTACAAACAAAGTACCTTCAATAAGCGACGACGAAGCGTTTTTGTTTCAAAATAATATAAAGGGGAATATAATAATAAGGTGTAATGAGCTAATAAACTCAAGATCGTGCCTCTCTCTAACCTCATTAAAGCTAGCTTTTTAAGGATAATTGGATCATTTACCGAAACACTATCTATTGTAACGACGGGACTCTTTTTATAAGCTTTTATTTTTCTTAGATATATATATATATATTTAAACGTTGCCCCTCACTAGGAATTTCTCTTATATCGTGGGTACGTTTACAAACATTTAAACTCACATACACAAAACCAAACACCCGTACCCGAAACAATATATCTGTAGGCCATACAAATATTTGTTTCGAACCCGCGACACGCTGCGCATCAGTCCAATCGCTCAGCCACTGCGCCAACAGTTCTTTAATGATGCCAAAATTACTGCGTCTGTATGTATGTATTGATATCATTATTACGAAAAACTTATATTATGATAAAGTTGTTACTAAAAGGAAAGAGAAATAATATCTATTAATAGGAAAACAAGAAAACTTTCACAACTTATTTCTGCAAGTTGTGGCAGAAGAGGCACTTTCAGGCTTCCGATGCCATATGAACTTATGTAACCACAAATATTACATCCTACTTAGACAATAATGAAACTTATACCACCTGGTTGATCTTCTGAAAACAATTGCTCGAATCAAGTTTAATTTAGTCTCATGAACCAAAATATTTAAGTACCCTAAAATACTAAAAATTTCAGTTGATCATAATAATAATAATATAATAAAATAATATCAGCTTATTACCATCCCACTGATGGGAAAAGGCCTCTACCTTTACTTATGATTTTTTTTTTCTTTAGCCTACCCTGTCCCACTGCTGGGCAAAGGACTCCCCCAATTCCTTCCAAGAGCTCTTTTCCTGTGCCGCCTCGAATCAGCCCTCTTGGTACGCGTCTAAATCGTCACGCCACCTTTTTCTAAGTCGGCCTCGGCGCGGCGGCGCCATCCGTCTTCTGGCAACCATCGTGTGGAGGCTTTTGCCCAACGGTCATCGTGCATGCGACTGACGTGACCCGCCCAATCCCACTTTAACCTAGCAGCCTTCTTGCCAACGTCCACTATGCCCGTTTTGGTAAAATATGATAAAATATAAATATATTCAAGTCCAGATTCCCTCACGATATTCTGTTTCACCAATATCAGTGATGTCCAAGATAAACTTAGTTTATATTACAACTTTTTTTTTAGTGACACAATTTATTACTAAAGATTGAAGTATACGAGTAATACAAACATCCATCCCAGACTGGATGTGAGAATTTCAGGTCACCTGTAACCACTGCCAAAGATTTATATCTGGCAGCCGGGACCAACAGCTTAACGTGCTTTCCGAGGCACGGAGGAAACGCGGTATGTCGGGCAAGCACAGCTTTACCTAAAGCGACCCGAGTGGCAGTTCTTATTAAGCCACGAGCTCCTCTCCTCCTCCTCCTCTGCGTAAAATCCGCCGTCCGCCTATGTATCTTTATTGTGCATAAAGTTTAAATAAATAAATAAATAAATAAAATGGTCACAGACGCAGTAACTATCATGATCAAACAATGCCTTACCTGCTGGAGTGTCCCAGATGTCCTTACACATGCACCCTTGACGACTTGAACAGCGCCTCTACCGCTGAAATAAACGTGACTACCTACTGAGCCCAAACCGATGGAAGATAAGATGGAAGTAGAATTGATACGAAAAGAAGAAGAACGCAATTCATAATAATATGAATTGCGTTAAAAAGCGTCAGACTTGCGGTCTAAAACCATTTTAGACCGCTAGTATTTTTTAGTTTAACCTTAACGCTTAAAACTCTGCGCGTAAATCCGCATACAAACAGAACATGTGTCAAACTATCAACGCATACCAACATGCAGCTGTTCTGCAACCAAGTTTATAGTGCAGGAGCCCGTAGCCATCGGATACATCAGATATATACACAAATTCATTTACCGGCCGCAAGGGCCTAGAGGCGTTCATCGATTTTACGCCCTAGTTCGCCTTTACTTAATGAACTTTGCAGGGTTAACGATAAAAAAAACAATAGTTTTTTTGTAACTTATTCTAACAATAGATAACATAGAAGGTACCTACAAAGTTTCCACTACAACAAATTGTTTGTATTTTGAGTACTGTTTTTCTAAGAAGCAATTGGCTCCGTAGCTTCAGGAAGGAGCCAATCAAAATGTTGCCTTAAGGTTCAACTCCTTCCGGGGCTGCGGGTTGTTTCGGGGTGACAGGTTGTTCCGGGGCTGCGGGTTATTCCCGGGCTACGGGTTGTTTGAAAGAGATACCGCGGCCCCGAACATAAAGGGCTAAGAAGAAACATGAGGGGTTTTTAGTCAGTAAAAGTCTAAGTCTGACACTCCCTTCCGCTTCGCCCAGAGCGGGAGGAGTCATTTGATGATTTCCCACACTCCAAAAAAAAAAATATCCACAATCGATGTTGCCACTTCGGCAGAAGCGCCTTTTCTTCTCTCCATTCT
Organism: Diarsia brunnea; assembly: GCA_949774965.1. NCBI lineage: Eukaryota > Metazoa > Arthropoda > Insecta > Lepidoptera > Noctuidae > Diarsia > Diarsia brunnea. The sequence continues at coordinate 3,853,345 of OX459000.1, read as the reverse complement.
GGCGATGGTTATTTGTCAAATAATTAATTTAACCATTTTAATAGAAAAACCAACTATTGTCAAAATTACGAAATAAATTAAAGTTTATCTGTCAAAATTGAACGCGTATACATTCTAAACGTGCTATTAACCGTTGAGGAGGTTCTCACGTGAGGAGGCCACCCTGGTTGTTGGATCATTTAAAATATCTTTCATAAAATGAATTGTGACCAGAAGCAAAGTTACCTACTGTGTGCATATTTTCAGGTCATTGGTTGGGGGGTATTGATTACAAATTCAGTTGCAAGATTTGGCCCAAACAAACATACATATAAACATTTCACGTTAAAAAAGGCTGTAAAAAAACATCTTATCCGCTCTATTAGTATGCCACAGACAATAATGACTTGTGATGAATGACAATGTGACGGTGACGACATCTTTGAAGGTGTTTCCATAGACTTACTGGCTGGTTAAAAAAAAAACCACTCGTGTCCCTGTGGTCTGCATTTTTGAGATTAGATGGGCTTTTTTTCTCGGCTATTTTAGAATTTCACCTTTATTGCAAAGCTAATAACGGTTTGTTTACAAGTTGCTAATAAAGTCTCCCTATTGATTTTGCGCAATATCGAAACTTGAGTAACGCCTGTCCGTCTGAGGCGAACTTGACTGATTACTTTTTCTCTGTTTTGGTAGGTCGAATTACAAGTAGGTTGTATGTCAATATAAACATTACTCGGATCGGAAAAATATACACTGTTTCACCGAATTCTGAGTACTTATGTAACCTCTGAACTACTTTTCCTATCTTGTTACAGAAAGCTAAGTTTAAGTAAGTTTGTCAAGATCATTTATAGAATAAACGAAGGATGCTAGATTCGGTAACACGAAAAAAGAAAAAAGCCAGCTGCTGTTTTTTCCCCACGCAATTTGCGAAAGTATCTTTAGTACTAATAAGACATAGAGTGTCCGTGAGTGTCTTCGTCGTACGCGATTGATAAATGTGACCGTTCAGAATTTATGGAGCCAAAACATGGAGCCATGTGTCAAGCATGGTGATGCTTGACACATGCTTGAGATTATGTAAGGTACTGTCGGGGCTGCGGGTTGTTCGCAAGAGATACCACGGCATCGACATGAAGGGCTAAGAAGGAACATGGGTGGATTTTAGTCAGTAGAAGTCTGACACTCCCTTTCGCTCTGCCCAAGAGCGGGAGGGATTATTTGATGATTTTTCACCCGCCAAAAAAATAAGGTACCTACGTATATCACTCTTACTTATCAACTCAAAAATGCTAATTATTTTATCATAAATATCAAGCACTCTTACCAAGGGATATCGTCTTACCCAGTACTAACTGGGTTGTGGAGATCTGACAGTCGCTCCATGTAAAGTAGGTACTGGTATTCAGCTGCATTCTATTAGATTAGAAACCGTCCCTAACATAGCTGGTAAAAGGGTAGGGAGATAATGATGATCATCAGAACTGCAGTAAGCTTGTTTAACCACTATTGGTTGCCAAAAACAGTTCTGAAACTATACTTACACTGTAGTACCAAGAGATTAGAAACCGTCCTTAACATTTAACATAGCTGGTAAAAGGGTAGGGAGATGATGATGATCATCAGAACTGCAGTAAGCTTGTTTAACCACTATTGGTTGCCAAAAACAATTCTGTAACTACTTACACTATGATACCAAGAGATTAGAAATCGTCCTTATCATAACAGGTAAAAGGGGAGGGAGATGATGATGAACATCAGAACTGCAGTACGCTTGTTTAACCACTATTGGTTGCCAAAAGCAGTTCTGGAACTATACTTACACTGTGATACCAAGAGATTAGAAACCGTCCCCAACAAGGCTGGTAAAAGGGTATAGATGATGAGTTTGAGTTTGAGTTTGAAAAATACCAAGAAATTCGAAACCGTCCCTAACATAGCTGGTAAAAGGGTAGGGAGATGGTGACGATCATCAGAACTGCAGTACGCTTGTTTAACCACTATTGGTTGGCAAAAACAGTTCTGTACATACTTACACTGTGATACCAAGAGATGCGTATTCTCATCATTCATCATCATCATCATTTCATCCGAAAGACGTCCACTGCTGGACACAGGGTTCCCCCAAGAATCGCCATATTGACCGGTCCCGTGCGTCTCGCATCCAGCGGATCCCCACAACCTTCACCAGGGCCTCATAAACTAACATTTTACCCAACACCAAGTTCTGAGGCACGGACGTAAACAAACAGTTGTGTCGGCGGTAAAATCAGTCCGTAGCCTATTGATCAAGATGTTACCCTATACCTACTTGTAGCTCCCAGCAATATCAATAAAGTTCGTCTTAATAACTCTTGGCTCATAGTACTGATGGCAGAAGAAATCTCTGTTTTGTTTCTTGAGCACGTTTTTGGTGACATAGTTTTATGTCACCTTTGGTCCTCTGACTTGACACTTTTGGAGGGTGAGAAATCATCAAATGACTCCTCCCGCTCTGGGCGAAGCGGAAGGGAGTGTCAGTCTTCTACTGACTAAAAAACACCCATGTTCCTTCTTCGCCCTTTGGGTTCGGGGCCGCGGTATCTCCTTTGAACAACCCGCAGCCCTGGCAAAACCTGCAGCCCCGGCTTGCTCTGACTTGGCTTTACATGGGGTCGAGATACGGGCATGTTGGTTTTCTCACGATATAAGATATAACTGAGGGAGCAGTGGTGGTCCAGTGGTTGCGGCCCCGACTTACGAACAGTGAGTCGTTAGTTCGAACCCAGGCAGGCATATTACTTTGTGTAATTTATTTCATCACCACTGCTCTCAAAACCGTGAAGGAAAACATTGTGAGAAAACCGGCATGTCTTAGAACCAAAAAATTCGAAGACATGTGACATCTGCCAATCCGCACTGGGCACGTGTAGTGGATTATAGACCATCCCTTTCCTAGAACTCTCTGTTCCCACTGCAGGGACTCAGGGCTCCTCAGCCTTGAGTCCCTGCAGTGGGAACATTATAGGCTGACGATGATGATGAAGATATAACTGTGCTGGCAGTTACGTTGTCTACTTTTATGGATGGACTATGTTAAAAATGACATGGCAAGAAAGGAGAAGTTCCATAAGATGACAAGAAACAGAAAAGTATGGAAGAAAGAAGACTGCGCCGATCCCAAATGAATTGGGATAAAGGCAAGAGAATGATGATGATGTTCCTTTCTTCTCTACTTTCTATGTCGCTTCTAATTAGGATAAGACTGTGTTGTCTTATTTTTAATTTTCAACAAAATATAGTGCCTCATATATTTGTATGCACACAATATGGTTTAGATACAAACTTCTTAATTACCCTTTCGAATTCGAATATAAGAAGATGCCGTCTAATGTTTATCTGTTCTGCACACTGTACTTAGTAATAAATTTCTACAAATAAGTGGATCGTAGAGTGTTTCTCTTAAGTAGTTAGTACTACTTTGAGGTTTATTATAGTTGTTCATGTTAGTTGGTTGAAATCTTAACGTAAACGTTTATGTATTTCTGAACGAAATTTTAAGCCTTAGGAGATAGATTACGTTAAAAATTACAGCATTTGATGAGTTTCTGGAACGGAAACCATCAAAACGTCAGCTGAGTTCTAAAAATACACTGACACGACGTCGCCGCACTAAAGCCGGCTCAACGTGTCGGCTCGTTCATCCGATAATATTCCGAGCACAAACTAAAGGCGCATGAGCCGGTCCGGTAGCTTACAGACATAACATCCAGACAACTAAAGCTCGCAGCGACAGGCCAGATAACCTCACAAGTCCACAACCGGTTCCGTAGTTCATAGTAAAGGTATTTGTCCCACAGCTTAAGAGGAAGCGACTCCTCTGTCTCTGAATGTGGAGGAAAGCTGTAGAAATAATGATTTCTTTCACTCCCCCACTGTTCTTTTCTAATTGATTTCATTGTCAGATTCAAGAAAGTTCTTTTTTTTTGTAAAAGTCTAGCTTCATTACTGTAGCGCTGCCCTGGTGGTCACCACTATTAATTCTGTCTTACAAGAGTTGTAGCGGAGGAAAATAGAGCAGTGATTAAGTCTGTGAAAAAATGCTGTTGAAAATTTTTTGCTCAGGCAACGCATATTAGACCAGCTATTGCCCGCGAATTTCATCATTCAATGTCATAATCGCCCGTTGCTGATTACCCGAAACAAAGCGGTAGACATACAGACAAAATTAAAGAAAAAGTTTTTAGTCAGTAAAAAGCGTTTTTTTATCACAAACAGCCAATCCCTGTTTTTTGGAAATTACAAACGTATTTCCCGTGTCAATAGATCTTGATTTTCCACACTGCATGCTGGCGTGAACTCACTCTCATAGTTAGTACTACACACTGCCAAAACACACACACACACACACACGACACACACACACTGTTGTGTAGGGTGGGTTAGCTGCCCGTCATATGTATGTCGGGATTTTCTATATAGGCTATGTCGCGGATAAAGTTGATATTTTGCCAATTTACTGCGCATGTGTAGCGATAGATATCGCTGTCGTCACAAACTTGTTTCTATTTTGCTACTCATCATCAGCCAACAGCAGTCCACAGCTATTCTACTTACTTCTCGCTCACCGCCGGCAGTAGAACGGGAGCCTACACAGAGAATTTCCACTTCCACTCTGAAATAAAATAGGCCTGAAAGATCCGTATCATTGCATGTAAATCGAAAATAAATTGGATTTTTCCTGATATAACCGCTTGAACAGGAGCAAAAAAATGCAAAGATACATTGAAAACTACAAATGTTAGAAACTGGGGCTACATTGCCCGGGGGCATTTAATACAGGGTCGGTTTATTGGACGGGGCTTTTAAAATCCGGCGGGGTTCGTTAAGAGGGCCCCCGTGAGTCGTTACTCAAACTGTGAGTGTCAACACTGCGCGGTAGCGTTCACACTTTAATTGAAGCACCTATGCTTTTGTTGGGATGTAGAGGAGAAATTCTGTTTGCATAAACGATACTGTGTGTCAAAATATTGGCTTTGATCTGAGATACAGGTAAATAGTAGCCAGTGTTGTTTCGTCAGGATAACTTCGTAGTGGTTACATCATCAAAGGTATACGGTTTTTTTTGTCAGTGCTACTAGTCTATTACACAAATTTACTAGAAAAGAACCAATTAGATAAGATTAGAAATAATAAATCAAAGCTTGGGAATTGAATACAGGACACAAGACACAAAGCTTTACTTGCCAAAATAATTAGGTATATACAATCAGTGAGTGGTGCCATTATTAATTCGGTCTGCTGTGGTAATTTCAAGAGTGGTGGTTAGTGCGGTTACCCTGGACATAATTAATGATTAAGCGTACTAGAATATCTTAATGAATTGCCTATCTGTTGGACAATGGACATAGAAATGCGACACAATATATATACGTTTGGAATCCCTAGGGGGTCAGGCAGAAGTGAACCAAGTACATACAGTTTTGAACACTAAAATTCATTAAAAATTGTTGCAGTAGGGAATCATAGAGAAAATCTAGTAGGTAAGTTTTCTTGTTAATATACAAATATTTATATCCGTTAAAATATTCAACTAAATAAATCGGGTTTGCCGATAGACACGGCGAAATAATACTATATTGATGGGAATCTCCTTTGACATTCCAAATCCTTTAGTTACCTTTTACGAATCCCAGAGTTCGATACAGGCCTTTGATATTTCGGGGAAGATACAATAGAATAAAGTTAGAGAGATCATTCCATTTACAAATAACTTTCAATAAGCTGCTTTGGGTAATCCATTTCCTCATTTATAAAACGGTTAGGGAAAATATCGACAACAACAATCCGAAGACATCAACATCTCCCGTCGGGGCTGTGGGTCCCGTCGGGGCTGAGGGTCCCGTCGGCGCTGCGGGTCCTGTCGGGGCTGCGGGTCCCGTCGGGTCTGAGGGTCCCATCGGGGCTGCGGGTTGTTCGCAAGAGATACCGCGTCCTCGACATAAGGGCTAAGAAGGAACATGGGTGGTTTTTAGTCAGTAGAAGTCTGACACTCCTTTTCGCTCTGCCCAAGAGCGGGAGGGGTTATTTGATGATTTCCCACCCCCCAAAAAAAAAAAAAAAGATATCAACATCTGCTTAGCTTTTCCTAACTTTGTTGGGGTCGGTTTCCAAACTAACCGGATGCAGCTGAATGCCAATGTTTTTTATGGAGCGAATAGTTTTTATATCAATGCGACCACGAACCGGAAGACGCAGCGTTGGTAGGCCTCCCACCAGGTTGACCGACGACATCGTGAGAGTCGCGGGCAACCGGTGGATGCAAACAGCAGGCTGCCGTTCTTTATGGCGTTCTATGAGGGAGGCCTTTGTCCAGCAGTGGACGTCTTATTGCTGATGATGATGTAATAAGATGGTGGGAAATCATCAAATGACTCCTCCCTCTCTAGGCAGAACAAAAGAGAATATTATACTTCTACTGACTAAAAATCACCCGTGTTCCTTCTTAGCCCATTTGTGTCCGGGGCGAGGTTTCTCTTTCGAACAACCCGTAGCCCCGGCAGGCGTCTGCCCATGCAATGTTGTTGACATCGCTTTGAGGCGCACATGGAACACGAACGCGCCGTCGACACGTCGTCATAAGATGGACGGACGGTGAGCTATCACGAAACCAGGCCCTCATGATCAACAGTCGCTCTTGCGACCGCTAGACCAACAAGGTCCCTCCACTACCCCTCCCGGACCCTACTAATAAATTGATAACGTTAATAGCTTGTTTAACTCACGATTCAAAGAACATGAACATTTAAACATTGTATGCCCCTAGGGAAGGATACCAATTTGCCGTTTGCTTTTCTTTAATTTTCATGTCAACGTAGAAAATTGTGGGGGCTTTCACCCCTACTAACATTGACTTATATATTACTGCGTAAGGACTGGGCGGACCGCATGTTAAAATGACGTCTCGAACTTGGTCCCAAAACGGTCTTTCCTAAGCAGAAGTGAACTAGTCCACGATCGGCTCTCTTCGGGTGCGGTCGTAAATTTTATTAAAAGCTTTATTTATTCTTTATACCTCGAAAATACCACGCCGCTTATACAAGGTTACGTTAACGAGCAGACTACACCGATTCTCTGTATGGCGAACACGTCGAGCAAAATGTTCGGACGACCGTATCTTTAGTTTTTATATCAATGCCTACTGACGTCATGTTCTAATGGTTTTTCGTAATTTAATTTTGAATTGAAAGTAAGTTAAAATATATTTTTTTACATTATGTGAATAAGAAGACTAGCCAAAAATATCTAAATAGTGTAGGTACGTATTATGTTGTGTTTATTTACTGAGAGGCATTTTTTGTAAAAATAATGAGACACACAAAATGGCCGTAATACAATTTGTCTTGTCTTGTTATATGCTTTTATAATTAGTATAGCATAAGCGTGAGGGCTTGGGTTCTATTCCTGTATTTTTCCATCAGGAATTTCTCAGTAAAAGCCAAAAAGTCTGGATTTGAGCCCGGTTGGTGGCAATACGTTTGCTCCTCTTTACATGGGACTTAAGCATAACGGGTGAAATATGGATGGACTTTTAGGTGAACATCTGTCTAAACCCTTCTTTTTTTTGAGGGGGTTGGAAATCATCAAATAACCCCTCCCGCTTTTGGGCAGCGTGAAAAGGAGTGTCAGACTTCTACTGACTAAAAACCACCCATGTTCCTTCTTAGCCCTTCATGTCGAGGCCGCGGTATCTCTTGCGAACAACCCGCAGCCCCAACGGGATCTGTCTAACCCTTTAGGGATTTTAGGCGTAATGTTATAAAATAATGTTTATAATGTGTGTAGTATAACTGCGAATATTTTCTGTCTATAACATGAAAAAAATGCTTGTTCCTATTTTAAAATGAAAATATTCAAAAGTTAGTAAGCAAAAGTTCTCAAATGTAACTTATAGTCAAGCTGAAAAGACAACAATTATATAAAATACACATACGTAACAACATTGGAAACAAATAATTGGACATCAGAAAAGGACAAGTTCCCCTGAGAGATGAAGCTGATTGGACTTCAATTGTTAATGTGAAGAGAGCTCGTATTCTTAAAAGCGGCAAAAGATTGATGACCTGACGAAGACAGGAAAAATGGGTCAAGTGAAATGCGATACCCTGGCTCATTTTGCGAGGTATTTCGTGGAAAAATCGGTAACAGTGCCGGCGTTACTTTTGGCTAAATGGTTCATAATTACATAGTCAACACTTAGATAAGAAATTCGATCATTAATTTAAAATTGGAACAAGGAGGAGGTTCTCAATTTGGTTGTATACTTTATGTTTGCTAGAGTTTCAAACGCTCAAAATGTCGAAAAATTAGTTTCGGAAGTTAGTGCTAAAGAAGTCAATGAAACAAAAAAAGTCACCGACTTCCAAAAGTCAAGTTATTTTAAACATCTTTAGTTTTGGATGTCGGTTTTATTTCACTCTAAGGTTAAGCGGAAAGTCCATCACCGTCGTCTGCTTAGGCTTCTATAATTCGGACAACACTAGCCCATTTTTTTTTTGGCGGGTGGAAAATCATCAAATTACCCCCCTCCCGCTCTTGGGCAGAGCGAAAGGGAGTGTCAGACTTCTACTGACTAAAAACCACCCATGTTCCTTCTTAGCCCTTCATTTCGAGGCCGCCGTATCTCTTGCGAACAACCTGCAACCCCGACGGGAAACACTAGCCCTTAATTGGGGTTGATTTTATTTTATCTGGATTTATTAAACTAGTACTCTTACAAAGCAAGTGAAACCACAGAAAAAAAGGTAGTCCAGTTATTAATAAACTTATCTATTGAAGTAGACGTATTACGGCTCACAGGTTCACTATAACTTAGATAAGCTGACAGTTAGGTGCTCCGTCATTAGGCCGTTATGTCGCTGTCATGCACGTAGATCTAAAGATGACTGCTAGATCTTGCTAGAGAGTGTGTTCCGGCTTCTCTTTCCAACTGGAGCTTCCTGGTATTCTAACCAGAACACAGAAGTGGTGAAGGGTGGGCGTTATAGAGGACTGTCTCTTGTAAATTTGGACGCCCAAAAGATGCTGATAATATTCCGTTTAATTTAAATTAAATTAAACTAAACTTTTGATTTTGATTATAATCATAGTGATAGCAACGAGTAAATTGTCCCACTAAAATGAAAAAAAAAATGCTAAATGCTTTCATATGTATAGTAAAAAAAAATAATATTATATTAACGTTACAATTTTAATGTGATATTCGGTGAGCCACAAAAGAAGCCAAGCCTAATATCTGACTGTTACTACTTCTACTTAGGTTCAGGTATCAGCAGTTTTAAATCCCATGTATATATTTTCTAATATCACTTCTAGAATGACTCCCGCACCTAGCTCCATGCCACATGTTAGGTGGCCGTACATACGAGTAGTTCGCGCAGACTTGCGGTAATAGCATCGAGTTAACACGAACACCTCACTCACTTGACTAGCTCTTGTCGTGCAAATTATGCTCGCTTGACAGCTGTAGAGGTTAGTAGTGTGTTAGTGGTCATCATAACAGTTGAAATGATCAAATATATTCGTTTTCGCAACTTTGCAGTGTGGTTTCGAACAGAATAGTAAAGGTAATTGTGTAACATCCACTAGTGGCAGACCCAATTGGTTGATAACACAATAGGGTATTCCACCAAAAAAATCTAATTAGTCCGTCTGTTAGATTATCGAAAAATATTAGATACGTGTTTTTTGTTTTAGCAAATTAATAAAAAATTATCAAAATAAAACGTGTCAAAGATCATGAGTGGGGGCTTGTGACGTCACTTTGTAGGTAAAAAAGTACTAACCATGTGACGTAACACGGCTTGACACGACTTTTCGAAGCACTGTATCGTCTTCATCTTTTGTTTAAGTAAAAAATGGAAAAAATACTAATAATAATAAATGAAATCTATCTGACGTTACATTTTTTTGGTGAAATACCCTATTAACTAATTAGATCACAGGCACACTCAACGCCACCAAGTCCTCGTCTAGTATTGCCTCACCGTGGAACTTCCGCCATCATGTGACTGACAGATGTCATTAGTGACAGCTTACCCGACTACTTGTGGCTGTGAGAGTTTACATATGTATTAAATAGATATACATTACAGTAATCAAACTTTTTGAAATAAAATCCAATAATTTGCAATATTATATTACATACATTTATAAATTGAAAATAACCTCAAACTAACTGCATATTCTTAAGAGACTTGAGTGTACTTAACAATTAACTAAAAAATGGCGTCAAAAAACTTCTCAAAGCTGCCAACGAATAATTTCCCCAAGAGACTGACAGCGTTGCCACGTTGTATGGCAACGCTAAGTCTCTGGCTAAGTTAAAAGCATTTGTACTTTTGATTTTTCAAACATCAAAAGTTTAATTTCCATCGTTCAATCCATTGATTACTATCTAATCCACAATAGATCATAAGGAAGCAGTGATTCGCATATTTTCTCACCTCTCTCTTACTACTGTAATAAATGCGATAGTTTGTGAGATGAATGGATGTTTGTTACTCTTTCACGCAAAAACTATTCAATAGACTCTGATGAAACTGTAAAGTAATATGGCTTTTAAATTAGAGTAGCATAAAAGTACCGAGCGAAAAACGAACAAGAAAGACCGGTAACCCGATTTATCTGCTCTTAAGCACCCGTAATAACTTCAGCAGTGTTAATGATAAAGGCATAAAACCGTAGATAAAGATAATGTATAAAAAAATATTTTCGTGGGCGAAGCCGCAGGTAGAAGCAGGTACGATGGTATAACTTTCCTGAACTATAATTAATTCAACAGATCCATGAAATCCAGCTATTTAAAGGCATATCCATAAAACCAGCCTCAAATCTTAAGGCTGACATTGAAAAAGTTTATCTAATAATAGGCAAAATGGCTATTAAATTAAAGTACTTTTAAGCTTACTTTACACAATGTTTGAATACGAAACTTTTATAACTAAATTGCTCTTTGAAACTTTCTTCAAGTTATAGTTTAATTTAAGGAAATTGAACTTCCTCTGATTCAAAGAACGGAGTATTATAATTTGGTTATCATAATTAAACAGGTTTTGATTAAATCCCGTTTAAGATCTGCAAATCTGATTATACAGACTATTCAATATATTTCCTACACATTTTTTTCAAATAATGTGTATACGCTTCTAAAATTAATTGACCACACGTTTTACTAGTTCACCAAAGTAAAAGATTAGTTTGGCAACGAATAAAAAAAAATACACTTTTACCGAAATATCGGTTGAGCTTTGAATTTCTGCCAAAAATGGCCGGCCAACTAAATATTGAATTGAAATTACTTTAGCCAGTACAACAGTCTACAAAGGGTCATGGCCAAAGTGGGCATAGGGCATAACTCCAACCATAATAAGTTCTCCTCTCTATGGGTTAACTTCTCCAATATTAGGTCAAATCTTTGGTAAAATACATAAACACAACATACCTTAACTTAGGTACTTGGTCATGTTAATTCCCCATTTTACAGAACAACAGACATTAAATACATACATAAACTCATGCCCTTTTCCCATGGCAGAAACCACAGAACGCCACCTGCTACGATCCTTACATACTCCTTTTGCCTCATCCACATTCTCACATCTAGTCATACACGCACGCCGGTTGCGAGTACTACGCACCTCTCCTTTCCGAAGAACATCACCAATAAGGTCAATGTATGTCTAACTAGGGCGTCCCCTCCAGGGCGTTGGTCCTCATATCTGCCTTGTAAATACCTTTCATTAATCGACTTTCACTCATCCTCTGTACATAACCCAACCACCTAAGCATACTCTTTTCAATTTTTACACATACATCTTCTTTAAACCCGGAACGTTATTGTATAACCTCATTCCTCAATTTATCATTCAGAGTTACACCACACATGCTTCGCAAGGAACGCATTAATTTCACCGCATTAATCCTGCTGTCATGCCTCTTGCCAGTCAACAATCACTTCCATACAAAAGAGTAGGCATCAGCACACGATTGTGAACAGCCAACCGAGCCTCTTTTGACATTGACTGGTTGGTCACCACCGTATGCATAGCACTATTCACTTTATTTCCCGCGTTTACTCTCCTTAATTAAATATATCCTAAATAGTAACTACTATTTAAAATATATTTCATTTCTGTTATTCTTACGCTTAGGTTCCATAGAAAAATGCCCATGGTCCTTAATAAAAGACCTAAATTTGAAGCCCTCATCTACATTCTGCACTGCCCTTTAACCCCACTTTGTAAACGCCTACCAGCACTTTCGCAGGTAAGCAGATTAAAAATTACTTATGCATACCTTGTTTTCTCTGAAGCACTTTAGTTAGCCTAGTCTCTTTACTTTGTGTTGGCACTGCACTAAGTCTTGACAGATGTACATTTGTACAGTTGAACAAATAGTTTGGTATGCATGAAAAAATACTGGTAGACAATGCCCAAGGCATTAAGTCCGCCTTTGTACAGTTTTATTACTAATGCATAAAGTTTTAACAAATAAATAAAATATACTAAAACCATAATTTTCTTCTTTTTCTTTACGTGTCGATGAAACAAAATTGTGTTAGACCAGTATGTAGCCATCTGCTCAGCTCCAACCTGGACAGCTAGCACTCGGTAACGCAGAGTCTTGCTGATTAATCTTATCACCACGGCTCAAACTTTAACGTTTATTTTAATTGTGTGAGTACTTTATACTTCGCTATCTTTTAACGTATGTAAAAAAAACTTGGGCAGTCAAAAGTTTCATATAGGAAAAGTAACTAATGTATGCTAATGTGTATTTTAAAATAGTTTTCTAATAATTATTTGAAATCGATTTATATTTTTATTAAAATAATTTTATTAATTAGTTCCTGCTGGATCGGGGTAACCATAGAGAGGACTGAAAGAATATGGGATGGATTTTTACCCAACTGTGACACAGTGATGTGAAAACATGACTAGGTCCTTAGTACAAACAGAAAAAAAAATTAAGTCATTGCAAGTTGCTGTATGTTTACTAATCTCATTGTTCGACTATACACAGTACATTATCTACAATATGCAAGGATATTTCATCCACCTGAGCACACATATCACTTGTAGGTACAAACCTTGTAGAATCACAAACAGCGGTTCAAGAGAATGTTGGCACGTCTCTCTTGGGAGTCAACCGGGATTTGGGCTTTATGCTCGCACCAAAATGGAGTAGAAGATTTAAAACGTAGGTACCTGTAACAACAGAAAAGATTTGGGTTAGTTATAGTTCAAAATGAGAATATAATTGATACTGTTAGTCTGCGTTATCCCAGTGCTGGACAAAGGTATCCCCATGACTTTCAGTTGTTTCGATCCAGAGCCAAAATTAAAACAATATTTTGCGGTGTCTGTTGGACTACCACGTCAGTCGCAGAGGGTTAACAGTCCCCATCGGGGCTGCGGGTTGTTCGCAAGAGATGCCGCGGCATTTAGTCAGCAGAAGTCTGACACTCCCTTTCGCTCTGCCCAAGAGCGGGAGGGGTTATTTGAAGATTTCCCAACCGCCAAAAAAAAAAAAAGGGTTAACATGTCGTGTAGTACTAGAGAACTGTTATGGAGTAGAATAAAATCTAATTAAAAATATCATATTTTTAATGGAGTAGTTGGGGCCTCTTTTTGGAGTACTTTGGGAATAAGCCATGTGGACCACCGTCGCGACGCCTTTTGGCGGTGTCAGGGCTCCAAAAAGTGACCTTTTTAGCCTACAGCTCACGGTAGACGTGGCCAGTCCAGTTACACTTTAGCTTAGCTTAGTGGCTATATGAGCCACGTCAGTGATTTGTGTTTGGGATCGCAGTGTGGTTTTGTGTATACGGTCGGTTAATTTGACGTCTAATATGCTGCACTCCATCCTGCGCTCCATTAGTACGACTCCTCCTGATCCGGGCAGAGCGGAAGGGGGTGTCAGACTTCTACTGACTAAAAAACACCTATGTTCCTTAGCCAGCCCCGTCTCGGAACAACCTGCAGCCTCGGATATTCTCACCTTGACTTAGAACTTTTGAATGTTTGTCAAAGACAAAATGGGAGGAATGCACATGTCCATGAATTTTCGCTTTAGTGACAAAGGAAGGTTTCCTTTCGTAAGTTCCTTCATGGACCAGTCCATTCCAGGCGTAATTATGAAGTTAATATAGTCGCAAAACTGTTCAGATAATTGAATACTTTGTAACTTAAAGCATAAAAGGTTTTGCTAAAATATGAAGTGACGCATTATTTTTTGCATCGCCGTTAAAACTACTTTAAAACTAAAAATATTATAAAACTACTTTAAAATTCTCTCAAAGGTAGTCTACCTTTGAGAGAATTTTAAAGTAGTTTTATAATATTTTTAGTTTTTATTGAGTTCTAATCGCATACCTTAGACTATAATTATGATTGTCACTACCATATTTTTACACAGGCTTTCTTCGTTTAATGGTAATCATTCATCATTATCCTGGCCGTATCCCATTTCTATTATTCTATGTTTATTATCCATTTAGGGGTCGTCTCGGCATGTCTTCTTCTTCCATATTCTCTATTACTCGTCATCCTAGCAGTCACCTCCTTCCTATCCATAAACATCCTTCACACAGTCCATCTATCGTCTCTTTTTTCTTCTTCTAAATATTCTTTTAATAGTAACGACCATTAGTATTATAAGATTGTAAATATAATAAGTAAATATTTAGTTTCTATACATCTGACTACATACAAAAGTTCCGTGTTCTGAGTAAATTCAAATGAAACTATTTACGAGTTACGCTGAAACGAGTCGCCGACACCAGCGCAAGCAATTTGTGTCACTAACCATTACTATAAAACTGCAGAATATTTTCACTTCGCTTCAGTTTTTTATTCTTTTAGTAGAAGTAGAAGGATGAACGGTTAATGAGAAATATAATAATATTCAAAAACATCACAATGCAGTTTTAAAATATATGTAAGTTTCACTAAAAATACAGGGTAGATTCAGCTCATTATTTCATCATCGGTAATAATATAAGAAAAAAAAAAAGCTGGAGATAGCTTGTTAAATATATTTTCTTGCAACAAAATAAAACTAAAGGCGGAACAAATTGGATAACAGCTAGACCGTGCTTTCGATAATTCAATATGATACTTTTAATCCAGTAGATAGTTTCTACCTAGAGGTAAACTCATCATCATCATCATCATTTCAGCCATAAGACGTCCACTGCTGGACATAAGCCTCCCCCAGACGGGGGGGATTTGCCATAATCGCCACGCTTGGCAGGCGGGTTGGCGATCGCAGTATGGTTGTTACGAAGGCACAAAGAACGCTGCTGCCCGTTCTCTGGTAAGTCCTTTAGTTGCCTCTTACGACACCCACGGGAAGATATGGGATGGTGCTATTCTTTACGTCCGACACCACACGCATAGAGGTAAACTAATAGGTAATAAATAAAGAACTTCTCCCAAGTACCCAAAACACGACTTATTTTATAGGTATTCTACTGAACCGATTTAAATTCATTTGGTACCTAATTAAGGATAACAAGTTCCTACATTTGGTCTCGTATCATAGGAAAATACTACCGTTCGCAGAGTTTACATCAGAAGTGGTACGCAATTCGGCACAAATATACAGTACCGTACAATAGTGGGTCAACCAATTAGAAGTAGTCATCGTCGACGTCGCACCCATTTAGACTTCGGGTTGCTACTGGTTATATCTCAATACGTTGAGAAATCCAGAAATCCAATAACATTTTGTCCAACTGATCCCAAGCCTCTATGCTTCGCGGTCTCGCTTGCGCGAGCACTACAAAAATAAATAACATACTCTCGACTCGAATTTCGGTGACGGCGGCTATTCTCAACGGAGACTGTACGCAGGAGATATTATAGACCATAGATACACTCTGTTTCTTTATTTCAGGGAAGAGATCAAGGACGTTAAGTGTTCGTCGAGACACGGGAGTATCACACTGTAAAGTTTCTGACTCCGGGCAACTACTGAAAAACATAAACATAACATCACGCCTGTAATCCTTGAAGGGTTAGGCAGAGGTGTACCTAATAGTACACCCACATTTCACCAGTTTTGTTTAAGTCCCATGTAAAAGGGGGCGAGCCTATTGCCATCAACCGGGCACAAATCCAGACTCCGTGGCCAGACCCAGAAAAACCCAGGAAAATTTACCAATGCATAACCACGTAGCCAATATTAGAAATTATGTAAAAAAAACCTCAAATTATTCCAAAGGCCTTATAACTACCCACTTTTCGTCTCTAACAACAATTTTAACAAGATCGCAGAATCCTTGTTACTCCAGATTTACACCTTTTGTAGTAAAATTACAAAGGGTATTAAAATATACATTAACAGTTCATTACACAGGTACCTTTGTGGTGGTATTTACATTTCATGTATGCTCTATTCAGTATTAGAGGGCTTTTGTTTGTTGTGCGGCTGTAAAAGTTTAGAGGGTTTAATATAGGCTGACCAGTGGGCATAATAGTAGGGTTCCGTACCTCATAAGGAAAAAACGGAACCCTTATAGGATCACTCGTGTGTCTGTCTGTCTGTCTGTCCGACCATTCCCGCCCCTTATCTCCGTAACTACTGAGCCTAAAATTTTGAAAAAATACAGAAATTAGTTGAACACTTATAGATTATAGGAAAACCTTTAAGAAGATTTTAAACTGACATGGTCACTAGCACTATTATTCATACTGAAAACGGGATCAGTAAACATGGTAAATATCCCGTTTTTAGTATGAATAATAAACCTATAAGAAGTTTATGATACTGAAATAACATGTTTTTTTGGGGGGTGGGAAATCATCAAATCAATCATCCCACCCTGGGCAGAGCGGTAGGGAGTGTCAGACTTCTACTGACTAAAACCACCCATTTTCCTTCTTAGCCCTTTGTGTCGACGCCGCGGTATCTCTTTCGAATAACCCGCAGCCCCGACTGGACGGAACCCTTCATGTGCAAGTCCGACTTCCACTTGGCCAGTTTTTTTTTAATAGCACGTCGTGAATACTTTGCATTACTTGCCCACGACGGCCACGACCTACATGCTCAAGTGTCACATGACATGTTCGAACAGCAACTAAAAAAGCTAACGAAAGAAACTGCTAAGAGTAATTTCAGACGGATCAGAAAACACGGAAGCAAATTATTGGCTGAATTGAAAATAACCTCGTCTCGTGGGTACCATTTCCAGTGTGCCCAACATTACCTGACCCCTCAAACTAAGAAGAAATACAAGTAGTATGAGAAGAGGGGTCAGGTAATGCTGGGTACTCACTGTACCACGAATTTTTAAATGAAGGACACCGCTGCGACACCGCACCGGCGCCGCTCCGCACCGTATGTATAGGCTCTTAATTCATCTTATACCAATTTTAGCAAGGCTAATAGCTTACTCGTAGCTATATTTCTTCGTATTTAATGTGGAAACAGAATATTCCTCATAGCTTTGCTTTGGCAAATAAATGGACAACACAATATCAGACCCAAAAGTTGCCAAATAATTTGTAAACCAAGACGTAACGCTGTATCCAAAATTAATGGTCCAGACAATACGTAATAATATAAAAGGAATATAGCATTTCTACTACTGCATAGATATATCACCAAAATTTCACCAGGATTTCAGAGTGGAATAAAGAAAATGTTGTGAAAAAGCTTGAGTTTGGACGCTTATAAAGACCAAAAAGACGATGGGTAGGCATTGTGAAGGAAAAGGACAAGAAACAGTATAATAGAACAAAACAAAAAAAATCTAATTAGTCCGTCGGATAGAGTGCTGGGCTTTGAAAAAGATGGATGAAAAACGATTGCATGTAGCGGAGATGAGAATGTTGAGATGGATGTGCGGAGTGACAAGAATGGATAAAGTGAGGAATGAGTATATTAGAGGAAGTTTGAAAGTAGCACCTGTTACAGAAAAATTTAAAGGAAGTCGTTTATCTTGGTATGGTCATGTAATGAGGAGGGATGAAACGCATGTGACTAAAAAAGTGATGGATATAAATATTGATGGATGGAGAGGGAGAGGAAGGCCAAAGAAAAGATGGATGGATTGTGTGAGGAATGATATGAATGAGAAAGGAATAAATGCCACCTTGACGTGTAACAGGGAAGAATGGAAGAAGAAAACGTGTTGCGCCGACCCCAAATAGAATGGGATAAGGGCAGGAAGATGATGAGTCCGTCGGATAGATTTCCAAAAAATATTGGACACATATTTTTTCTCTTTTCACGTAAACATACAATGAAGACGAAACAGTGGTTTGAAAAGTCGTGTGACGTCATATTCTAAGACATTGGTATGACATTTTTTACCGGTGAGTGACGTCACAAGCCCCTACTCAAATCTTTGAAGCATTTTATCTTCGTCAATTTTTTATTGATTTGACAATACAAAAAACACGTATCCAATATTTTTCGATAACCTAACAGACGAACTAATTCGAATCATATTTTTTTTTATACAGGAAATTACTAAAATTTACTGATTGACTGCCACTCTGCGCGACTGCTGGTCATGCGGTCGTGGGTTCGGTTCCCGGGTCGGACAAAGCGTTATGGAGTTTTTCTATCAGGAATTTCAGTAGCAGCCACGAAGTATAGATTAAGGCATGGTTGATGGCAATACACTCACCCTCTTCTACTTGGGACTTAGATATAACTTCCGTAAAGCCGACTACCAATCTTTGTATGCTGAGTTATATTCGATCAAATGGGATGAGATATTTTTAATAGCGGACGTTGATGCCGCTGTTACATTATTTTACAATAAGTTATATGAAACTTTTGATAAATATGTGCCCAAGAAAACAAATAAAATATATGATACTAAGTACCAATATCCGGTGTGGTTTACACCCGTCATTATTAAAACTTTAAAGGACAAATATTTTCATCTAAAAAAGTTTAAATAGTTTCATTTAGAGTTCAATCAGGAATTATATAAATTCTACAGACAGCGAGCTAAGGAGTTAATAGATCAAACATACAATGAGTATATCCGACGTTCAGAGGCGGATATAAAGAGGGATCCTAAAAGCTTTTGGACTTTTGTCAAAGGTCAGCAGGCTCATAGGCAAACGTGCACTGAGTTTGAGTATGATGGACGGGTTGTGGTTGGAGAGGAAGCGGCAAATTCCTTTGCTAAGTACTTTAGTTCAGTGTTTTTGCCGTGCGACCCCGTCCCAGCTGCAACTAATCCTGAGCTAGAGGTAGCAGAGACACTCTGCTCCTTACGTATCGCTGTAGATGTGATTGACCCAGCCGATATATCAGTAGCAATTCGCCGCCTGAAAACCCATTCGTCTGCAGGGCCTGATGGAATTCCACCGTTTGTACTGAAGGACTGTTTGGAAATATTTAGAGAGCCGCTTCTTTATGTATATAACTTAGCCCTGCAAACAGCAACGTATCCGGCAGAGTGGAAAATCTCACGTGTCACCCCTGTACCCAAGGGTGGCTCCAGGTCAAAAGTGGAGAATTATAGACCCATAGCCGTTCTATCCGCCTTCGGTAAGGTGTTTGAGTCGATACTTAATCGGTACGTCACTGGACAGATCAAAACCCAACTAGCCGAGTGTCAGCATGGTTTTAGAGCCGGTAAGTCTACAGTTACAAACCACATCAACTTTGTAGACTATGCCGTCACCGAGATGGACAAAAATAGGCAGGTTGATGTGGCTTATTTCGACTTTAAAAAGGCTTTTGACCGAGTCCAAAATGACGTCCTATTAAAAAAACTGTCGGTCATAGGATTTACCCCAAGGTTACTTCAACTCTTCTCGAGTTATCTCTCTGACCGTTTGCAGTATGTCCAAATTTTTGGACACAAATCCGACCCATATGCAACAACTTCCGGTGTAAGTCAGGGAAGCACCCTGGGACCTACACAATTTATTGTTATGGCGAATGACCTGCCGAGGGTGGTCAGGACGGCGTGCTGTCTCATGTTTGCTGATGACCTGAAGCTATTTATGGGTATTAGTAGTGAGCAGGACTGTGATGCGTTACAGAGGGACATCGATATGGTAGTAAAGTGGAGTGAAGCAAACCACTTAGAATTCAACACTTCTAAGTGCAAAACAATTTCCTTCACCCGTTCGCGTGCGCCCATCCAGCATAACTACCACGTTTCGGGTGTCCCTTTGGAGCGTGTCAACGAAATTAAAGATCTAGGACTGACTTTAGATGTAAGGATGACGTTCAATCAGCACATCATTCATATTTGTGTTAAGGCTTTTCAATCGCTTGGCTTTGTTATGAGGCAGGCAAATAAATTTAAAGATAGGAATGCTATACTTACTTTATATTATTCTTTCGTACGTAGCAAATTGGAGTATAATGCGCTCGTATGGGATCCCCATGAGCAAAAATACAAGCTCATGATAGAACGGGTCCAACGGAAATTTGCTCGGTATCTATATAAAAAGGTATATGGATACTACCCATATTTGTATCCGTCTCTGTTTGTTGCGGGAATGGTGGGCATCAACACGTTAGAAGTGAGACGTAAGTGTGCGCTGTTGATGCACTACTATCTATTACTTAATAATAAAATTGACGACGGGACCACCTTAGCTCGCTGTTCACTGTTTGTTCCGGACCGACTGCGGCGGTCGCGGGCCTGTGCCTCACGAAGCTTGTTCGCAGCTCCCACTGTGCGTACCCAAACTGCTCGATATGCGCCCACAACCCAGGCGATGAATCTGCTGAACGCCCTAATTGCTCAGGAACCGGATCTAGATCTGTTTATGAGTAGCAATAAAGATATGCTTAATTATTGCTTACGATTTTTAAGTTAAAAATGCTGCCGATGTATGTTGCTGGCGAAATGTGGGTGTACTGTTAGGTACACCTCTGCCTAACCCTTCGGGGATTACAGGCGTGATGTTATGTCATGTATGATTTTTAAGTTAAAGTGTGTTGTTGACTTGCTGCACGCGTTGGTGCAAACTGTAAGTGTGGCAAGTACCTGCTTATATAAATAAATAAATAAATAAATAAATAAATAACTGACTGCACGGTTGGCGCAGTGGCTGAGCGATTGGACTGCTGCGCTGCGTGTCGCGGGTTCGATCCCCGCCCGAAACAAATATTTGTATAGCCTACAGATAATTGTTTCTGGTCTGGGTCTGGGTATGTGAGTTTAAATGTTTGTAAAGGCATCCACGATACAGGAGAAATTCCTAGTGTGGGGCATTTTTTTATATAAAAACATTGGTTTTTATAAAAAAAAAAAAAATGGCGAAATGTGATACTAGATAAACCTCTGCCCAGCCCTTCGAAGATTATAGGCGTGATGCTCTGTTATGATAAGATATGCTGCTGACATGGAGGGAAGTGAAAATTATGTTTTTCCTACTCCTCCGCTAGTCTTTTCTGATTAATTTCGTTGCGGGATCCAAGACAGTTAAATCGTTTCCCTGGGACTTCGCCGGGCATTATTTTCTCGGCTCTTTCGCTTGTGGTCGCCACTGTTGATTCTGGCTTAGAGTGGTTTGGGAAGAGTGTGGCGGGCTCGTACGAAAAAAAAAAAGACCTGCTGTGCCGATGTCGGACAAACAGAGATAAGCATGTAGTGGAGTGCCGTAAGATTTATACCTCGGAATCCAGGGCCGGTCAATGAATCTTCATGAAAACTTTTGGACTGCATTGCTAAAAGCCCAAATAAAGAAGTTAAAAAAAAAATTCGCGCGCTCTTCATTTTTTTTTTTAATTTATCAATGTACTGAAAATGAGAGGGACAAGGGAAGAAAAAATGTTTAGACCTAATAAATTATATTTTCACCGTAACTTTAATGTTCGTTTATTAATATTTCGCAAAAAATAACGAGTTACAACAAAAAAAAAAAATTAAAACGTATCTATCTAATACCTCAGTACGAGCAATTCTTGTCATATCGTATAATCTGAATCTCGGATACGGCTCCAACGATTGTCATGAAATTTAGTATGCAGGGGGTTTTGGGGGCGATAAATCGATCAAGCTAGGTTTCATTTAAAATAAACACGTTTTACAAAAACAACCAAACAAATTTCGGTTATCCAGGTACTATAAATTTTAACATTATTGGTGTATTGTTGGTGAAAGATTAGTACCGCTGCATCGCTGTCACCAAAGCATTCTAAATAAAAAAATCCTGTGGATGCCTTGAGTTTAAGGCCTCCTGCCAGAGGGATATCTTACTTATATTATAATAGCGAAAGTTTGATACGCGTTCACGCAAAAAGTACTGAACGGATTTGGTAGAAAAATATCGCATATACATATAGATGGTTTACAACCTGGATTAAAACATAGGATACAATTTGATTTCGGTAGTATGATCCCGCGGGGCCATTATCGAACTCCACGCGAGGGAAGCCGCGGTCATAAGCTAGTAACTGATATGCTATAAGTGACTAATCGCTAAGTGCACCTTCTGTGGGGTACGGAGCTCAAAGTAGTAGGGAAACCAGTACACTTAGAAAGAAGAAATACAGATATCCGTCATTCAGATCGCACAGCCGCGGTCCGACCCTTGCTAGAGCCAGCCTGCGATGCTGAGACACTAGTATTAAAGCAGCCCCTAAATAATCTCCCTCAGATTCAGCCTGTCCCTTTGTTGCCCCCCGCCCCTCAGTGACGTCCTAATGTATAGTACCTGGATGACCGAAATTTGTTTGGTTGTTTTTGTAAAACGTGTTTTTTTTTAAATGAAACCTAGCTTGATCGATTTATCGCCCCCAAAACCCCCTGCATACTAAATTTCATGACAATCGTTGGAGCCGTATCCGAGATTCAGATTATACGATATGACAAGAATTGCTCGTACTGAGGTATTAGATAGATACGTTTTAATTTTTTTTTTTTGTTGTAACTCGTTATTTTTTGCGAAATATTAATAAACGAACATTAAAGTTACGGTGAAAATATAATTTATTAGGTCTAAACATTTGTTCTTCCCTTGTCCCTCTCATTTTCAGTACATTGATAAATTAAAAAAAAAATGAAGAGCGCGCGAATTTTTTTTTAACTTCTTTATTTGGGCTTTTAGCAATGCAGTCCAAAAGTTTTCATGAAGATTCATTGACCGGCCCTGGATTCCGAGATTTTACAATATTTTGTCTTACGGCACTCCACTAATGAGAGAATGAAGTTACTATGTTACACAATTCTATAATAAGAATAATTAAAGTCAAAGTATTTATTTGCTTGTTTTTTGGTGATGTGTGGTCCTACAGTAAGGTTATTAAATGTATCTCAAAAAACTACCCATTAAAAAAAAATACACAAATTAAACAATAAATAATTTAAAATCGGTAGAAACACGAGATAACAATATTTTCAATAGCGGGTATACAATCAATTTGTTTTACATTAGAGACAACAACAAAAACAGTTAATAAAATACATAAAAAAATCAGATTACAATTCATTAGTCAAGTTTTAAAACAATTATATTGTCTATAAAAATGTAACATAATTATGTGAAGTTATAAAACCAAAAATCTGGTCCTCAAGGTCCTTACCTACGCACCACCGACTGTTAGGACAAAAAAAAAACACAAACACAATCCCGAAATAGATACATGTTTTCCTTCAGGCTATTTATGTTACCGCAGTTATTAATTCTTTCTTTTTAATGTGATCATCCCTTGAAGGTAACAAGCGGGTTAAGTTATTTGCTGGAGGCGATTTGAGGGTTAGCTACCTACTCTTTGTTTGTGTTTAACTTTAAATGGTATTGACTCGCGGGCTTGCCCGTATTTAAGGAACGACACAGAGCAGTTTCTGACTTAACTTAACCACAATTTTTTAACTTTTTGTATGTAAATGTAAAGATAAATTTGTCATGATAAAGCTCCTTTAATTACCTATTTTTGTTGAATGTTTTTGAGGTAATATGAAGCCTAAAACAGGGACAAGTCAATTAAGAAGTGTTTAAAAGGTATCATGTTTGAGAAGAGTTCCATTTGGTCACGGTAGATACACACTTTTTGTTTAATATTCGTCACTGGAGAAAGCTTTATAAAATTAATGAGATAAAAATGTTTTCTTTTATGTAAATTTATTTTTATAGTATACATAATATTTTATGTATCTAAAATTATACTTTTTTGTCTTATGTCTTTACATTGTCTGAAAAACATGAATGCTCAGTCTCTATACATTTAGATGAGCCACTGAAAAAATCTCAATGGGAAAGTCCTGAATTCAAAGAAACCATTAATCTTCTTATAGCATTGACAGTATACAGACATCTTCTTCTTCATGACGCAAAGGAGATGAAGAACAATCATTGTCGAGGCTTATAAAACCTAGGTCCTACATCTTGAAAAGAAACAACAATAATATCTCAGGTAGATACTATTTTGATCACGTTCAGCTGTTTTCCGATCTGCATCCTAACAAGCTACCACAAACAGGTAGTCAGTTCGATCACCAGAAACCACTCGCTACGATTTTTAAGGAAAATGAAACATAATAATAATTTGGTCTTTTAGTAATGTTTTTTCATGTTGAAAGTGTAAGGAAACATTCGGTCCTTACCGTAAGGACCAATTTGGGAGAAGTAGAGAAAATGGCTCCAAATGAGAAATGTTACTGGGGTAAATGATTTTTATTTTCTTTTGAAATACGTTGAATTTCTCGGGGATCGTAAGTGCTGTAACATAGGTATAAATACAAATAGAGGTAGGTAAAACTGAACTGGGGAGTTTGCAAAGAATTACGATTTTAAGTTATTTTATATTTTCCACATTTTCAACATACGGAGGAGCTCGTGTCTTAATAAGAACTGCCACTCGGGTCAATCTTTAGGTAAAGCTGTGCTTGCCTAGGTCAATCTGTGGATGGGTAACCGCCCGACATACCGAGTTTCCTTCGTGCCTCGGAAAGCACGTTAAGCTGTTAGTCCCGGGTGCTATATATAGATCTTTGGCAGTCGTTACAGGACCTGTAATTCTGACATCCAGTCTTACCAAAGAGTATCGTATTACCTAGTATTAACTGGGTTGTGGAGGTCAGATAGGCAGTCGCTCCATGTAAACTACTGGTATTCAGCTGCATCCGGTTAGACTGGAAGCCGACCCCAACATAATTAGGAAAAGGCTAGGCAGATGATGAACTTTTACAACATACAAATCTAAACTTACGACTATATCTCATAGAGGTATACAAAAACTACAGACCGCCATAGCCATCTGGTACGGTCCTTGCCCAGATGCTTATTTTACTTCGTTTGTATTCATAAATCTGGTCATAAACACGGCGGTTGCAAGTACTACGTGACCTAACCCTAAATTAATTTTGACGGCACGGTTGGCGCAGTGGCTGAGCGATTGGACTGCTGCGCTGCGTGTCGCGGGTTCGATTCCCGCACGGAACAAATATTTGTATGGCCTACAGATAGTTGTTTCGGGTCTGGGTAATTTGTGTATGTGAGTTTAAATGTTTGTGAACGCACCCACGATACAGGAGAAATTCCTAGTGTGGGGCAACGTTTTTTTTTAAAAAAAAAAAAAAAAAAAAAAAATGTTCATTACGCTGAACAAAATCTTCCTCACAAAGTGAACATCTGTATTATCGACCCACGTGTGATCTTCATTCAAGCGAACTTGTCTGAAAAAACGTTTATCTTTTACATTATTTGACGTTTCCTTAAGGAGGGGACAGTAAGGAGGCTTTGTTTCCGTCTTATTTTTTGCACGAATTAGGTTCGTCACGAACCTCTTAACGGTTCACCTTTTTTTGGCCACCACACGTTACCGCCCAGCTTTTTGTAGGGATTAGAATATGCCTCAATGTGTATGGTTGTTGTGTTGTCTTTGTTAGGTTTGTGGTTTACAGAGAGCAGGTTCTTGTTTAGAGAATGCGCCTGTCGCTAATCTTGTACAAAACTGGCAAGAAGGTAAATTATAATTTCACATTTATCAAACAAAGCTAGACTGTCTGAAGCGTGCCAACACCTGCACTTCAGAGAACCAAAAATCGCCAGAGACACCGCAATCTACGTGGCCACACCAATTTACCAACTCGTACGGTCAGCAACAAAAGAAGCTTAACATTTCGGAATTTGAATTAGTTGATGTACAATAATGTACATACAGGACTACAGCTACTATTTTAAATTTTTCAGAAGATTATTCTTTAAAATATTACTTACTCTTCAATAACTTGTTAGTAACGAGTAATATCTAATATTTTTTTAATAAAAAAAACCTGCTTCGAAACTCCTTCTATTGCTGATCGTACCATCGATAAGAAAGAAGAAGAAGAACACAAGAACTTCAAAATAAAAAAATGATAATATAAGAAGTTTCTAAGAGTACCTAGACAATCTTGCTACACTTGATATGTCACAATGTAATTCCCAAAAAGACCAAAAATCAACTCCTTCAACTAGCTACCACAAATCTTTGAATCACAACATTTCTTCCCATTTTGAGCTTTGAAAATTACTTTCCACAACAGAGAGGCCTGATTTATTTGTGAACCGTTTCGACGCCATTTTCTTTCGCAAATATACGAGAGGGGTGTCCTAAAAAAATAAACATTGACTAAAAGACTCGGCTGGAAATAGACACAAGAAAAGCTAGTGGAATGAAACAAGAGTACACAGTACCGCTGATATTATTGACCATGATCAGAAACATGACATTTGGCTATGGAACCTTAATAACACAGAATTTTAAGATCAGTAGGTAATACGAATTTTATTATAATTTTTTGGTTTTCATGATAGGTACTGACCGGCCGCGGGTTGGTTCAAAATGGCACGAGAAAAGAAGTCATGGAATAAATTAGAGGACGCCTTTGTCCAGCAGTGGGACAGTACAACAAAGTTTAAAAAAAAACATTACCATAATAATGTTCACTGAGTGTGTTACAGTACGCTAAATGTTATTTTGACGATTTATCTGATCAAACAAAAATATATTATTTTACACAAACAGTATTAAAATACGTAGGTAGGTATGTTATTCAGTAAAAAAAAGAAAAAAAGACGTTATATCTGCATAGGCACACAAAATAAAAAATAAAAAAATATATTTAACCAGAAAGCCTCACAAATATTTTAAAACGAAACCACCTCAACAGTCTAAAATTAGTCCACCATTTTCCCTTCACAATGGGTCAAAAAGTAACCGCCCTGCGCCCGTCAGGTAAGATTCCACAAACATACGTGCCGTCAGCGTATGACAAAAGCGCACTCCAGCCTGGCTGCATCATTAGCAAAGACTAGAACAACTTCACTAATTGGGCAGACCCTCAACTGTGCACTGCTGGCGGCTTTGAGCTTCTAGTTCGATTTCAGTGAGAGATAAAATTAGAAAGAAGTTTAGTTGACTTTGTGAGGTTTAGTTGACTGGAACTATGAATAAAGGTTCTAGGTTGTTATGGACTAACGGCAATGAAATGTCAACGAATTCTTTTTTGTGTTTGTGGTTGAGTAGTTCCACAGAACACGAGTTCCACAAGAATAGGGATGTTTACTGACTTAAAAAAAATATGATGATAATTAGTCCGTCTGTTAAATTATCAAAAATATTGGAAACGTATTTTTTGTTTTATCAAATCAATTAAAGTTGACGAAGATAAAACGCGTCAAAGATTTTAGAGTGACGTCACTCACCGGTAAAGAATGTCATACTAATGTCTTAGCATATGACATCACACAAGTTTTCAAAGCACTGTATCGTCTTCATTGTTTGTTTACGTGAAAAAAGAAAAAATACGTGTCCAATATTTTTTGGAAATCTATCTGACGGACTAATTAGTTTTGAAGCCGGAGATGACATAATCCAGCCCTATTTTTTTTAAGGGCATACTGCTATTCGAACAATTTATAAATCCTATGTAACACCATTTTGTTTTAGTTTCGTAGATTGCTACACTACTACTGCAGCCCCATTGTACAACACAGTACCTGATAACTTTAACCGATTACGGCTAAATGTGCTAGTGATTAAACACAATAGGTAATAGGCAATTAAGTGATTGCATCGGGCGGGCACTCATTCACCTAATGCAATTACTTAAATGCTTTCAAACCGGAAATATGATGCAATCCATTATAAGGCACTGTTCATATCCCGTCGGGGCTGCGGGTCCCGTCGGGGCTGCGGGTTGTTCGCAAGAGATACCGCGGCCCCGGACACAAAGGACTCAGAAGTAACGTGGGTGGTTTTTAGTCGGTAGAAGTCTGACAAGCCATTCCGCTCTGCCAGAATGGGTGGAAACACACCAAAAAAAGCTATTTTGGAAACAAATTAACAGGGCAAAAGTAATCCAGACCAAATAATTCAAAACCCTTTGTCTTTGAATAACAAACTAAATAAACATTTCTGCAAATATAGATCAAGCTCACCTTTGGCACAAGTTCATACTGCAGTAGTAGGTACCTATATAATGCTCTGCAGTATTCTATGTGACGTCACGAAACATTAACTCAGGTGTAATCAGCTGGGTCGATATGCCTGGATTTAAGTGTCATTAAGGGATTGAGTGTAATTAACACGATTCTCAGTCATTCTGATGAGAGTAGGTTTTCGTAGTCATTATTTAATTTACTTGCTACGTCATGACAGTGAACTATAGTGCATTAAAAAAACTTAGACGAAAAAAAAAACATACGGAATGAGCTCAACTGCGGGTTGTTCGCAAGAGATACCGCGGCCTCGACATGAAGGGCTAAGAAGGAACATGGGTGGTTTTTAGTCAGTAGAAGTCTGACACTCCCTTTCGCTCTGCCCAAGAGCTGGAGGGGTTATTTGATGATTTTCCACCCACCATAAAAAAAAAGGCTCGTCACTCAAGGTTTAGATTTGTTTCGTGCGGGAATCGAATCTGTGACACGCAGCCACCATCTGCCTAGCCTTTTCCCAACTATGTATATTGGGGTAGGCTTCCAGTCTAACCGGATGCAGCTGAATACCAGTATTTTACATGGAGCGACTGCCTATCTGACCTCCACAACCCAGTTAATACTAGGTAATACGATACCCTTTGGTAAGACTGGTTGTCAGACTTTCAGGTCACTGACTACCTTTAACGACTGCCAAAGATCTATATATGGCAGCCGGGACCAACAGCTTAACGCGCTTTCCGAGGCACGGAGAAAACTCGGTATGTCGGGCGGTCACCCATCCACAGACCGACCTAGGCAAGCACAGCTTTACCTAAAGATCGACCCGAGTGGCAGTTCTTATTAAGCCACGAGCTCCTCCGCACCCTGTGACACGCAGCCACCGTGCTGTCAATATCGTAGTTTTTTCATTACTAGATCCTGTAACACTGTCTAGGAGGCAAGGAATTTCTCCATCACCACACTCGAGAACGAGATCTTGCTGATGTACAATCTGGACCCAGCATTACTTGAACCTTCATATAAAGGAAAAGAGGGCAAGTGGTGCGAAAAGAAGGATCAGGTAATACTGGGTAAAGACTGTACCTGCCTAAGTCTCTCTCTAGTCAGATTAGTAACCGGCTCTAACCGGTTTTATAAGTAGGAGCACGTTTCTGTAAATAACATAATGTCTAAGTTATTGTTTTACATTTCTACGAATGAAAAAAATTATACATGATAACGAAAGTACACGCTCAAATTAAAGAAAAAAAGTTTTAGAAGGTCGAATCTCAATGCTCGCCTAACTTTAAATGAAATAAATCCAATACACACTTGAACAAAATAAAACAATCTCAAAAGTTGTTCGTCACAAAATTAATTAAGCTAGCTAATTAAAAATTCAATGGCCCTAAACATAAGTTAATGAATTACGAATTATTCCACCTCGGCCATATTTTAATTTAAAGTGCAATGATATTTCAGAGCAAATTCGACTCGCCTGCGGTTGACACTTTTAAACTCGTAAATGAGAACCTAAAATTATTATTGCGAGAGGGAAAGCGACTTACTCGACTTACTGACTTTAGACTTTTTAAAATATTTTTAGTACTATTTTGTAGTAATCGAGACAGAACGATGAGCTGGACAGAACCAACGACCAGTGGTCCACTTTGGCCCTGGATCGAAGAATTTGGAAGTCATGGAGGAAGGGCCTTTGTCCGGCAGTATGATGACACGACATGGCCAGACATGAGGATATGGCCATGGCCAGAAAGGGGGCGACTGCTGAGATAACGAGTAATTGAGAACTATGGAAACAGATATGCTGCACCGACCCCAAATTAATTGGGATAAGGGCAGAAGAATGACGATGATGATGATAAATTGTTAAAAAAATGTATTTTTCCTCCATTGTACAAATACTAATTCAAGATCACTTGAAGACTTAACATTGGCTGTGGGTTGTTTGAAAGAGATACCGCGGCCCAGACACAATGGGCTAAAAATGAACATGGGTGGTTTTTAGTCTGTAAAAGTCTGACACTCCCTTCCACTCCGCCCAGAGCAGGAGGAGTCATTAAAATTTGATGATTGCACACTCTTCAAAAAAAAGATCACTTAAAGATTAAAAACATTATAAATATTTAAGCCGTTTTGCAAATCCAGTGCTACAAAGTGCTGTTTCAATATTGTAATAATGCTTTTAGTGGCAACAATTCCTAGTCCATTACCAACGAGGTTCATTAGCATAGTGGGCCATTTAGATCTATCAAGTTAACCATTTAGTTGAAGTACGTTCCCTCTCCTAGCGAGGAGGCCTGAGTCCCAGCAGTGGGAACATTATAGGCTGGTGATGATGATGACGTTCATGAGCGTGTTCTGTAGCAAACAATGATAATAGGATCTCGTGGTACCATTTTTAGTGTTAACAGGATCACATATCAAAACAATAAACTTATGGATCTTTCTATGAAATGTGACTTGTTTACAAAAAATAATATCACGCCTGTAACCTCCGAAGGGTTAGACAGAGGTGTACTTAATAGGACACTCATATTTTGCCAGTTTTGTTAGCATATTGCCATTAACGGGGCTCAAAACCAGGCTCCGTGGCTTCTACTGAGAAAATCCAATGACACTTTGCCCGACTCGGGAATCGAACCCAGGACCTCCTGCTCACCAGCCGCACTTGCAACCACTAGACCAACGAATCAGTCAAAAGAGAAGTAATACAAGAGTGTAAATATAATTATTCGAACGACAATATTTTAAAACTAGAAAAACTTAACAATTTTATCATACCAATACCGTAGATCAAAAAATGAATCCGTTGAGATTTACCATTTCCTCAACTAAAAGATTTTTTCAAACAAAATTTGAAAGCATCTCGACCCAAACCAAGAAACTACTTTTCATTCAAACCCAGCACAACAGAAAAACAAAAAAAAAATGACGACTCAAAAAAGAAAAACAAAAAAAACATTGAAATAAAGAATAAGACATTTTATTTTCTCACAAGAGAATGAAATTTCTTGCGTCTTTCAGCCCTCAAGATAAAAGCAGAGGGTCCTCTAGAACGGGTTTATGAATCTACTCGGAATTTCATTACGAAATTTCGTTCAGTTGTCGTGTCATCGATGGCTTGGAAAGGACGTTCGGTATAGCAGACTGCTTTTATTTGTAGCCCGAGTATTTTATGAGGAAAACTGGTCTTTTGTGGTAACAGGTATTTTGTTCTTTATAGCTTTCCTTACGGTTGTGTACAGACTTCTTGTATTTCAGTTACAGTATCTATTAAGAATAATTGAAAGTATTTGACCACAAAATCACAAAAAAACACATTACAAAAAAAGGAACATAGTTTTTGACTTACGGAAAAAGTGTTAGGTTCGTATCAATCCGATCGTCGATCCGTATCAATGAATCAAAATTAACTTAATTTTAAATTCTTTCTTTCTTTAAAAATAGTACCAATTTTTATATTATTTAATTTCTTAACAGTGGAAACTGTTATCTCTCGCAGCGCAACCCTATAATAACAAACCGTTTAGAAGTTCTCGAAAAAAAAAATTTATGTGTTTTGTACTTATTTTTCTGACACCTTTTTCTTGGCTATTCATTTGTTTACACACAAATGAGCGCGGGAAAAAAATCAAAATATTAAATTCCAAATATCCCGAAAGTATTTTCAAGAGGACCAACCCTAAACTGCCCCAGAATGCCAAGCCACATTGCGGACGAGTCACAAAAGACATTTTTACCCCGCTTAGTAGCTCGTGGTTAATTACCACACGGTCCATGCGAGTTTAATGAGACCAGCACTAATTAGAGCCTCCTTCTAGGAGATTTTAGGGTTTTCGTATCATAATGTTTGAGGTAAATATTGTTTTTGGTTCTCGAGCAAAAGGTTCTGAAAATCACCTTTAGGGAAACTAGACGTGATTATTTATTATGTTATTATATTTATCTTCATCATTAGCCTATAATGTTCCCACTGCAGAGACTCAGGCCTCCTCTCTAGGAGAGGGATGGGCTACAATGCACCACACGTGCCCAGTGCGGGTACGTATTTTATTACATAGTTCTCACATAATATACCATCTCAACATGAATGATGTAATGGACCAAGATATTGTTACAAAATCTTCAAATTTAAAAGAATGTCCATGGAGTTTCTTGCCCGTTCACTCCGACGCTATGGAATGGGCAACAAAGTCGCTCCATGTAAAATACTGGTATTCAGCTGCATCCGGTTGGACTGGAAGTCGACCCATCATCAATATAGGTAGTAAAGGTTGAAATTAGGCAAGCAGATGATAACTAAATAACATTAGTTTGATATTGTAAAACTTCTGTGCCCAAACATGATTCATTACATGAGTCCAATAAATATTTGAATTAGATCCTTTACCAATGTTGTTGACAAAAGAATTCTGCTCCTCATCATCTTCCTGCCCTTATCCCATTCTGTTTGGGGTCGGCGCAACACGTTTTGTTTTTCTATTCTTCCCTGTTATACGTCACGGTGGCATTTATTCTTTTCTCTTTCATATCATTCCTCACACAATCCATCCATCTTTTCATTGGCCTTCCTCTCCCTCTCCATCTATCAATATTTATATACAAAAAAATTCTGCTCCTACAAGTCCAATATGCATCCTATTCCATTTCAATCGCATGGTATTAAGTTATGTAAGCAAGAGAGAGCACGAGCATGCCAGAACGAGATGAAAGGTATAAATGAGAGCATTTAAAGCTCAGGATTGCAATTACTTGGTTCTAATGACAGTAGGCACTGCTCGCTCGCTTACTTAATACGATGGATGGTTTACAAACTGCTGCAAGTACACTTTATTAACTAACTGCGGTTCATTTAGTTTTCTCCGAGAAAGTGAAGTGAAGTGTAATTTTCTGTTGTGAGGTAAAAGTACTTGACTCCCTCGTTGGTCTAGTGGTCGCAAGAACGACTGCTCAACATGAGGTATTGGGTTTGATTCCCGGGTCGAGCAACTCGGTTAAAGTGGTAGTGGCATTTTTCCATTAAGAATTTAAATTTTCTGTAACAGCCAAGGAGTTAAAAAACATAGCTAGTGAAATCTGGGTGTAATCATAGGTACACTTTTGCCACATCTGATTACAGACGTGATGTTATGTAATGAAAGCAAATACCGTGAAATAATTATAACATGCTGAGTCGATAAGATAAAATTTGATAAGTGACCTTTAGGGTAACCTCAAAAATTGTCAAGAACCTGGTCAACTATAGTTAAAGTAACAAGCTTTTTTTTTCGGAGGGTAAGAAATCATCATATGACTCCTCCCGCTCTGGGCAGAGCGGTAGGGAGTGTCAGACTTCTACTGATAAAAAAACCACCCATGTTCCTTCTTAACCCGCAGCCCCAACGGGTGTCGGCCCTTGCGGCGCCCCTTCAATGTTGCTGACATCTTGACTCTTTGAGGGGCGCGTGGAACACGAACGCGCCGTCGTCACGGCCGGTCATCGTCATAAGACGGACGGATGATGAGCTAGCCCCATACTTACCGTCCACAGGCCCGCACCTACGGTGGCCGGCACGGAGGAAACTCGGTAAGTAATGGGCGGTCACCCAATCACAGACCAACCAAGGCAAGCGGGGCTAAAGATCGACCCGAGTTGTAGTTATTTTTAAGCCGCATAGAGCCTATATAAATAAACAAAAATCTCGACAAACATTAATCACACAGCCTTAGAATACGCAATCTTCAGGCTCCAATCGAAGTACGACTGTTTGTTTCCTCTGGTTTTAACCAAATTGTTTTAGTCATGAAAATTCAATTGTGTAGATTTGTTTTGTGGAAGTAGCTCCGGTTTGGGCTGCTATGAATTGAATTGAAAAATTGTTTTTGAGTTTCTATTTAAATTGTGAATGGTTTGTGTGTTTTTGATGAGGCTGTGTGAACAAGAAATTGGCGCAAAAGCAAACAAAAGTGGGGATGTAGATTGTTCCATATTAGTCTTTGACGACTATTTTTATCAGACATTGTCTTGCAAATAAATTGTGTTTTGTTACAGGTATGAAATTATTAACTCGCCTTACGGAACTCAAATAGAGTTGGGCAGGAAACCTAGCATTGATGAGATGTGGAATAAGGCCCGATTTCTACCAACGCGGACCATAGCGGAGACGAGAGGTGTTGTGCGGAAATCGGCCAATCGCATTAGATAAAGTTTACATATTCTGGTCTTCGCCCTTCTTGTGATTGGTCGAATTTGGTACATCTCCTCTCCGCTTTGTGCGTCTCTGCTTTCGTGGATACCGGGCCTAAATCATTGTGTCTTTCGGCGGCAAGTTGGGCAGACGACATACTCGTAGCTGTTGCCATCGGGATGAAATACTTGGATGAGGCTGGCACGAGACCATGCAGATTGGCACAAGATAAATATTCAAACGAAATAAATCATTTGATTTGAATGCTGCAAACACGTGACATGCAATAAACACATGTGCATGCCACCTTCCAAAAATTAAAATAATATTATGACAGTTTTGGAATCCAACGTTTACTTGGCTTGAACCTTGCTATGTAATTCTCACAAAAAAGTGTAGAAGTTCTTCAGTGGCTATAACCCTTTTTTATGGTGGGTGGAAAATCATCAAATGACCCCTCCCGCTCTTGGGCAGAGCGAAAGGGAGTGTCAGACTTCTACTGACTAAAAACCACCCATGTTCCTTCTTAGCCCTTCATGTCGAGGCCACGGTATCTGCGAACAACCCGCAGCCCCGACGGGCGTGGCTATAACCCTTAGCATGGATTCGACTATAACGCCTTTACGGGGCCAACTGGGTCACATACGATTTTTTTTAAATTTTTTTTAGCAAATTTTTATTTTCTACAACAAAATAATATTCGTTCACTCTTGTACTCTAAAACAAACTTTTATTAGACTAGCCAAAACACAAAATAAACAAGAATTTAATTAAATTATTTAACATAACATTTCCAATTACTGAAATGTTCAAGTACATTACAGGAGGCTTTGACAGGCGACCGGAAATATTAAACTGTCAAGTATCCGCTTGTAGTTACTAACAGTAAGTACCAACTAATTGGCTAGCAAAAGTTTTACAAATAAATTACCGAAATATACGCTAATTAAATAACCAAGTTATTTGCGCAGCGGTGATTTTGTTAATCAAATATTTTCGGACCATAAACTCGGAATTTGGTTTTCGGGGTGCACCCCGAAAACCGATTTTGATAGTACTTGACAAAATTTAATAAACTGTGGTGCTTTAAATAAATTTGCAGAGAATTCGACCAATAATAATAAAGTTTAGCACCACTCCACGTACTTTTCCCGAATATGAGCGTAACATGATTTTTGTTATCGTGTGGGCAGTAAGATTTAACGACCCCACCCTACCCTAGTGACCCTAGTGTCAGAGTTTCTGAACCGCCTCAAGGGCCTTTTTTATTCCGGGTGGAAAATCATCAAATAACCCCTCCCGCTCTTGGGCAGAGCGAAAGGGAGTGTCAGACTTCTACTGACTAAAAACCACCCATGTTCCTTCTTAGCCCTTCATGTCGAGGCCGCGGTATCTCTTGCGAACAACAACCCGCAGCCCCGACGGTCGTCGGCCCTTGAGGCGCGCGTGGAACACGAATGCGCCGCCGACAAGGCCTGTCGACGTCATAAGAAGTACAAACGGCGAGCTAGCCCATCACTCACCGTCCACAGGCCCGCGTCTACGGTGGCCGGAAGCCATCACGTGGCCCCCGACGCCCGGAGCGCCTCCCGCGCCACAAGGGCCTCTGACATGGTTTGACGATCGCCATTTTGCAGCCGGGACCACCGGCTTATACGTGTCTTCCGAAGCATGGAATCATCGTTTATCAGACAATCAGGTGATTCTGGTCTGCTATGTCGTAACCAAACTGGAAACAACTTTACAAAGAATCCTTCCCGTGGGGCTCGAATCCACGATTACCTGGTCACAAGGCAAACGCCTAAACCACTCGACCACGGAGGCAGTTTGCACATGATGAATATGATTATGAGTGAAGATTAATGACAACACGTTTTGTTGCAAAATTTTTCCGAGTACAAGTATAAGGTATTTAAGGTGACCGATATACGGGTAACCCACGAAGTTCAATTTATCTACCGTTTTTTTGCAATTTGCAGATTATTATCAGGTTGTTTATTGATTAAAATACGATTTGCTGCCAAAAAATTATGGCTTTACAGAGTTAAAAATAATCATTAAAGTTATTAATACAACCCTCTTACTCGTAGATCATTTATTATAATATCCCATTGACTGAATGATGAATGACTTTTTCATCAAATAGTCATCCAATGGAAATTGCAATAAACCCAACAATCATTGTCAAAGAGTATTCACAGTTCGAGTAAAAAGCAAGACAAACTGCCGTACTCAGAGATATTTAATGATTATTTAAGCCATCACTTACTGCCGCACTCAGAGAGCTTTAGTGATTAGGTCATCACTTAGTCAAGATTTTGACAGTTTTGATATACAAAAGTATGTCAAATCTTTACTAAGTAATCATTAAATATCTCTGAGAGAGAGAGTCTCTCAGAGAGAGTTCCATTTTATATATTTTGATTATGAGAAAGATTTTCTGGATTTTTTCAAAGTTCATCGAAAGAATTGGAAGTCATGAGGCTTTTGCCCAGCATTGTGATGACGTAGGCTAACAAAACATTAATTTATGTATTGCAGCAACTAACGACTACAATTCCATGATCATAAACAATATAGATCCATGCACTACACTAATGGCCTTAAAGATTGCATCGCTTAAGAGGCGTAACGACGAGCTTCAGCGATTGACGTCAACACTTAATGGAAATGTACGCTCATTCATTTTTGTCTATACATAAGTGTGATGTATTGTCTGTCTTGGTGTAAACATGTGAAAAGTAGATCTGTATCGAACATTTTGATAGGTAGTTCACCATCTTTGGGGGTCCGCTGTGTTGGATTTAATATGACGTCACTTAGTTAACCCTGCATAATCTGCATTGTCATCCAACCTAAACATGTATGTTTCAGCTTAATCGGAAACCGGGAAGTGGGTCAAATTTAACTTCTACGATTTTAAACATAATTTTGCAGGTGTGGATCTGATGAAAGCGTGTAGAAAAACGTAATGCGACGGCCCCAACTAGAATGGGCTGAGGGCAGGAAGATGATAATTAATTAAGTGAAATATGAGACTACTTAAGAATACACAGCTATATGGTACGAACTTCCATTTGTGTTAGGGGCTACAAATTGCTTGTGGAAAAATTATTCGAAACCAATTATGATGAAACTTTAGTCTTGATAAAATTCCTACCTCAGAAAACAATAATATTTTTTCGTTCGGTGAGCAACAGTCGGTACTGAGTTTGTTAAAGTTGCCGTGTGTTAAAGTCCAATATGGTAGAGCTGGAATTAGAATATTTTTTGTTTCTCAGCAAGATTCTAAAAATTTCTCTTATGCTTAGAAAATTCACAACTTAACATAATTTTATGAATTTGGCAA
Organism: Diarsia brunnea; assembly: GCA_949774965.1. NCBI lineage: Eukaryota > Metazoa > Arthropoda > Insecta > Lepidoptera > Noctuidae > Diarsia > Diarsia brunnea. The sequence continues at coordinate 3,815,450 of OX459000.1, read as the reverse complement.
ATATGCGTAGTAAGATCCTCTTAGCAAGGATAACCCTAATGACATACTAAGCTAAAAATAGCCACCAAAAATAACACCTGTTACCAACATGGCTACCGACAACAAACAAAATGAGCTTCATAATTTAATATTTTAAAAGCTTTTCAAACCTTTCGTAGGTACAGTGACGAACACCTTTTAAAAGTGATTTTCACCTACTATATTGACTGAAGTTTTCATTTTCACGAATATGGTTATTTGGAAGACATACTACTATTAAGAAAAAGGTCATATCTTAAAGCCATCATCTGCTTAGCCTTTTCCCAACTATGTTGAAGTCGGCTTCCAGTCTAACCGGACGCAGCTGAATACCAGTATTTTACATGGAGCGACTGCCTATCCTGACCTCCACAACCCAGTTAATACTGAGTAATACCTTTTGGTAAGACTGGTTGTTAGACTTTCAGGTAACTATTTCACTACCTGTAACGACTGCCAAAGATATATATATGGCAGCCGGGACCAACAGCTCAATTTGCTTTCCATTGCATTAGAATTTAGCTTCATGACTGTACCCTTATTTTTACAGTATTATAGAGGCCTTTACACCACCATATGGTTCGCTTGAAATCATGTTTATACAGCATGTCCCCAGTGTGACGATGGTTTTGAAAATATTCTGAATAAGTAATAAGGGACGGCTGTTGTCATCTGCGTATGTAAAACGTGACGCCTGTTATGAATTCCTTATGGGGAGTGAACAAAAGATGTACTTTCATACAGTTTTGTTTCGAAAATGATGGTGATGTAAATGATTTACAAGACATTTTGTGATGTCATGCTTGTCTTGTAAAGGGTTAAGCTTATTGTAAGAGTTAAAACAAAACATAACATTATGCTTTGTTGGAAAATCATTGAATAACCCCTCCCGCTCTTGGGCAGAGCGTAAGGGAGTGTCAGACTTCTACTGACTAAAAACCACCCATGTTCCTTCTTAGCCCTTGAGCCGAGCCCCCGTTTCTCTTGCGAACAACCCGCAGCCCCTACGGGATAACATTATGCCTGTAATCCCCGAAGGGATAAACAGAGTTGTACCTAAAAGTACGCCCACATTTCTCCAGTGGTTTTTAAGTCCCATGTAACAGGGGGGCGAGCCTATTGTCACCAACCAGGCAACGACAAAAGATAAAATTGTTATTTAAATATTGTAGACGTTGTTTGTTATTGATTTTAATTGACAATGATGTAGACTACTTTATTCTTATCGTTATTTGTTTTTTCTTGATGTTTTTGTAACATGCAAACAATTTTACGTGAACAAAGGTCGGGACATCGGTTAGTCTTTAATACATCAATTAATCCAGCCACAGATTGCATTTTTTTAAATAGTAAAAGAGTAACCTTTGGAGTTTCTTGCCGGTTCTTCTCCTTAGGAATCGACCAATGCACCGAACCGAGCACCTTCTTGTCGATGTTTTACAAGTGCCACTGTAGGTCGATGTGAAATAAAATATTTTGTTTTTGATTTTGACATTTTTTATTGTATTTTTCTCTTTTGACCATTACGGAGTGGATTCTCCTCTCCTCTCATACATTCAAGATAACTATGCAAATCATTTTGTAAGTATTCATGTTTGGAGTTAGAAATCAAGTTCCATCAGTACGTCAATTCTGCAACTACAGTATCACACGTGCATTTCTTGACTGTCCACGCCTTTAATAACTTCTGAACCCATTACGGACATAAATGAATTAACCAACCGTTTCAGTACACTGCAGGTGTATCTTCCACGTCACTATGACACTCTGCAGTCTTGTAGAGTGTAGACTAATTAACTGTTAAACTTTTAATGGGTATAGCGTAATGACTCCTCGTTACGGTATAGTTAATAGGTTTTATGACCTGAATGCATAAGCGAAATGATACTACGTGTAGGGATCTTTATGCTGTTTTGTAAGGAAAGTTATTGGTAATGTTTTGGTCACAAAGTCAGCTCAAAGTTATGGTAAAAAGATGAATACGTAAAAATTTGATAGCGCTGTGTTTGATATACGTTCTGATACTTTGATGCACTGCATCATATGAAAGCATAATTGATTTTAAGGTGCTAAGTACTAACAGAAATTGTATTTTAATATAATTATTTTGTATGTTAGTCGTAATAAGTCGGAGAACATATACATTTTAGGTTGTGTTATTGTTTCCTATATCTAAGTAAAATACATTTCGTACTGTTTAATCACGTTGTCTATACTGCTGTTTGTGTATATATGTGACATTAAATGTCGTAAAAGCTCCCATGATACATAGAGAAATTTCAAGGTTTAACAAATTTATTTAAAAATAGAGAAAGGCAAGAAAGACCTTAAAAATGTCTTGTTGATTAATTTTATGAAAGAAAATGTCATTAAGGCAAGCAATTATTTGAAAAGCAGCTATGGTTGTTTCATTTCTAATTAAAACCCTGTCATGCTGTTTGTTCATATCGCTCTTGGCAGGTTATAATTGGATATGAACCTGAACAAGCAATTAACCCTTTCGGTCCTGAAACATCACCAGTGACTGAAGAAAGGCAACTTGCAATATACCTAGAACTGTAAGAATTGTGGGGAAGTCAGGTGAGGTATTAGTTTCAGGGTGCAAACCAATGTTCAGTCGTGTTTACTAACATGCAACATATGTAAGGCTAGGTCTCGTTGATAGCGATTTGTGAGGTATTCAAAAAGAGAACAAAAACGTTTTGCTAACTTCATCGCGGTAGACCAAAACGAAGATAGCGGGTCCTACTTAACTCCTGTTGAAAGGACTTTCTAGTAGAAAACTAGCTAATTAATTATTTACGTGGCATAACAGAAGTAGCCTGTTTTATGTCAAAGCCGGGCAAAGGTCTACTTCTTCTTTTTTACACAGAATATGGATAATCCCTTTTTTAGTACTGGTCAGTTCTTTCGTTAAAATCTCGCTCTCGTTTTGATCGTAACGAAGGAGCAACTGAAGCAGGATTTACTAAGAAATTGAACCCATGAGTTGAGTTGACTGTTGAGTTAGAGCTGAGTGACATTAGCAGCAAATTAACAGAACTTTTGCACAGCACAGACCAACATAATATTTTTTAAAGAAGAATCTCACTGTTTTTTGTTAATTAAACGTCAATTCACTATGATGACGACAAACGTAACTAAAAGACAAATCTATTGATTGGACGTAGTCATGTTACATAATTTACTATTTCCCGCTAACCGCTCTCTGTCTTACCTTCGCCAACTCCTCCACCTACCGATGTGAGTGACATCTAATCTTGGAATGTCGATGTGCGAAGCCTACGAAGGTAAATGTTTACTTTGCTGCAGCCCGTCTGTATGTCTGCAACACTGAGTCTGATACGTTTTATTATACGAGTATATGTAGAGAGGGTGGTATTGTTACTGACGGTTGTTTCCGTATTGAGAACAAAATAAATAAAAATAGTGAGTTATGGTCATTGGTTATGGTACGAAGTGGGGCCGGTGGCTAAATTGCGGTAATCAATTATCATGGCATAGACATGCGATGGGGAGGAATGAAAATATGTAGATGGCTACATAAGAGTAGAGAAAGACCAAAGAAACGATGGAATGACAGTATGGAGAATAATATAGTTGGAAAAAAGGTGATGGAGGAGGACTTCTGAGATAATGAGGAATAGAGAGGTGTGGAAGAGGAAAACATGCTGCCCCGAATAAATTGGGATTATGGCAGGAGAATGATGGTTATGACGATGGTACGCAGTGAAACATTGGATACAATTTTACGAACCAGTTTTTATTTGCCTAGTGTGCAATCAAGCTAGCGCGAAAAAGAAGGAATTCTCAGTGGTCACTCATGAATAATTATATTACATTTATTTCGTCGTGCTGAAAACTGAACGTTTTAATAGACTTATCTAAAGACCAACCTAGATCCTGAGCGATCGTCTGAAAATTACGTTCAAGTGCCCTAAATTGGTAAATATGGACGTATAGAATTCTAGCTATCTTGATGCGGAATCAAGAAGGTCGCTGGATACCCAATTACCCATAATACATAAAGCCTTAGCACCAGGGTAATGGCGTAAAACACTCACATTCCTAACACTATTTAATTTGACAAAACTCATGATATTCCATGACAGCTACTTAGGTTTTAGGCTTTAATGTGTATTTGATACATATCTGCCGACCTCCTACCCACATGTTCAAATTGTAAACATTGTCAGTTGACTAATTATGTAGCAGCAGTATTAAACTAGCCTTTGTACCATACACTCGTCGTTTCCTTCGTACCTTCCTAGTTAGATACATATCATTGGCGACGAGATCGGTCTTACCGACGAGATCGGTGTTGTAAAAGAAAATGGCGAAGACTTTTTTGGGAAATTTAACCACGTTTGATTATAAATCATGCGAGTGGTTGATTTATAAAGGTCGGTTGACGCAATTCTTGAAGATCAACGAAATAAAAGAAGACAACAAAAGTGCCATTTTGATCACGCATTTGTCAGATGACTCGTACCGGTTGGTGCGTAATCTGGCATACCCGCAAGATTTGGAGGAGCTGGACTTCAAGAAGCTGGTGGAGTTACTCGATACTCATTTTAAACGAAAGCAATGTTCTTTTGCGGACAAAGCGAAGTTTTACGGGGCGAAAAGGAACACAGGCGAATCGATTGGCGATTGGGCGGCGCGATTGCGAGGTTTGGCGAGCTACTGCGAGTTCGGAGCTGCTTTAGACACGAACCTTACTGATCGTTTCGTCCTTGGCCTGGGATCTGGGCCCGAGCGCGACAAATTGTTTGAACAGGATGCCTCTGCGTTGAGTTTGTCGAGAGCAGTGGAGATAGCAGAACGAGCTGAATGCTCTAGGGAAGCTAAGAGGGAGGTATATGACACAGCTGTGATTAAAGAGGAGGCAGTGAACAGGATATCGTGCAAAGGTTACAAGCGGCCGAGCGATGGCGGTGCTCGGGCGAGCGCGTGAGAGGCGCGAGCGTCCACGTCGAGACGCGATCGTGAGCCATCTTACGAAGATTTCCGTTGTTCGGTGTGTGGATTAAAAAACCATAACAAGGACAAGTGTCGTTACAAAAATTATAAATGTCAAAAGTGTGGTGTACAGGGTCATTTAAAGAAAGTGTGTGACAAAAAGCAAAAAGCCGGGCGTGTCCGAGTGAATAAAATGGACAGCAATAGTGATACGGACACGGAAGCAAGCTGTGAGGAGTGTCATAATTTTAATATCAGGTATGTGACGGATAGACCGTTATGTTTAGAAATTACCGTCGGTGACAGAATAGTGACTATGGAGTTAGATTCCGGTTCTGGCGCTTCTGTTATGTCTAAAAGATTGTATTCGGAGATGTTTTCACAACATAAATTAAATACCTGTAAGATCAAGATGTGTCTATATAATGGGCATAAAATATCACCATTGGGGTATTTTGAAGTAGCGGTTAAATATAATAACCTTCAGAAAGAGGTCAAATTTTATGTAGTAGACTCAAATGGTCCACCCCTACTTGGTCGTGATTTCATGTCCACCTTTGGTTTAGTTTTAACGAACATTTATAAAATAAGCCAAGATGATGAAGTTAATGCATTATTGGAACAGTATCCTAATTTATGGCGTGATGAACTAGGTTATTTTAATAAGTTTAAAGTTCATTTACAACTGAAGGAAAATTCTGTGCCAAAATTTTTTAAGGCTCGCCCTATACCTTTTGCGTTGAAAGAGAAGGTAGAATCGGAATTGAGTAGGTTAGTCAGCTTAGGTATATTAGTACCAGTAAGTAATTCGAGTTATGCAACTCCTATAGTTCCAGTTTTGAAAGATAATGGCACAGTTAAGATCGCGGGAGATTTTTCAGTCACACTTAACAAGGATCTCATAATTGATAAGTACCCGCTACCTAGAATTGAGGAAGTGTTCGCGAAGCTTGGTGGGGGCGAACACTATTCAAAAATAGACTTAAAGAACGCATATAACCAATTTTCTCTCTCGGAAGACTCACAGGAGCTTACAACAATAAATACAACCAAGGGTTTATTTAAATACACACGCTTAGTTTACGGTCTTGCCAATGCTCCCGCCGTATTCCAAAAAGCAATGGAGGTATTGTTGTCGGGTATCGAGAGAGTAAGCATCTGGTTGGACGACATCTGTTTAACTGCGCCAACGAAAAGGCTTCATTTGGCGAGACTAGCTCAGGTTTTGAGTAGGTTAGATGAAGCCGGGTTGCGCCTTCAAAAAGAGAAATGTGAATTCTTTAAGGAAAGCGTAACTTATTTAGGTTATGTCATCGATAAAAATGGCTTACGTACTAGCCGTGACAAAGTTAAAGCCATTTTGAACGCTCCGGAACCGACCAACATAACCGAAGTCAAAAGGTTTCTCGGAGTAGTTAATTACTACAGGAATTTCATTCCAAACGCGTCGAGTATTATGAGCCCGCTCCACGAGCTACTGCGCGCCAGCGCTAGGTGGGAGTGGGGACCGCGCCAGCGCCGCGCTGTGCGTCGCGTCGGAGCCGAGCTTGCCTCAGAGCGCGTGCTAGCTCATTTCGAGCCGAGCGCGCAGCTGGTGCTGGCAGTCGACGCGGGGCCGCACGGACTTGGTGCAGTTTTATCCCAGCGGGATAGCGATGGCCACGAACGACCATTAGCATTCGCCTCACGGTCGCTCTCGACAAGTGAACGTAATTACAGTCAAATACAGAAGGAGGCGACGGCTATCATTTTTGGGGTTAAACACTTCCACCAGTACCTGTACGGTAGGAGTGAGCCATTTATTCTTAAAACCGATCACCGGCCGTTAGTTTCAATATTTAATAATAAAACAGGCATTTCGATTACTACAGCATTACGATTACAAAGGTATGCAATAATATTATCCGCTTATAATTATATTGTTCAGTACATATCTAGTGAGAATAACTTGGTCGCCGATTATTTCTCCCGTGCGCCTATACCTGATGTTGTGTGCGAAACAGATAAGGAATATGACGCATACTGCTCGTTAAACTTTCTAGATGCGATCGCGCCGGCCGTGTTGTTTACGGATATAAAGAATGCCACTGATAATGATAAAACCTTACAAACTGTCGTTAAATATACCAATGTCGGTTGGCCCCGAAAAATTGTTTGTGCTTCAATTCGACCATTTTTTTTGTGTAGAACAGACTTACAATATGAAAAGGGTATTTTAATGCGTGGCCATAAGGTCGTAATTCCTAAGGCGCTACGCGAAAGAATGCTGCGTGAACTACATAGCACTCATTTAGGCATTGTAAAAATGAAATGCAATGCTCGCGGTAGGATGTGGTGGTCCGGTATAGACGAAGATATCGAGCAATGGATCGGCGCATGCGATAAATGCACAAGCGTGCGGCACGCGCCACCGCGAGCTACGCCGGCACCGTGGCCGAGTCCGGCGGCACCATGGGAACGGATCCACATCGATTACTTGTCGATAGGACAACAGCAACCTGGTGGTGCAACAGCAACAACAACCTGGTGGTGATTGATGCATACTCCAAATGGTTGGAGTGTATCTGGATGCATAATGATGTTACTACTCAATCATTAATAAAGAAATTAAAGCAAATTTTTTCCGTGTTCGGTATACCAAGTACGCTAGTATCAGATAACGACGTTAAAATAAATTCTAAGGAATTCAACAACTTCTGTTCCAATAATGGCATTAATTACATGACGTCTCCAATTTATCATCCTTGTAGTAACGGACAAGCTGAAAATTCAGTACGAACTTGTAAAAAAATGTTAAAAATTATTTTAAGTGAAAATTTGTCTCTTGGTGTATTGCAAGAAAAATTATTAGGATACCTTTTCGAATACAGGAACACGATACATTGTACTACCGGACATTCGCCCGCAAAATTAATGTTTGGGAGGGATTTGAGATCGCGTCTTGATCTAATACTTCCTAAAGAATCTGCATCGCGTGAAATGTCATTAAAGAAAAATGTATGTAAGATAAGAGATTTTAAAGTTGGTGACAGGGTATGGGTCCGGTGGTATAGTGGAAGGAAAGAGTCTTGGAAATTAGGAGTAGTAAATAAGGTCATAGGAAATAGAATGTTTAAAATATATATTGAAGAACAAAATGGATTTTCCATAAGGCACGTCGACCAATTGCTACATTGCAAGAACGGAAAATGTTGTAATATTTCCGGATCAGTAGATTCTAATCAACCTGAACCATCAGCCTTACACACGGTGCACAGTCCAATGTCTTCACGAGTTCCTCTTGGACCACCAGTATGGCCAATGCCAGAGAGTATCAGCGGGTCCAATAGAGTAAGCACAGTAGTTGGTGCAGCTACAGAGGAACCGGTGAAGGACGATGGTGCAGTACAGACTGATACTGCGGCTGCCTCTGGTGTTGAAGCTGACTTGGATCAAAGTGCTGTCACTGAAACTGTAAGCGAAGAACATGCACGTCAGACATGTAGTGAGGTACCCGAAGGTCAGGCTCCTCAAGCCTCGGTCGTCATACAGGAACCAGTTACCTCGCCTGTGTCACGAGCACGTTCTGAGCGTCCCAGAAAGAAAGTGGATTATTCTAAATATTATAAATAGATCAGTATAAGAATGTTATCTTAAGTTAAGTAATTTTATGTTATGTTATTTTGTCAACAGGTTTCAAAACTAAGTGTGGAGGAATGATACATATCTGCTGACCTCCTACCCACATGTTCAAATTGTAAACATTGTCAGTTGACTAATTATGTAGCAGCAGTATTAAACTAGCCTTTGTACCATACACTCGTCGTTTCCTTCGTACCTTCCTAGTTAGATACATATCAGTATTACTATCACCGTTATAACATCCAAGATATACCAAGATTTGGATTAGGCGCATTAACCATCAATGAATTCATGTCGTTAATTTATTTTTATTGGTAGCATTCGAATATACAAACAGTCGAAAGAATCTGGTAGTTTTTGGGCAAAAAACTCCAACAAAGCTTGTAAGTCTACAAAAAGGTATAAAAATCTTTCAAAATGAATTATGATCTCGAACATTAGTCAAAAGGGACTGACGAAAGATATAAAGCTGTCCCAAAAGATAATTCTTTTTTGTTTTAATCCCCAAGTGGGTAATATTTTAGTAGCTTATTATCTTTTAGATGAATGGTGGTCCATCCCTAAAAATGACCGCTGCTTGACTTACTTGTACTACCATTATGAAGATCTCTAAAATTTTCTGCTTTAATAAAATAATGATTATTCTCCTTTTAGTTTTAGTTTCGAAATAGCTGCCACTGTTACATGGGACTTAACCATAACTGACAAAATGTGGGTGAATGTGACGTACTAGAAACACCTCTGCCCCCCCCCCCTTCGGGGATTACAGGCGTGATGATACAGTGCTAAAGTGATTTTAATTCATTACAGTAAACCAGTTTTATAATTAGTTTTTATTATCTGAGAATAGCGTTTCAACAATTTGAGACCACCGTGCAAACTTCATGGACCAGTAATCACGGAGTTACATCAACAAATATAAAAATAACAGCCAGAATTGAAAACCTCCTCCTTCTGTAGAATTCGATTAATAACAAAGTACCTTTTTTAAGGATGGAAAATCATTAAATGTCTCCTCTCACCCTGGAGGGAGCAGTAAGTAGTATCAGGCTCTTACTGACTGTAACCCATTTGTGTTCCTCCTAATGCCTTTTCGCGTTTCAAGGCCGCGGTGATTCCATCAAACAAATTCCGCGACTCTGACAGAATAAAACAGTACCTAGAGTGATTTTTTAATAAAAAACCGTGTATAACCACGTAAAAATGTACATATTTTAAACCTTCGCCAATGTTTTACAATTTTAAATTAGGTAAGTAACCGGATTTCACGTGGGTAAGCTGTTGGGTGGATCTCATTTTGAAATTCAGCCGGGTCCGCTCAAAGCGGCAATGAATGAATTTTAATATCGGCCTTTCTACACCTGGAGGAAATTTTCATTTTGCCCTATTCCCTCATTTCGAATTCTCTAAAGCATTCGATAGGTAGGTAGGTAGACAATTCTATTGTCTTGCTGAGTGATATTTCGTTCGGCTTTTTTATATTCATTGTCTTATTTTATTGTGAAGGCTTTTTTATCGGGAGTTGTTAATTAAAGAGGATCAAGAGGAATATTTATATCCATTTTCACTTAATAATTGCTACCTGTTGGATTTTTAGCGCTGTGCGCATTTGAGTTGTTTATGTACTCTGTTGTACGTTGATTTAAGTTGAAATGCTAACAATGCAATAAGATTAAGGCAGACTTAAAAGCAGCACAGACTGGTAGGTTTTTGCTTTGCTTTGCAGAGGATCACAAATTCACATGTTTCAGTGGAAATAAGCTCTTGTGTTCTTTCACCATTTACTGTCTCTGATTTGGGTATTTATTATGAGACCAAACATTCCTGTAAATTGTTTAGTAAGCCAGAGGGATTTATAATTACCTTGTTGAATTAATTTAAAGGTAGAATTAAGTAAGTGCTTAGCAAGTGGCAAAAATTTATTTGTATAATTTTCATGTACAGTTTAGTGGGACGAATGCAAACGTAAATCAAAACTATTCAAAAGCCGACACCTCATCATCAACATTCTCCTGCCTTTATCCAAATTTGTTTGGGGTCGGCGCAACATGTCTTCTTCTTACAAAATTCTCTATTACTCGTCATCTCAGCATCTCATTTCTAGCCATATCATCCTTCACAAAGTCCATCCATCGTTTCTTTGGTCTTCCTCTACCTCTTATAGCCACCTACATTCATACTTAACATTTTCATCATTCCTTATTCGCATCACTTGTCTATACCACGACAACCTATTCGCGCTACACTACAGATGTGTGGTGTAAGGCGGAGGCTCCTTCGTATTCTCATCTCAGCCACATACAATTACCTTTCATTTCTTTCGACACCTCCGAGGCACGGAGGAAACTCGGTATGTCGGGCGGTCACCCATCCACAGACCAACCTAGGCAAGTACAGCTTTACCTAAAGATCGACCCGAGAAGCAGTTCTTATTAAACCACGAGCTCCTCTTTATCTCGACACCTATTGAGTGTAATAACGTAACATAACAACACGCCCTTAAAGTACACCCACATTTCGCTAGTTATGTTTAAGTCCCATGTAAGGGGGCCTTTTAATTATAATAAGTTAACTAACCTTATCCCCTCATTAATAATCTTCTACAATCCACGTAAAGACGCCCCAGATCAAGATATCCAAGTCATAATCATAATTTAAACCAATCAAAATAATGTTATCATAAAACTAAATTGGGGTCATCAACAATAGTCTAGATGTGTCACGAACATAGGTACACTCAACAACTTAATATCAAGTCACCCAGTATAAGAAGACCTCACATTACACGGAAAGCCTATACAGTACTGGGTCAGGTAAGACTGGTTAAGATAGGTCTGTGCGTTGTCCTAAGTACTTAGATACCACTATAAATTAAGTTTTCAAGTCACGTAAGCGTACTTGGCTTTTTGCGACCAAAGTGGACCCTACCATAAACGTCAGCTGGGGCAATTGCACGTAGGACTAGTTATGAAGGAAAATGATGAAGTTTTTAAATCGTTTTCTGGTAGGCGCCCTTAGAAGATTAAACGAGAACCATTTATAAAAAAAGGAAAGGCGTGTTTAGTGTCTACGGGAGAGATGAGGATAAACCCCAAAGATCTCTCTAGAAAAGTCAACGAATTAGATTTGCAGAGAATAGACATTTTCCTCATTTGCTCATTTCAGATTTGCCAAAAGGTGGTGACGCGGATTGGGTATTAAGCTCAGCAACAGAATTTGCAATACCACAATACGGTTTAAGACTGGAATCGCTGATGTGGCCAATAAAACTCCTAGGTCGAAGTGTGATTGGGCGCGCCATATCTGTGGAATGCATCAGGATTCATGGGCTAGAATCGTGACGCGATGGGTACCAGATGACCCGATGATGATTAAAGTCACCCAAAGGGCAATGGAGAAGGCTATTTGGAGTTCCCTGGCGTGATTGAATTGGAAATGAAGTCACCCGCAGAAGAACAAAGGTTACCGACGTAGCCCGAAGAATTGCCAGACTTAAGTGGCAATGTGCAGGGCACATTGTTCGCAGAATGGATGGCTAATGGGGCAGGAAAGTTCTGGAGTGGCAGCCGCGAATCGGAAAAAGTTGCGTTGGAAGGCTTCCCACTAGGTACCATTGCGAGGATCGGCCGGAGGACACGGTGGAGCACACTGTGGAGGTGTGTCCCGCTTGGGCGGAGCCCCGCCGTGTTCTCGCAGCGACGATCGGCGGCGGCGACCTCTCGCGTCCGGCCCTGGTGCAAGCCATGGTCCGGGGCGAGGAGGAATGGGACGCCGTCGCCTCCTTCTGCGAAGCAGTGATGCTAGCGAAGGAGGTGGCGGAACGTGAGAGGGAGAGAACCTCTCGTCCCAGCCGCCGCGGGAGGCGCTCCGGGCGTCGGGGGCCACGTGATGGCTTCCGGCCACCGTAGACGCGGGCCTGTGGACGGTGAGTGATGGGTAAGCTCGCCGTCCGTCCGTCTTATGACAACGACAGGCCGTGTCGACGGCGCGTTCGTGTTCCACGCGCGCCTCAAAGAGATGTCAGCAACATGGAAGGGGCCCGCAAGGGCCGACGCCTGTCGAGGCTGCGGGTTGTCCGCAAGGGATACCGAGGCCTCGACATGAAGGGCGAAGAAGGAACATGGGTGGTTTTTAGTCAGTAGAAGTCTGACACTCCCTTTCGCTCTGCCCAAGAGCGGGAGGGGTTATTTGATGATTTCCCACCCCCCAAAAAAAAAAAAAAGGCTTCCCACTAGGTGGACCGATGACCTGATGAAGGTTACGGGGATTCTCTGGATGCGAGACGCACGGGACCGGTCAATGTGGCGACACTTAGGAGAGGCCCAGAACGTCCAGCAGTGGACGTCTTTCGGCTGAAATGATGATGATGAAAGGTACAACACCGTCAAACCTTCTGCTGAATCCTAAATTGAGGCGTGATGTTAAAAACTTACAGACTGGGTAGCTGCTGGTACTAGTTTATTATTCCACAGAACCAGACAAAGGCGCCAGTAACCTTGAAACTATTCGGCTTACTGTTCAGATATTCATAAAAGTGTTATCTCACGACAGCTGGGTGCGAACTGCCAAGGATCGCCATAAATTCTGGCAAGGCGTGCTACTTATTATCAAGTTTTTTCTCTTGTAATAAAGCGCCTATTAATGTTTTTTATCTGGTAGTTTGTTTGACGGAAAATCGAGGTTTTTGGTATTCTTTTTTCGATAGAATAGGTCATCTGTTTTCATTCTTAAATTCTATGAATGTACTTAGTTTCATTTTTACGTACCAACATGGCAGTTTCCCCATGGGTTCAATCAAAGGTGTTATTGTACATACACACTTCGCTGGTCATATCTAAGACCCATTCAAATGAAATTGAGGGCGAGCCTATTACCGTCGTTATCAGACTCTGGGCTGCTGACTAAAGAATTCCTGATGGGAAAAATCAATAAAACTTTGCTGAACCAGGTAAAAACGTTTTCTTACAATCCACATGGATTTTTATGGTTTGGTGTGATGATGCTTTGTAAGGAAAACGTAACTTGTAATGAATAGCATACAAGGCTGTAATTATGTATTTAAATGGTGAAATACTAACGTAGTTTGCCTTTGCTAGTATTAATGAAATAACTGACTATTACTTCACCCGAAATAAATGTACATATTTCATTTTTATTTATAAAAACTTCTTTTCTGAACTTGATGGTTACCCTCACATTTCAGCGGAAAAAGGATCCAGAACCTCAAAAAAGGTTTACTAAACTATGCATAACCACAACCTTCAACTAAAGTTATGTACCCAAACCAAACTTCACAAAACGAGTTATCAAAATTGATCTATTAAGCAAACAGACAGATCATCCATTCTATCCATTTTATCCTTTCAGACTACCCTCCGATATTTTAACATGGAAAAACCTCATTATTTACACTTCCAACCTTTAGGCACATCAAAGAGGATTATTCGTGATTTTGCATGAAGTGGATTTACCTATTTTATTTGTAAATATTTGTACGAGTATCATTTTACTTATGGGCAGGAATTTATGAGGTAAATTGAATTATTTAAGGGAAGTTAGAACGTCGTGGGAAAAGTTTGAGTGTAAAATAATGTGGACGGCTATAAAAGTAGAGGAAAACCCATTGATATAAAAACTAAAGATACGGTCGTCCGAACGACCGACGCCGACGCCGACGCCGACGCTCGACGCGTTCGCCATACAGATAATCGGTGTAGTCTCCTCGTTAACGTAACCTTGTATAAGCGGCGTGATATTTTCGAGGTATAAAGAACATAAATACAGCTTTTAATAAAATTTACGACCGCACCCGAAGAGAGCCGACCGTGGACTAGTTCACTTCGGCTTAGGAAGACCGTTTTGGGACCACGTTTGAGGCGTCATTTTAACATGCCGTCCGCCCAGTCCATACGCAGTAATATATAAGTCAATGGGAAGACCAAAGAAATGATGGACTGTGAAGGGTGATATTATGGTCACAAAGAAGGAGGTGACTACCGAGATGCCGAGAGAGAATGGAAGAATACTACGATGTGGCGAACCTGATAATATTGGGAAGAGGGCAGAAGAATGATGAGGTACACAAAAGCCCACAAAAGCTGGGTAGATAGAAATGTTTTATGCGAGAAATTCATCATCATCATCATCATCATTTCAGCCGAAAGACGTCCACTGTTGGACATAGGCCTCCCCTAAGTGTCGCCACATTGGCGGGTCCCGTGCGTCTCACATCCAGCGGATCTCCGCAACCTTCACCAAGTCATCGGTCCACCTAGTGGGAGGCCTTCCAACGCAACGTCTTTCGGTTCGCGATCGCCACTCCAGAACTTTCCGGCCCCATCGGCCATCCGTTCTGCGAGCATGTGCCCTGCCCACTGTTACTTAAGTTTCTTAGTTCTTCAACATTCCTTACGTGATCTGATAAAACCAATTTATTTGTTTTTATCATAGTATGGGGCTGGAAACTTATTTTGTGTTTTACTCTCTCAAAACCAGTTTTGCAAGAAATTACCTTGGATTAAAATGATGACTTATTCAAGCGTAGTGGATAACGGTCTACCCCTTGTCACATCGAGGAGCAGTGGGAACATTATATATTAGTTACAATTTTTTTTTTTGTAGTTTCATAGTTTAGTTTGTAGTCTGTAGGATAGTTTACAAAAAAAATCTAATTAGTTCGTCAGATAGATTTCCAAAAAATATTGGACACGTATTTTTTCTTTTTTCACGTAAACAAACAATGAAGACGATACAGTGCTTTGAAAACTCTTGTGATGTCATATTCTAAGACAATAATATGAGATTTTTTACTGGTGAGTGACGTCAGGACCCCCCCCCCCCCCTCTCAAATCTTTGACGCGTTTAACTTCGTCAATTTTTATTGATTTGATAAAACAAAAAAATACGTATCTAATATTTTTTATAATCTAACAGACGGACTAATTAGAATCATATTTTTTTAACTCTGTAAACATTCCTATTAACACCAGGAGAGCTGGAAAGAAAAGGGGGGAGGCCTTTGCCCAGCAGTGGGACACAATAGGCTAATTAAAAAAAACATCCCCATTGCGTTTATTTTAAGTAATGGCAAGTTGCTGTCGGTTTACTACCTAATCTTATTGTTTATACACAGTATATTAGCTAGAGTATACAAGCAGTGGTGACCCAGTGGTGGCGGCCCCGGCTTACGAACAATAAGTCGTGAGTTCGAACCCAGGCAGGCGCATTACTTTGTGTAATTTATTTCATCACCGCTGCTCTCAAAACTGTAAAGAAAAACGTCGTGAGGCAACCGGCATGTCTTAGAACCAAAAAAATTAGAAGAAATGTGACATCTACCAACCCGCACTGGGCCCGTGTGGTGGATATAGCCCATCCCTCTCCTAGAGAGGAAGTCTGAGTAACAGCAGTGGGAACATTACAGGCTGATGATGATGATGATGCGAGGATATTTCATCCACCTGAGGAACTTACTTATTATTATCACTTTGTACAAACAGCGGTTCAAGAGAATGTTGGCAAGTCTCTCTCGGGATTCAACCGGGATTTGGGCTTTATGTTCGCACCAAAATGGAGTAGAAGATTTAAAACGTACCTGTAACAAAAGAAAGGATTTTGCTTAGTTATACTTTAAGATTAGAATATAATAATGTAAGTTAATATACTTGCAGAGAGCAGTCTGTGGTGGCCCAATAAGAGCAGCGGTGGCCCATACCCCATAGGTGGCGGCCACGACTTACGAACAGTGAGTTGTGGGTTCGAAACCAAGACAGGGGCATTATTTTGTGTAATTTATTTCATCACCTCTACTCTCAAAACGGCGAAGGAAAACATTGTAAGAAAACGGGCACGTCTTAGAACCAAAAAATTCGAAGACATGTGACATTTGCCAACCCGCACTGTGCACGCGTGGTGGATTATAGTCCATCCTGCTCCTAGGGAGGAAGCCTGAGTCCCTGCAGTGGGTACAATATAGGCTGATGACGAATACAGTTGCAAAACTGTTCAACTTATTGAACACTTTGTAACTTAAAGCATAAAAGGCATTGCTAAAACATAAAGTAACGCTATGGTGTATCAACTAGAGACGCATATCTACTGAATCGCCATCGCCTATCCGTGATTGCATCATCATCATCTGCCTAGACTTTTCCCAACTATGTTGGGGTTGGCTGCCAGTCTAACCGGATGCAGCTGAATACCAATATTTTACATGGAGCGACTGCCTATCTGACCTCCACAACCCAGTTAATACTGGGTAATACGATACCTACTCTTTCGTAAGACTGGATGTCAGAATTTCAGGTCGCTGACTACCTGTAACGACTTTTTTTTTTTTTTTTTTTTTTAATGGGACAAGCCCGCCACACTATTCCCAAACCACTGTAACTCCTGTTAGCCAGAATCAACAGTGGCGACCACAAGAAAAGCGCCGAGACAATGAAGCTCGACGAAGTCCCAGGGAAACGATTTAACTGTCTTGGATCCCGCAACGAAATTAATCAGAAAAGAATAGCGGAGGAGTAGGAAAAACATAATTTCCACTTCCCTCCATATCAGCAGGAGACAGAACAGAACAAGGCCAATAGGCATACAGGGACGTATACAACTGGGATAGGCCCAGTTGCCTAGCACCACGGATTGTCATTAATATTACTGGGTCCTAAGTTGTGAGCTGTTATATTTGATTCCAAGAATAGGTATGACAAAAATGCTTGAACGCACGGAAATTTGTTCTAGTGTAACGACTACCAAAGATCTATATATGACAGCCGGGACCAACAGCTTAACGTGTTTTCCGAGGCACGGAGGAAACTCGGTATGTCGGGCGGTCACCCATCCACAGACCGACCTAAGCAAGCACAGCTTTACCTAAAGATCGACCCGAGTGGCTCCTAATAGGCCACGATCTCCTCTATCCGTGATTGCAATATTGCCAAAATATCGGGAACTCAAAACAAACCCTAAACATGATAGAAATCCTGTTTTCAGTGTTAATGTTAACAACCATGCCAGTTTAGAAATTTTTTCCTAGTACGTTTATAAGTGTGAAGTGAACCTGTTTTCTTATCACAAAAGTCATCATCATCATCAGCCTATAATATTCCCACTGCAGGGACTCAGGCCTCCTCTCTAGGAGAGGGATGGGCTATATTCCACCACGCGGGCCCAGTGCGGGTTGGGTATCACAAAAGTACAAGAAACATAAACTGTATCAAAACTCTAGGCGCTATCTCACAACTTTCTCTCAACAAGTTGCAGACGTATTTTGACAGGCGCTTAGACGGAAACTACGCTATATCATTTCTACCATCTCTTGTATGCACAAAAACAAACAACAGTCACAGGAGAAAAGCACGCCATAACTAAGCAGGTTAACACATCGAAATACTTAGTAGTAACTATAACCACTCTGTAAAGAATGTAATAACAGAGAACTCCTTCTTTTACCGCTGTGCCACAAGCTTTAAGCTCAAGAGACATATGAGTACGTTATGTTGACTGTTATGTCTGCCCTGAGAGGCCTTTTTCTGGGTGGGTGCGAGATCATCTAATGACTCCTCCCGTTCTGGGCGGAGCGGTAGGGAGTGTCAGACTTCTACTGACTAAAAACCACCCATGATCCTTCTGAGCCCTTTGTGTCCGAGGCCGCGGTGTCTCTTTCGAACAACCCGCAGCCCCTAAAGACCTTACATTCGAGGCAACCACTGGATATTCCAGTTAAGCAGAAACCAGCCTCATAAGTAAAACAAATACTGTTGTGACTGACTTGTTGGTCTAGTGGTCGCAAGCGCGACTGCAGAGCTGAGGTCCTGGGTTCGACTCCCAGGTCGGGCAAAGTGTTATTGGGTTTTTCCATCAAGACTTTTTTAGTAACAGCCATGGAGTCTGGATATGTACCCGTTTGATGAATGGTGTGGTTCGCCCCCTATTACATGGGACTTAAACATAACTGGAGAAATGTGGGTGTTTTATTAGGTACACCTCTGCTAAACCCTTCGAAAATTACAGGCGTGATGTTATGTTGTGACATTGTCGGTACTATTGTCATTTATTTCTTTTGGATACAGCTGCTGTGTTCAAAACAAATGACTTATATTGTTTAGAGACGTGACTTGCGGAGCAACGTTACACAACGCGCGTGCGTCTCCTGACGCAAGCTGGATGGCTTAAATTCGTCGAGTTAAGAGAAGTTTAACAAAAAATATGCTTGAAATAAATAGATACATGTACCTTTTTTAAGATGAGAAATCATTTAATCACTCCTCCTGCTAGGTAGGGAGAGTCAGACTTCTACTGACTAAAAACCACCCATGTTCCTTCTACGCCCTTTGTGCCCAAGGCCGCGGTATCTCTTCCAAGAACCCGCAGCCCCGACATACCTGTGTCCCTTAGCATTAAATGTACACAAAGCACGCAGCTTTACAGTCAACGTGATAAATGTCTGCTTATGTCACCGTTCTCAAGCATTTACAAGCTTTTCCATATATTACGTAGTGTTTAGCTTAAGCCCCATTAATTTCTTGTATGATTTAATGCGCTATAAATTTTAAACGTGTGTATTCACTATAAGCATGTGGTTTGCGTTGAAATTTATCATTTTTAGAATACCTAACAGAATCCATGCGGTTTTTATCTAAGAAATGCTTAGGTACTTATAATTGCGTTTATCAAAGACTTAGGTATTCTTACGAAACATATTTTTTTAAAAACAGCTGATAATAATCAGTACCTTTTTAACGTGTTCTACATGAAACTACACGAAAGTGCCTGCCTGGTAGACAAACCCTGAGTTGGTTTCGTTAAAACTGGGCTCGACCCTCCCCAAATGTGATACACGTTCTACAGGCACACTACACATTCAAATGCATAGACAAACCAGTAATATAAATCACCTTAATGTTGAAACTTTGTAGTACAAGCTCACCTACATATGCATAGGTAACTTTCTCACCTACACCTTTTCTAAGCCAGCTGTCCCGAAAAAGTAACTTACAAAGTTACAGAACATAAAAACTGCTAAGAATTCCCCTCACATAATATCATAACACAAAACGAGTCACGCAGACGTCATTTACTTCGAGTCCCAAGGGAGATAAAAATACTTTCACTGAGAAAAGTTTCATCATTTCCTCTAAAACTGAAAGTCAATCAATGTTTTGGTATTTTTTTATTACCCTTTTTTCATTAGATGATATCGGAATCTTTTCAATGATTTGAGTAACTTAGAAAAGTTAAAAAAAAAAGTTTAGTTCGTAAGTACGCCGCAACTACGGTGGTTTTAGGTTTGATTCAAACTTCGGAGAAAATATTACAGTAATTATGGTTTCTATAGCAAACATTTTTAATTACACATATAATAAAAAATATTGCCATATTTTAGTAGGCCCTTAGTCTAGATTCTGACCAGTTACTAACAAGATGCACCGTTTGCTACATGAGACTAAATATAATTTTGAACATACGCACACATTGCATAACATCATGTCTGTAACCCCCAAATTGTCCGGCAGAGGCGTATGGGCTTACCTAATAGTACACTCACATTTCGCCAGTTATGTCATCCCATGTATTAGGAGGCCAGCTTATTGCTATCAACAGGGCACAAATCCGGATGAAAAATCTAAAAACACTTTTCCCGACCCGTGAATTGATACCTACAATCAGTAGGTTTTTTAAATCAGTTAAAAATAACTGGTTTTTGAGTAGATACATCATTAGGCCAGAGGGTCGTCTTAGGGCCGCGGGAGCCCGTCGGGTTTGCGGGTTGTTCGCAAGAGATACCGCGGCTCCGGGCGTCGGGTTTGCGGGTTGTTCGCAAGAGATACCGCGGCCTCGACATGAAGGGCTACGAAGGAACATGGGTGGTTTTTAGTCAGTAGAAGTCTGACACTCCCTTTCGCTCTGCCCAAGAGCGGGAGGGGTTATTTGATGATTTCCCACCCCCCAAAAAAAAAAAAAAGGGTATACTTATAACTTCGGCGCTACTTACCCAAAATCTAATAAAATTACGCAAGATCCTCTCAATAAGGTTGTGGTTGAATAAGCAATCAGGTAACGATGTTCCAATAGATGAAACATCGATGTCTATTCAACCAAAATATATGAACACGAACCTGTGTTAAGTTGTTAAAATTATCAAAACTTGGGTAACTGGAGGCCTAGAGACCTTGACATTTTATAATGTACCTAGCTAGGTCTTGCTTGTGTGGTCTATTGACGAGTTTTAAAATATTTTTTATGGTTTTTTTCTTAAGGCGGTATCCCGAAAACAACACTAATTTGTCTATTGTTGATGAAACAGGTTTTTGTTTTCCAGACGTACAGTGCTGCTGTCTGGTCATGTATGTATAGGAGTACTGTTAGGATTGTGCGATACCACTGCAGAAGTATCAAAATGGCGATAAGGTAACTATGCCAGATCTGCCGATGTTGAACCAACGAACGATGAAGAATTTTGAAAGTGATCACCACCACGAACCCGCCCATGACTGCGATAAATCACAGCGTCTCGATTGGTTACGGGGTATGTAAGTCAACAAAAAGAGCATCATCAGCTTAGCCTTTTCCCAACCTTGGGGTCGGCTTCCAGTCTAACCAGATGCAGCTGAATATCAGTATTTTACATGAAGCGACTGCCTATCTGACCTCCACAACCCAGTTATTACTAGGTAATACACAAGTCAACAAAAAGAGC
Source organism: Diarsia brunnea (assembly GCA_949774965.1). Lineage (NCBI taxonomy): Eukaryota > Metazoa > Arthropoda > Insecta > Lepidoptera > Noctuidae > Diarsia > Diarsia brunnea. Next base: position 3,794,152 of record OX459000.1, on the reverse strand, counting down.
AACGGGTAGATATGGTACTATGTACAATGACTTTTGATTTTGATTTATTTCGAATAGATCACTTTTGATCCGTCAATAACATGGAGATTAACGTACAGTCCCATTCACACAATATTAAATTTGACCATTACATGCACTTCTGAATGATAGAAAAACAAACGAAAGTGAAGGTATTCTTACAGTCACAAGGCATAATAACTGTGAAATTACCAGGGTATTTGTTTAATCCAAAGCGTAGCTCTCTACGGTGAATAGGCAAGAAAGTCCATGCACTCTCTTTTAAACCAAATCCTTGTTTTAAAGATGCTTATGAAAGACTATTTTGCCAACACGTTATCATTATCATCAGCCTATAATATTCCCACTGCAGGGACTCAGGCCTCCTCTCTAGAAGAGGGATGGGCTATAATCCACAACGCGTGTCCAGTGCGGATTGGTAGAAAAACCAATGTTATACATGTCAAATGTTCAAGTAACTACCAGTATTTACCAAATTAAATCACATTGTATTAAATCATACAAGATGGTGTCGTAAGCATCTTTTTTGGCCAAGCACCAATAGAATCTATAGATCTTTATACATATGCCAGCACATCAAGCTGCTTCATGTACACGTACGAAAAGGAATGGAAACCAGTGCCCTTCTTTTCAATATTAAGCTTCAGCATACAGGGTGTAAATCAACCCATCACACACCCGTTAACCAAGCATTCTGTACATCAAACTAAGTACCCCTACACAAATTTTTTTGCTGGGAAACGATTATTTTTTTGGGGCAAAAATTCTCGTCCTCTCCCTTCGTTTGCGTTAAGGGTACTTTTACACCCTATATTACCTGGATAATAATTTGAAGTTGGCACAATTATTCTACCACACATCTCTACCAGACGTACCAGTTGCCTTCTATCTTCAATGCCTCATACAATTTAAAAAAAAAATCTTTTGGTACTTTACTTGTCACCTTATGCAAACAAACACTCAAACGAGTGTTTGTCCAATAATAATCCCCATGTTTATTATATTATGTAAATGTTACTGTCTGCCTCGTTGGTCTAGTGTTCCTAATCGAGACTGCTGAGCATGTTCCTGGATTCGATTCTCAAGTCTGGCAGAGTATTGGATTTTTCCATCAGGCATTTCTCAGTAACTGGCACGGAGTCTGAATTTGTGCTCAGTTAATGGCAATAAACTCCCTATGGTGTCGGACGTAAAGAATAGCACCATCCCATATCGTCGGTCTCGGGTGTCGTAAGACGCGACTAAGGGACTTACCAGAGAATGGGCAGCAGCGTTTTCTGTGCCTTCGTAACAACCATACTGCGATCGCCAACTCGCCTGCCAAGCGTGGCTATTATGGCAAATCCCCCCTTCTGGGGGAAGCCTATGTCCAGCAGTGGACGTCTTATGGCTGAAATGATGAATGGGAATAAACTCGGCCTCTATTACATGGGACTTAAACATAATTGGCTAAATGTGGGTGTACTATTAGGTACACCTCTGCCTAACCCTTTAGGGATAACAGGCGTGATTTTATGTAAATGTAAATGAAAGTTAAAATATTTATAGAACAGTTTTCCAGCTATTACTAAGAGTGCCGAGAGGAAAGCTAACACTTGGAAATTAGCATTTTCCATCTAGTGTAGTACTAGGGCAAATATTTGCCACTCACTAGAGCGAAGTGGAAGACATTTTCTTTTCTGTAAAATCTCTTTTGCTAACAGGAAAGTCTCGTGAATATATATCGTGGTAATATTATTAGAAAGTAGAAAATGCAATTATAAAGTTTACACATTTTCTAATTTTACTTTTCCATTATCACTCATTTTGGTGGTATATTAGGAGGCATAATAATATACTCAGCAATAGATACGAATAGAATAATTAAATTTCAAGTAATTTGGCCGTTTTTGGTGTGGGAAAATGGATACCCCTCTAAGGAAAATGTAGGGTTTTTGCGGATTTCTACCGACTATATCCACATTGCCTTTTTTTTGGCGGGTGGAAAATAATCAAATAACCCCTCCCGCTCTTGGGCAGAGCGAAAGGGAGTGTCAGACTTCTACTGACAAAAAACCACCCATGTTCCTTCTTAGCCCTTCATGTCGAAGCCGCGGTATCTCTTGCGACCAACCCGTAGCCCCGACGGGACATTGCCTAAACTACCATGAGTCGGAGGGCCAATTCCTACAAAATTGTATAAAGATTCTGGGCAAAGAAAATACTATGTAAACACTACAAGATCGACACTGAATCGCCCGAGAATGTGTGAAATCATTTCTGCGTCAGGGAAATATATTTTCCTTGTGTCAATCATGTCTTCCTACGACGACATGACATGTATTCGACATTTGACATGTCGTTACGCGGAAACTCCCTCCTAATATGACCGGAAATCGATTTCCGGATGTTACGATATCATTTGAGTCGTGTTCCCTGCAATATTTTTGTTGGACATCATTTATTTTAAAGTAACATTTTCCTTGTAATAGGTAATGTAAAAGGAAAGTATGTAGATTACATCTTTCATATTTTTTTAGGCGGGTGGAAAATCTTCAAATAACCCCTCCCGCTCTTGGGCAGAGCGAAAGGGAGTGTCAGACTTCTACTGACTAAAAACCACCCATGTTCCTTCTTAGCCCTTCATGTCGAGGGCGCGGTATCTCTTGCGAACAACCCGCAGCCCCGACGGGGGGTAGATTACATCTGACTTGCTCAGTTTACATGAAAGTTTACAGGCGGAACGGACTAATATACTTATTTAGGTAAATGAAGTTTGATGTTTCAGCTTATTTAAAAGTTATTTTATAGATGAAAAAAAAACTAGACTACGCGTCGCTATCACGACTGCCGAGCCTGAGGTCCTGAGTTTGATTCCCGGGTCGGGCAAAGTGCTATTGAGTTTTTCCATCAGGAATTTCTCACTAGCAGCCACTGAGTCTGAATTTGTGCCCGTTTGATGGCAATATGTCTATACTAATATAATAAAGAAGTAAAGTTTGTGTGTTTGTATATTTGTTAAATTGTAAGGGGTAATCTCGGGATCTACTGATCCGATTTCAAAAAATCTTTTACCTTTGGAAAGCTACACTATCCCCGGGTGACATAGGCTACTTTTTATCCCTGTATTCCCACGGGAACGGAAACTACGCGGGTGAAACCGCGTGACGTCTGCTAGTCTTAAATATAACTGAAGTAATGTGGGTGTACTATTAGGTACACCTCTGCCTAACCTTTTAGGAATTACAGGCGCAATGTTATGTATGTTTTAAAAAAAAAACGTCGTTCATGTTACTAGCTGTTGTTGCCTAAGAAATATTTAATAGAAAGGTCAAAGATCTCAAGAAAAGTAAACTCAAATTTAAACTAACCCAAAATTACAGGATAATTTAGACTAATCTATTCCAATAAATAAACGACTACACAATTTAACAAGGTTAATTGAAAACAATATTTTCAATACTGAAGTTCCGTTGTCTGAAAATAATTAGCTATTCCCCTGGTGTACACAAAGTGGCATCATTAATCAGAACACTGGAACACCTGGTAATTGATGATCAGATACGAAATGGAATTTTCGACAGACAATTATCCGTGAAACAATTGAAATTCGGATATTAAACGACACGTGTTCATTGATAGAACGAATGGATGTTTAGAATTGGGTAGAGAATGTAATGTAGGTTGCATGTAGCTGAAATTTAGTTGAATGACAGCTGTTTGCTTTGTTTTACGTTGATTACCTATCAATTATTTTGAGGAATTTGTGATTAGCCACAAGCTTTGCAAAACGCGGCAAAAACTCGATATTGCATGGTGATCAGCATGAATCCACGGCTTCATCTGACCCTAAATGACATGGGACAAGAGAAGATCATGATTGGTAGAGGTTTTGTGGTCCTTCATTACACGAATTCAGTTTATAGTGAGCGTAAAAATTATTATTATCAAGTACGAGTAAGTCAGTGACATTTGTCGCTGCAACGTTGAATAGTTAAACCTTTGAGCAATCAGCGTGTAAACGCGAGAGTAAAAAATTACATTTTATTTTATTCAGTGCAATTCAGGGTGAAACAAACGTAGATGTGTCTACCTGTCAGACTTTCAGACCTTTTTTTTTTTTTATTTATTTATATTTTTTTTTTATGGTGGGGGGAAAATCATCAAATGACCCCTCCCGCTCTTGGGCAGAGCGGAAGGGAGTGTCAGACTTTTACTGACTAAAAACTCTTGGCCCTTCATGTCGAGGCTGCGGGTATCTCTTGCGAACACCCGCAGCCCCGACGCGGGACTTTCAGACCTTTATCGAGATTATTCCTCTAAAATGACAGCAATCAGCTACCAACTTCACAGCCTGTTGTTGAATGTAAGTACCCGAAGCTGACAAATTTTCACAATCAACTGAATACTGTAGCGATAAAGTTGAAAATCAATTAAAGAAATTTGTCAATTTATAGTAGGCTAATGTGCTGGTAACTGTAGCAGCTAAACTCAATCATAACCCCAACCAAATCTCCTGAAAATTTCATCACTTAAGATAAGGAGAAGTAACTTAGTAAACATTGATTGATCCTTGTATCCTAAACTAACAGTTTTGCCGCCTAGCTGGCGTGCATTTTCATGATTAGGGTTAGGATCGACACTCATCAATCATCGCCTGTTAAATTATTTATCAACCTCTTTTAAGGGTTAACGAGTTGGAACGGATTTTTGGAGGGTAGTTGCTTACGATGGGCGAAAGGACGAGGAGTGGGGGTAATTAGATGTCATTTATATCGGTGAAGCGATAAAGATCGGACGTGTACGATTGGTACGGCGGCGGAGTAATAAATCAGTAACTTATTTTTAAATGTTATAGTTGTATGCTAGTAAAATACTGATATTGGATAACTAATGTACGTGTGTTAAACATAATTATCATTTAATGTTTCAAACAATGTTTAAATAGCGCAATTACAATTTTGAAACACATAAAATTTTCGAATTACCTTTTTGTTAATTATACGTCGCCTATTAATTAATTCGAGGCAGATTATAAAAGCATAATTTTACATTAAAATTGAACCTCATACAGTAGAACCTTACTCATAAAACAGTTGATTCTGGGGAATTAAAAAGCAATTATATTTTGATTGTGAAAGGAGAATTTAAATTATTCTGTTATTACTCCAGCGACACAAAGAGATAAAAATTGAAGAAATTCTAGCAAAGTGAGATAAAATATTAATGAATTTGCTAACCGAGGACGGTTGGTTGCGCCATCTATTAGTTTTTATACAAACTATGTTTTATGGTAATTAAAATAATAATATTTGCATACCGTAATAATAATATCTAACTCAATTAGCTGTCTTGAAAATTCTAACTTTTCTAATAAAGTGTCGAAGTATCGGGATTTTTTTCTATTGATATGTTATTTACGGGTGACATCCAATGACAGGATTTAAATCATTAGAAATAAACGACCACGCTAAGGTTGCGTTCCCACCAGAGATGCGCACTTATGCAGCAAGAGATGTGCATAAAACTAACCAATCACAGAGCTAACTTAGTTCAAAATGTCAAAAAAAAAGCTTTTCTGTTGGTCAGTTTCCCTCACTACGCATCCTCGCTCGTCTTGTCACGATACACAGCTTTGTATACACAGGTTTGAACCAACCTTAAGAGTTAAAACGATAAAATCTGGGACCCGTTAATAAAATTTATCAGAGAGCATTAGCAGGGGACGCTGGTTGCGCCATAATTAAAACGGTTATGAAAATAAATTGAACGAAATACTTTCGAGTCCCAGCAATTTTAATAAAAATGCTAGAGAAATTATGCAAATGGCCGCTACCGCTCGGAATCTCGTCATAAAAATAAGTGCTAATAAAAATATATATTGCCTTTATTCACACGTCGTATGAGAATTTTTGTAGATCATTCCTTTTCATATTAAATCTTCCAGAAAATGGGAAACATTCCAAAATATTTCTACTGCTGAACGAAATGTTTAATTTGCTTTTTGATTTGGTAGACTAAACTATGGTTTGCTAGTAGATTTTCGGTCTGTTATTAGAAAAAGTTAGGTAGAACTTTGAACTCAAATCTCACAGTACTATTATGAGCACTGCATCATCTTCGCATCAATTCTCCTAAATTGTACGAGCTGATCCCGATTCGAGGCGAAGTCGTAACGGTATCTAAAGTATGCGTTGAGTCGATGAGTGTTAGCTATAAGTATACCTTAGTAAAATTTTCAAGGATAAAGTACAAGTAAGATGTCATGTTGATGTCGCAGACTAGCCTAAAATGTTTTGGCTTCACCTTTTAACTTTAAATCAAGCAAAATAATGGAAGTAAGTGACACTGATGCACTTATCTTGTAAGTGTAAGTTTCATTAAGTGGCTAAGACTTAAGACTCATTCATCAAAATCCCCGAAAATATCTTCAACATTCTTTATTTTCAGTACAGTAACTTGACTACCTCCATAATTCATCCAAATATGTACACAGTGTAGTATGTCATCGGGTAAATTAACAGCATTATCAACGGTACGATCACTTGGAACTTCGGTTTGTTTGTGCAGCTGTACTCTTGGGGCAGAAGATAAGGGGATATCGTGTTAAGTTCTGACGGTTGGTCGGGGTCGTTATGTTCGTCTTAGGGGATTTTTGCTGAATTTATTTTGGTAGTTTTCATATTTTCGTTGTAAAGTATTTTTGCTTGCACGAAATTTTCGGTTATGACGAAATAGTTTGCTGAAATATATCTTTAACGGTAAATTGGGTGTTGTTGTACTATAACCTAGAAGTGGTTTTCTTTTTGTAAAGCATAAGGTTGGCTTTAGAAGTTTCCTTTGAGTCTCTTTTCAGGCAATTTGTTATTTTAGTATGCAGACAAGCACAAAGTCCCAGAAATATTTTCGAATCTAACGTCTCTCGTAGTGAAACAAGAACAACTCTTATATATTTCACAATTTCCAAGCAAGTAGCACAGTCGTCAGGAAAATGGAATAGCTATGCAAAATGCAGGAAAGTGTCGACGATACTGGCATATCGTAGTCTTGTTAATAAAACATCTTTCTCTTCACATGATGCTTGCTTTCAACCTGCATGTCGTACAATGTAGTCTGTTTAATTTGGCTTAGAAAACTTTCCTTGTAAACGTTTTAGCAGCACTTCTATGCTTATTAAAAAAGTTAGAAGAAAGAAAACTTGGTAAGTTTGGTAACGAGGCTATAAAGAAAAATAAAAAGTAATGTGTAATAAAAAAACCTTATGCAATAAAGCAAAAAAAAGTGAATATGTTGAAAGTTTAGAACACATAATCCTTTCTAGGTCCTATTCACAAAGCAAAATTGAGTGTTTATAAAATAAAAAAACAATTTTAGATTAAAACTCCATAGACTTTTTATTTACAAACGGTTCAATTTCAGGTATCTAGTAGTAACGGGCATAAGGGAGTGCTCCGTATCCGAAGGTGCCGAACTTAGCGTAACCGTAGGGGGAAGCGTATGGGAAGGCAGGGGCGGCGTAAGAGATGGCGGGAGCGGCGTAAGAGATAGCGGGAGCGGCGTAAGAGATGGCGGGAGCGGTAGCGATGAGGGCAGGGTCCTTGCGGACGACGGCGTTGAAACCTTCGGCACCGGCGGCGTAGTCCACAGTGCGGCGGGTGCCGTCAGACTCCAGCAAAGAGTACTGACCCTGCACGTTATCGCCTACGCGGTTCTCGATCTGGTGCTTGAAGTCTCCGGTGAAGGGATCAGCCACGCCGTACGAGAAGCTGGAGAGGTCGCTGGCGGCGGCGACGGCCATCAAGGCGAAGAGTGCGACGAACTGGAAAAAGGTAATGTATGAAAATATTGTTTTCAAAGCACGAGTTCATGAACTCTTTACTTCAACGAATACACAAAAAGTGACATGAATCAACGCACTTAATTATATCACCACAATGTGATGCATTAAAGTTAAGATAAGCTGTTCTTTTTCTCAGTAGGAGGTTTAAAGTTTTGGTAAGTGTAAAAATCATCCATAATACTATTTACCTTCACAAACATTTTGCTGGGTATTGTTGTAGTGACTACGTCTGACACAAGACTGATGCAGATCTTCAGCGCCTCCACCTTTTTATATCGTCAAAATATAATCCAGTTCTGTAGAATCGTTCCGTACCACGTTCAAAATTATTAATAAAAAACTTTTTAACATAAAACTGTTCCTCGAGTGAGACGGCTTTTACCAACCTTCTTTGGTTAATCGTAATACTCAATATCAACAACTATTTATAATATGTCACATTGATTATGCAGTGTTAATTTAGTTATTCTTTAAGCACAATAATAAATTGTACATGGGCGTGTTAAATGCTTCTGGCATTCGCAAGTCGGTAATTTGACAAACATTCATTAAAAAAGGTGGTTTAATTAATTAAATTAAAGGTTGTAGTGACAGACAAATTACATCTCAAACCAGTTTTTATGACCCGAGACTTCGTCCGTCCGAAGGCGGGAATCGTAATAAAGTGATATAAAAGTATCTCATCAATGTCTAGGTATCCGAGTCACAAACTATGGTCTATCCCTGTGCCCTTCATCTAAACTTTTACAAAAACTTTTTTTTTTGGCGCGTGGAAAATCATCAAATAACCCCTCGCGCTCTTGGGCAGAGCGAAAGGGAGTGTCAGATTTCTACTGACCAAAAACCACCCATGTTCCTTCTTAGCCCTTGATGTCGAGGCCGCGGTATCTCTTGCAAACAACCCGCAGCCCCGCAGACTTAAACAGGGTTAGTTTCGGTTTAACCTAATTATTTTAATTGTAAATGATACTTCCTTTACTTATGTTGATGGATGAAGAGGGAGAAGAAGATCTAGGAATAAGGGATGGATGAATTGTGTAAGGAAAGATATGAAAAAAAAAGGGTAAACGATAGCATGAAGGTTGACAGTTGAGAATGGCAGAAAAAAATCGTGACGCTCTGACCCCAAGTAATATAGGATAAGGGCAGGAAGATACAAATGATGATACTTCCAACAACTAACAGGATACTAAAAAACTTTTCAAATTCTTATATAACAAAAGCAAGAAATATTTGAAAATAACAGCAGCAAAATGTCTCTCTATGTAATAATATTATAATTAATAATAATGTTTTATTCACAAACCTTATTACAATTTTTGTCTTACTCTAAGGTGTACATCTAGTGACTTAAAATAGGAGATTGGACATTGGGTTACAATTTTTGGTTTAATTGGGTACTGTAGCTAGGGCTTAAATTAGGCAAAAAATGTATAAGTATCCCTGACTCCGAAACTAGGCAAAGCTATCTTCAGAGTCAGTGGTTCCTTCTTGGGGAACAAAAAAAACAAAAAACTTAGACCACTGTCCTAAGACTCACAAAAAAAACAATATAAGACCTTAATTTTCAGCTCAAACAAACGTTTATTTGTATTTCAAAGCTCTATTTGATCAGAGCATTTCACACTTTGATTCGATATTGTATCGAGACACGACCCAATCGTATCCCCCGTTGAAATAACAATAGAAACACAAAGAAATTGAACTATACGTCGATGCAGGTCGGTACAAGTGTCGTTACCTGATCGAGGGGCACTCAGAGGCTGGTATTGGACTTCTATTTTAGTTTGAGGCTATTTCAGTAAAGGGCGCTCGGCTGAACGGAAAATCTTTGCTTGTGTTATGTTGGAAGGTTACCTTATTTGTGTTAAGGTTTTCGTAAAAAATTGTAGAAGAATAATGGTGTAATAGAGTGAAGAATAGAGAAAATTTAATAGAGTGATGAAACGGATGAAATGATGAGTGGATTGTGTGAGGAATACAATAAAAGAAAAATATGTATATGATTGTGTGACGGTTGACATATTGACCGGTTCCCAGAAGTGTAAATAATCTTCATAGGCCCTTCTATTGCTAATCTTGCAATGTGTTGGTTTTAGAAGAGCGAAGTAAGAGGTTTTAGCTTTGTAGGTTATAACCTCAAAACGAAAGCAAAATGAGCTTTAACCCTAGAGTGGGCGTGCTATGAGCAGTTTGCCACCGTCGCCAAAAAAAACATAATATTTTGTAAGACCATAGCCCTATGCACTTTTTAGTAGTTGCCCTTACTTTCGTTGGCAACTCGTGCCTAAAAGCTGGATTCCATCAGAGCACAGGGGGCCCCTTGATGAGGAGGTTGCTACTATTAGGTTTCGCCGTGCGACGATTTGCTCACCGCGCGCCCACTCACGTAGGTAAAATTCGTGTCATATATTTCTTGGAAAATTTAAATGTTATGGTATTGTTTGTAAAATTTATGGTTTATTTATTGTAAAAAATTAAAAAGTCGATTTTACTTTTAGCTGGTTTAAAGGAATCACGTGATTAATAAGATAAAAGCTCTATTAGTGTCTTGGTTAGAGGAAAGGCCAGCTAAGCCATTCATGACTACAAGGTCTTCTATTGAGATATTAAATTTACGTTTGAGATACAAAATTGATCGTTTTGTACTCATAGATCAAGTTCCATCTTCAAAGAATTAAGGCAAATGCACTATTTTACATCAAATAATGAAAAATACGCGCATTAAAATAAGGTGTTTCAGGTGGTCAGAATTACTGTGCAATGAACATTGCACATGCCTATGTGATGATTTTTTTCCAAAAGCATGTCCTGTTGATGTAGAATATATATAGTTTTGTTCTTTTTTTCTGCCTTTTTCCAGTATTATATACGATAATGTAGGATAAGTTAAAATAATTAAATTTAAATTTTACGTCTTCCAAAATCATTTATAAACTAAAGTTCCTACAACAAAGATGTTGATTTATCTTTTCTTTAAGTAAAAAAATTTAGAAACAGCACTTTTGGTCCAAAAGATTGAGTTGAGATTAGGCAAAAAATTAAATTTTGTAGAAAACCATTAAGAAAATTAAATTGGAATATTATTTAGGTTAAATTTAATTTAATTTTTGTCCTGTTCAGGAACCCTTTTTTGTGGCACTCATTTAATCGATCTGAAGAGGTCATGTTGGTTCATTATTTGTTGGGACAAACCCGCCACACTATTCCCTAACAACTAGTTCGACAAAGTCCCAGAGAAAAAAATTACACTCTTGAATCCCGCAACGAAATTAATCAGAAAATAATTGCGGACCAGTAGGAAGAACATAATTTCATGTTGATTCAGTAACGACCCGGCAAAATGCAAAACATGTGACAACCAGCAGCTTCCAAGAAACTTCGTATCTCACACAACCGCGACATATTTCACATAAAACTTTCAATACCCGATGCCCAAGAAACCGTGTTTTATAAAGACGTCAAACATAAAGGTCATTTGTTCCTGGAAAATGTTTCATGCTTCAATGCAAATCTATATAAATGGATATGATATTTGGGAACTTACTTCAGCAAGCGTTTTTTATATGGTTTTTCTCTCTCTAATTATTTTTTTTTGCCCAATCTATAATGGTGCTATATAGTAATAAATAAATTAATTTAAAAAAATAACATTGGGAGATTAAAAACAAATAAAAAAAACATCCCTAGTTTTTCTGCACGCATTATTACTTTAAAATCCTTAATATCAAAATTAAAGGCCACGTAGCCATTAAATCAACTACCATAAGGTTTATATTTCACAGGTACAATAATACAAAAAACGTTTATGAATCTACTTCAAACTGTAGACAGGTGTTCACTCCATAAAAAATAAACAGTCCAAGAAATATTCTTCACTTTGGAGCCCAGACATTTTCCCCAAGCCAAGGTCATCTATTCTTGTTCTATATTCAGCATCCAACTTAAAATGTGTCCCATAAAACATCGTCGGAAAAGTTTTTTTTATTTATCAGATCCTGGAGGGGAGGCAATATTGTCCTGACTGGCCGTAAAGAGAGGAGGGAACGCGAAATTGTAACATTTCGAGTTCGGGGACAAAGTTTGGGTGTAAGGAGAGGTTATAGAGTAAGCGAGGTGAGGTTCCTGATGAGCAATTTAAATCTTACTACTACTACATAATGCATACGCGATGGTTTAGATAGATGGATGTTTGGTACTCGATCACGCCAGAATGGCTCTGGGTGTAAGTTGATACACAGCTATAGATTTAATAGTTTGGCATAGTATATCGGCTACTTGTTTTTAAATTACTGATGTACAATAAACAATTTTATTCAAACAAAGACCCAGGAAACGGCTAGTTGATTACATAATACTTACATTGTAGGTAAGCTGAGCGTATTGAGGTGGGAAAATAAATTATTCAAATAATATTATGTTTCAAAATAATCTATATTTAGAAAGCGATTTATTACGATTGCAAAATTCGATGCTACCCATCCTGGTTTTTTTTTATTTATCATGTAACGTGTTGTATGGACTAATATTATTCCATGGTAGGTAATATTGTGCTGACCAAGTATGACAACAATGACAAACTCAAACTGGAGTATTTTGCATGCTGCTTATAAAATCGCTCCGCTCACGGTCAGACCTTGTCTTCAACAATATTGCGTTCACGAATGAGTTCGAGGAGTTTTACGAATATATCTCGGAATCTGTAAAGTACTGTTTATGAACTTCATTTTGGATAAAAATCGCCATCAAACATTACCTGATTATCCCTAAGGGAAGTGCGATGAGGTCGTATTTAATTTCAAAATACTCTCGAGTCATCATAAATCATATTTATTTCCGAAAATTGGTTTTACAAAACACTTTTGCTCGTCACATCATGTTATGTTTTAACACTAGATGGTCCAGTGTTCGTACCTGACTATACTAGGAGAAGAAATAATTATCATCATCCACAGCTCGAATTCACCCACTGCTGGACATAGGTCTCTCTTTTCTGGTGCCAATCTCCACGTCAGAAGAAATAACTGAAAAAAACTCAGAGCTCTCTTTGAAGTCCAGATTTTGATCCCGTCATATGAGGACCATGCCGGCTAATATTTGAGAAGGTCTTTTGAAAGAAGAACCGTTCAGATTTGAGTGGAAGCATTTGTCAGTGATCGTGTATCTTGACTCACAATCTACTACCAAAGAAATAATATTTGGATAGGCCGCGTAAAGTGCACAAACTCTAAGACATTCTTATCTAGCAGAGGTATTTTTTGATGATTAAAGACCTAACTAATTTTAGTGACTTCTGCCTAAAAATAACATTTATTACAGGCGTGGCACTATGTTTACGATCATCATCTTCCTGCCCTTATCCCATTCTATTTGGGGTCGGCGCAACACGTTTTTTTCTTCCATTCTTCCCTGTTGCACGTCAAGGTGGCATTTACTCATTTCTCATTCATATCATTCCTCACACAATCCATCCATCTTTTCTTTGGCCTTCCTCTCCCTCTCCATCCAGCTATGTTTACGATAATTTAATATAATCCTTCCAAAGATATTCACCTACTTTGTGAGCCTCCCTACACGTAGATGTCAACCCTGCGGCAACACTTCTAAAAATACTCACCTACAACTTCAGTTTTCACAAAAATATTCCTTTAGAAATATTACATTCTCAATTCAAATATATTACATTATTTCAAAAACATTTTATTCTCACATTCTATTCCAAATTTCAACCAGTTAGGATTAAACAAGATCCATGCATTATGTGCCGGTACGCCACAAAACGTATTGTAGTCGTATTACACCAGGCTTTATTGAAACCTTAATAAGGTTTTAGTACGCGTGGCTCGGGGTTGAGACACGTGTGATTTATTTGAAAGGAATAAAAACCGCGAGCGAGACGAGAGTTGATAAAATGATAAAATAGGATACGAACTTTTGAAGCGTAATGATAAAAGATGTTTATTTTGCAAATAGGTTTTTACAAACACTTTTACACGTAATTTTTAATTAATTACTCAAATAACGCCACCAACGACAGTGCCAACGGAGTCCAACCCACGATTTCTAATCCGTAAGTCAAGACATTTACCAGCTCATACCACCCACGAAGAATGGAAGAAGAAAACGTGTTGCGCCGACCCCAAATAGAATGGGCAGGAAGATGATGATGATGACCACCCCCTGCAACACTTTTACCCTCATTCTCCATCCTTCATCTCTAATTGCAGAAAAATGCAAATAAAATTCCACTTTTACTTTTTGCACTAAAAACTTGGCATAATATTTCATACGAGTACATCTTACTGTTCATCAAAGGCCAATATTTTTATAGCCCTGTATGTCTACATAATATATAAATCATACACCAGCGTACATTTAAAACCCTTTTTGCATTTTAAATTGAACGGAATATTTATTAAGAGCGGAAAAGAGTACTTTTTACAATGGAATTTAAAATGTTAATGAAATTCAGATAAAGTCGCTCTGCGGGTTGTTTTTAAATGAAGGAGTTCGACATAATGTATGCGTTTGGTGGTGATAGGAATTGATGTGTTGTTTTATAGCCTTTAGAGATAAATAGATTATTCTCAATTAAGTCACGAGCACAAATCCAAACTTCCCAAATCGTGTCGTGAAACAACACAGTTTCTATTTTTAGATTAGACCTATTTCGTAATGGTATAAGTTCAAAAATACTATGTCCGTAACGGTAAAGGAAAACCATCAATACAGTAGAAGAAATACACTTTTAAACATTGCTTTATGTAAGCAAATTGGTGTTCGTGAATGTAGGTGAAAGATAAAAAAGCTCATCTATAAATTGTTTTTTTATTTCCTGGAACACTGTCAAGATTTGCCGCTTTTGTAAGTAAACATCTAATGGGTATTTGAATGACCAGAATCCAGTATTGCACTAACTGCCGTACTCAGAGATATTGAATGATTACTAAAGCCGTCACTTAGTAAAGATTTGACATACTTTTGTATGACAAAACTGTCAAAACCTTTACTAAGTGATGGCCTAAGTAATCATTAAAGCTTTCTGAGTGCGGCAGTAAGAACACGTACCTACTTGTAATTCTTACTTATGTAATACTAGCTTTTGCCCGCGGCTTCGCCATCGTCTTGTGTCTTAAATATGAAAAAATTACGATTTTCCATACAAACATTCATCCCAAACGAAGCGAGGCGCTTCAATTTCATGAACATTTACATTTCTCTACAACTGGTGGTATACTTTATTGATCCTTTTAAAATAACTTGTTTTGGGCAGCGAGCCAACATCTTTATTCTTCAATACCGAATATTTTGAGGGTGAGTTCCGGTATACTTAATTGCTAAAGGTTACATGGGTCAGCTTTTTATAGTGAAGAAAATCTTTCTTCATGATTTATATTACACATATTTTATTATACATACATAAGAATTTAATTGTTCACTATAAATAGGTACTCGTACTTCTACAAAATAGTACCTAAAGTTATTGTAGTGACCGAAATCTTGATGAATTTTTGACATAAAAAATAATTTTGAAACAAAACTAGTAAATGGTAAAAATAGTCTGCGATTTTAAGTTTGTTTTTGTATATAAACCCCGTGTAACCCTGTTTTCCTACAAACAATACTACTCTTTTAACATATTATGTATGTTATTGTAGTCAAACTGACAGATAATACAAATTTTCTAAAAAAAATATGAAACTAGTATAAACCTACTCATCATCTGTCTAGCCTTTTCCCAACTATGTTGGGGTCGGCTTCCAGTCTGACCGGATTCAGTTGAATACCAGTATTCTACATGGAGCGACTGCCTATCTGACCTCCACAACCCAGTTAACACTAGGTAATACGTTACCCTTTGGTAAGACTGGATGTCAGAATTTCAGGTCACTGACTACCTGTAACGACTGTCAAAGATCTATATATGACAGCCGGGACCAACAGCTTAACGTGCTTTCCGAGGCACGGAGGAAACTTGGTATGTAATGGGCGGTCACCCATCCACAGACCAGCCTAGGAAAGCACAGCTTAACAATAGATCGATCCGCGTAGCAGTTCTTATTAAGCCACGAGCTCCTCTATGAACCTTTTTTTCATAATCAGTCAGTTTCGTGGCGTAAGTGAGTATTTGAGCATGGACTATCCCAAAAGTTCACCCACACCACGCTTGCTTTTACATCCCACACTTACCTCCATAAGCTAGTATATATTATTTAATAACTTGTATCAAAACCATACCTCGCAATAAGTATAATACTGCGCAACAGTAGTCTGTCTTAAACTTTAGTAAGTCCAAAAACGTGAGATTAAAATGCCTACAGAGTTTTTACCTTGTTATGAGGCAAACAGTCGGGACTTAATAATATACTTACTTTGCTTCATTTTGGCGGCTTCCCTGGGAATCATTTTCAAAGTTGTAGCTAACGAGGATTGTTATTCATATAATTGCGGTTTTCAAGCTTGAATTAAGTTTTTTTTTAATATTCTCTGTCTATGACTCTATGAAAGTTTTTGATTTAAATACTCTCTTAAATATAAAGGATGTAAAAAATACCCTTAACGCGAACGAAGGGCACTTAGTCTCAACACCACTGCGATATTTTTTTTTGTTCTAGACCATACCTGGGAACCTACTAGTTACGGAGATATTGGGGGTCAAAGTTCCAAATTTTTCACAGCTGTTTTTGTAAATACTAGTTTTTCAGGTTGTAACTTTACTGCTAGCATTTTCTGCAGAAATGTGATTGGCCTCCGACTAAAACCTATTAAAGTCTGTCAACGTGCAAGTGCTTTTACGATGTACTTCATAACTGAAGTAAATAATAAATAACTTGAACGGCACTCGTTGTAGTTATACAGCTCAGTGTAAACTCGGAAACTACAATAAAAAAGAAACTCACAAACAAACATACATACATACATGAACGTTAAAAACATAACACTCTTTTTTTTGGGGCAGTCGTGTAATAAATCAAACTTTATTTCAGACTACGTAATACATAATTTTGTTAGTAACAATGGTGCTTAAGGTGAATACGACAAGGCAGCCCGCGAAATTCTAATTTTCTTACGTTTTTTTGCAATTTAGTGTCAGGTTGTATCATCACTATCACTACATAGTATAAAACTAAGTCGCTGTCGCTGTTTGCCCGTCCCTATGTATGCTTAGATCTTTAAAACTGCGCAACGGATTTTGAAGCGGTTTTTTTAATAGATAGAGTGATTCAAGAGGAAGGTTTTAGTGTATAATTTGACATTAGCTAGTGTTAAATAAAATAGAATTCGCGACCATAACAATTGTGCCTTCACTGAGTCATAATCTTTAAAATTACCAATACAACCGTCTGAGTTCAAATGTCTTTTGAATGCCTTTTTCATCAAATAGTCACACAGGAAACTTATATCAACTGAGACGTTTATATTAGAGATTTTAATCATTATTACTCAGTAAAGCCACAATTGTTACAGTCGCGAATCCTATTTTATTCAACACACAACCTGACACTGATCGGTAAATTGCAAAAACGTAAGTATGTTCGAACTTCGCGGGCTACCTTGTCGCATTCACCTTAAGTAATGTGTAGGTTACAGCCGCACACAGAGATGTTTAATGATTACTAATCATCTCTGAATTCGGTAGTAAGTGTTGTTAGTGACCAGATCTATGACCGTCTCCACTCAGTGTATTTGGAAAGGACAGTCCAGCAATTACCTTCAAAATGCTGTAGTAAGAAGACCACTTCCTTGCTCATAATAGTACAGAAGCCACCTGTGCGAGCCTTCGCGAACATATCTGATGCGTTACAACGCCATGGCAGTTTCAACAGCATCCTGAAGGCATTATTTAATTTGACGCTCAGGACATTGTAGGCTCGTCTTTTGTATTACATGGATGTTCGCCGCTCGAGCAGACATATTGACAAAATGCTTTATAGACTGCTAACAATGCTACTGCAACTTTAGTATACCTACGTACGTGTAGTATCAACAACGTTGCTTACGTAACACACAAACAACAATAACATGCAGGTTTATAGAACATCGCAACAACTACACGACGAGACACGACAGTTAACAGATAGCTCCCGAATTTCGAACACAAACTCATCCCGCTAAAACAACTCGAGGCAACTCCTACGTTACAACTCATTGTAAAATGTTGGTATCTAACTAGTTGTACAAATGAACTAGTTGATACTCCGACGGACCAACAATTTTGTAATAACAAATTGCTTGGCAGTGGCATTTTTGTAACTGTTGCATCGAAATTTAGAGAGATAGGGTTGGTTTTCCTGTGATGATTAATTTGTTGGTCTGCAAGTGAGATGAATGGGATATGGGTTATCGTTAAGAATGGATAAGCCATTTTTCTTTACTTTCCCGTTGGGGTTGCGGGTTGTTCGCAAGAGATACCACAGCCTCGACATGAAGGGCTAAGAAGGAACATGCGTGGTTTTTAGTCAGTAGTAGTCTGACACTCCCTTTCGCTCTGCCCAAGAGCGGGAGGGGTTTTTCGATGATTTTGACCCGCAAAAAAAAAACAAAAAAATGTTATGTTTATTCAGCACCGCATACTGCTAAAAACATAGTCAGCTGCTGAACATGAAGCCTTAGATTAGTTTTTCAGGCCGAGAAAAGTGTTATTAGGATTTTCCATCAGGAAATTCTCAGTAGCAGCGATGGAGTCGGGATTTGCGCCCGGTTGATTGCAATAGGCCCGCCCCCTATTGCATTGGGTTAAAATATAACTGATGAAATGTGGGTGTACTATTAGGTACACCCACTGCCTAACCCGATGATTGCAGGCGTGATGTTATGTTATGTAAATAATACATAAACAACGCTTTGCTCTAATACTAGAAAATTAAAATCATCATGATTGACATAGAAACAATTTTTCGAATAGGGTATTTAACCAAAAAAATTTAATTAGTCGTCTGTTAGATTATCGAAAAATATTAGATACGTGTTTTTTGTTTAATCAAATTAATAAAAAATTACGAAAATAAAACGTGTCAAAGATCATGAGTGGGGGCTTGTGACGTCACTTTGTGAGTAAAAAAGTACTAACCTTGTGACGTCGCACGGCTTGACACGCATTTTATTTACGTGAAAAAAGAAAAAATAACCACTGTATCGTCTTCATCTTTTGTTTACGTGAAAAAAGAAAAAATATGGATCCATTATTTTTTGAAAACCTATCTGACGGACTAATTAGATTGTTTTGGTGAAATACCCTATTGTCTACTTCTTCATTTATGTAAACAGTATTGATACCTTGGATGACTGCTTCCCGGTGCTAACTAGTATAAGAGCACTAACAATAACTAAAACAAAGTTCAATTTAGAGTGTCAATTACTATGAATGATTGACATCGGTTATTTGTATCTAGTGCCTATAAAATTGACAGAGATCGATGACGAAAGCCGTGACAGTGGACATTTTAGATAGGATGTGTGAAAACGATATTGTATCAATATTATCGCACATGTCGTAGCGACTTAGGTAAACTCATCCTCAAATATAAAGAAAATTCAATGTTGATAATACTAAAAATACTTTCAGTAATGTTTTAAGACAGCCTGTCAATTAAAAGTTATTCTTTGATGAAGAACAACTTTTAAAAAGAATTTTATTGCAACTTACATAAAAATGTACTTTATTTTAATAACGATGTTACTACTCACCACCCAAGGCAAGTTGCGAGAAACGACAACAACAATAATTATATCACAGCAAAAAACCATTACAAATAAAACAAATCTGACACAAATTACCGACTCGTAAACCACATAGTACTTCTCTTAAACTTTAAAATACAAGGTCGTTATTGCGAACGAAAGTGCGCCAACTGTCAACAGTAATGAGACGAATTTTATTCAATCCGCAATCAATTCAAGAGCACCTTGTTTTGGACGTCAGTTTCCTGATTCTGCAGAACTGGATTATGTTTTGAAGATATAAAATGGTGGAGCAGCTGAGGATCAGCATCAGTCTTGTGTCAGACGTAGTCACTACAACAATCCTACAAAATGTTTGTGAAGGTAAATTATCTAGGACTATTTGATATTTTATTTGAGCATGGAATATTACAAATTACCAAACCATAATTTTTAAAAGCACCTTTTAGCTTTGAACAGAATTTTCAATTTATTATTTAAGATTAACCGCGAGAATTTTAAATAGCTCGGTGAAATTCGTTTAATGCTTCGCAATTTTTATGAGTGCGAATTTTTTTATCGATGATTCGAATGTTAAACTGATTTAACAATATTTTTGATATAGATTCTATATCATTTCATTCTACAACATGTGTATCAAGTGAGCCTTTAATTGGAATAACTATTCTTCCAGTTCGTCGCACTCTTCGCCTTGATGGCCGTCGCCGCCGCCAGCGACCTCTCCAGCTTCTCCTACGGCGTTGCTGATCCCTTCACCGGAGACTTCAAGCACCAGATCGAGAACCGCGTAGGCGACAACGTGCAGGGTCAGTACTCTCTACTGGAGTCTGACGGCACCCGCCGCACTGTGGACTACGCCGCCGGCGCCGAAGGTTTTAACGCCGTCGTCCGCAAGGACCCTGCCCTCATCTCTGCCGCTCCCGCCATCTCCTACGCCGCTCCCGCTATCTCCTACGCTGCTCCCGCCATCTCTTACGCCGCCCCCGCCTTCCCATACGCTTCCCCCTACGGTTACGCCAAGTTCGGAGCCCTCGGATACGGAGCGCTTCCCTATGCTCGTTACTACTAGATACCTGAAATTGAACCGTTTGTAAATAAAAAGTTTATGGATTTTTGACTGAATTTTGTATTTTTCTTACTGGAAAAACTGGGTCTACCGAAAATCCAACCACATCTCAAAACGGTATAGATGACCTTCTACATATTTTAAAATAATTGGCAACAAAAATATAAAGTATCAATCATATTTTTATCCTTAGAGCACATACTTTTGTTGACACACGTGGAACGTGGATAAATTTACAAATTAATTTGCCAACAGAAGGACTGTTACAAAGAGGTCGTAAAAGGAATGCTAATCAAAGCCTCCGCGGGATTGCAACTATTTGTTTAATTTTAGCTCCATTTCCCTTTAGAATAGAACCTTGTTTATTTGAATATGTTTTTCACAATTTAAAAAGCGTCGAGTTTTCCACATAATGTATTAAGTAGTGGAATATTTAATTATGTTATGATGCCACCGCATCAAAATCCATTGCGTTGTTCAAAAAAATCAATCAAAATCAAGTCATTTACTTAACTTTAGCTGATAATGAGCACCTTTTTAACGTCAAAAATTTACAAGAGTCAGTCCCCCAAAACACCCGCCCTTCGATACTTCCTAGTATTTTTGCTAGAAAGAAGAAGTGGCGAAACAGGCAACACATCTTATCGTTAGGTTAGTGGAACTAGATTCTATCCAATAGTGTGCTAGGTATTGTTAACAAAGAAGCCATTACACTAAATTATTTTCTGAATAAAGAATAAAAAAAATAACGCATTCTTACAAACAAACTCTAAACCGCTACTTATATTCATTCTATGTATATGGTTAGTTGTGTAATTTAATCAGTGTGCTGTTAAGTGTAAAATTATCACCAGCATTGTTCTACTCGGTGTGAAGATATTTATAGTTCGACCTATTTTCTGCTCACACTATTCACAGTGACATTTATTGTGAATTCTTGAACATTTACTTTAGGTATCAGTTTGTGTTTTGTTTACAAGATTGCTTTTGTCTCTGGCAAACAAGTCATGAACGATTTTAGAGGGTGGGACTTTTCGTTGGAAGTTGCACCACGGTGACTTGGTTCATGCTCTTATCGATTTTCTAAATTTGTTTTCTTCGCAGTCACTGACGCAATATTTTACTTAATTTAAAAGTATAGATAATCTACGTATATATCATTTGTCCGGTAATCAAAAGCAAGTCTACTGAGCATGAGGTCCTTTTTTGTTTTTTTTGACTGGTGGAAAATCATCAAATAACCCCTCCCGCTCTTGGGCAGAGCGAAGGGAGTGTCAGACTTCTACTGACTAAAAACCACCCATGTTCCATCTTAGCCCTTCATATCGAGGCCGCGGTATCTCTTGCGAACAACCCGCAGCCCCGACGGGCTCGCAGACACGACGGGAGAACATGAGGACCTGGTTTTGGGCTGGCCAAATGGTATTAGATTTTTCCAAAAGAAATTTCTCAGTAGCACCTTGGTGTTTAAGAGTTGTGCCTGGTTGATGGCAATAGGTTCGCCCCCAATGACGTGAGACCTAGAAATAACTGTAGAAATGTTTGTGTTTTATTGAGTTCACCTCCGCTTTACCCTTTGGTGATCACACCTTCCCCAGGTGTTGGATCAGTGGTGTCAGGCCCGACTTACAAACAGTAGATCGTAGGTTCGAACCCAGGCAGCCGCATTACTTTGTGTAATTTATTTCATCACCGCTGCTCTCAAAACGGTGAATGAAAACATCGTGAGGAAATTGACATGTCTTACAACCAAAAAATTCGATGTGACATCTGTCAACCCGCAATGAGCCCGCGTGGTGGATTATAGCCCATCCCTCTTCTAGAAAGAAGGCCTGACTCCCTGCAGTGGGAATATTATAGGCTGATGATTATGATGATCACGCCTTTAGAGGCGTCATGTTATGTACATATAATATCTTCTACTCTAAATCAATCCATATCATCCTACGTATCATAATTCCCAACATCCTATTTGCTTTCAAAACTGAACCTACCTACAATTACGTTACAGCATATTTAATAACATCTGTTTCAATTAAGCATCAAAGCCGTCAGACACTATATTGTTCTACAATTAGGCTTCTATTCAGGCGAGAAGTTATAATTAGAACAAATAATGTTAGACTGGTCGCGAGTAGCCTGTAGACCCGCCCACGGGTTTCAGACAAATTAGGACAGTTCCGAATGTTGTCTGGAACGATGACTATCGTGTTTGGTTACGTGGGGATAGTAAATTCAACGTTATTTCAGTAGAACTTAGATTCATTTCTGCCCAAGGTAATTCCCCCCATGAATGCTGATTATAGGTCTGGTGAGCTTGGTCTTACACCTTTGTATATCATACTTGTTTCACAATTGCCTTAACATCGACTGTTCTTGCTGAATTATTGTCGTTTTGAAAATATAAAGTATGAATCTCTGCCTATATTTAAATACGCTGTAACGCTCTTGAAAAGTAGTGGGAAGAAAAGTGGTTGATTACGGCCCACTTCGTTTTACACAGTGGAGACTGGTATCCCAGAAGTAGGAACATTATAGGCTGATTATATTAAAAACTTCTTCCATAATAATGATAAAGTTTTTGGATCCGTGATAAATGGAAATGTAAACCAAAGGATTATAAGCTGAAAATTCAGTGTTGTCTCATATATTCTGAAAATTCGATAAAACGTTATTTCAACCCACAGGAACAATAACTCAAGGGTCTGAAACTTATCAATATCCCAAAATAGAACTTGTTCCTTTGACGTAAGTTTGATAACGCCTTGGACATGAACATACAAAGTAAGACAAGATGTCTCTATTATCTACAAAATAGTTAACAAGTTACTAAAGTTTCTAGTCGAATATGGTGGAGTTGTAATCTTAGAAGATGTAATAAATGTCAGTTTGGAAGATAAACTATTGTCTCGCTCCATCGATACAGCGGCGTACATAATAATCCCTGAAGCACAATATAAATATGGACAGTACGGAAACTACCTACAAACGCTCGAAACCGCACACTCACACAAACATGCGCATCGACGGGGCACTTAGCAAGTCTTCCCAGTGCGCTCAGTTGTGCGTGCCGCGCCGAGACGAGTGGTCAGTTGGTCACGTATAAGTTCATATCTCCCGATATTTTTTTAAATGCAACGAACGTATTGCGCGGTATACGGCTGTGTCAACTCCGGCTTCATCAGCAGAAGAAAGTATTTTTAATCGACTTCCAAAAAGAGGGAGGTTCTGAATTCGTCGGTTTGGTTTTGTTTTTGTATCATATTTGTTTTCGCATAACTCCCTCAATTATGAACCGAATTGAAAAAAAAAAATTTAATCGAAAAAGTATACTCCCGAGATGGTCCCACTGTTACCATGTCTGGATCTGATGATGGAATCTTAACGAAATCGAGGGCAACCATCAAATTTTATAGGCACGTATTACGTGTTTCGTATTTTTTCTAATGCTATTTAAGTATTTACATCTGGCAGTCATTACCTCATGTTGATGAGCTGATGATGGAAGGAATAACTCCTTAACGGTTAGGAGTTGGAGGATAATTCTTGTATTCTTTCAGGTTATCTAGGTGAGCTGATTGTGGAAGGTACAACTCCTCAACGGTTAGGAGTTAAAAGCAATTATAAGAGAATCTTGAAGGTTAAGGGTTAGGTTTCTTGGTTGAATGTTAAATGCATCGTAACTATTAGTATAGGATATTACAACTAAAAATGGAAAAATGAAAACAACTATTTTAAAAAAACAGCTTCTGAAGTCGGTGACTTTTGTTTGTTTGATTTCCTTTTTTTTTCATGAGCATTGCCCGCGCGCAACCTGTGCCGCAGCCGTGGATAGCGAGCGCGCACTCCAACGAGCGCACGAAACGTTATCGAGTATCGTCCAACCGCGGCTCGCTCCCGCCAAGACTTGTAACAGGTTAAGCCGCGTGCGCCGTTATGACAAAGTTAAAGATCTATAGTTCTACAAGTTGTTGTGTACTAAACTGTTTTCCGTGTTTAAACTACATAAATGTCTTTTGTTGAGATTAACCGACGCCATAAGATAACCTATTTAGATTGTATTTGTAAGCTAGCTTTTTTTAATTCGATTGATTGATCACAACAGAATAAAAATGTTATGTTGAGAAGTTATCTAGGGACTTCAGCAACCGTGCATAAAAGGGACAACCCTATGGCTTCAATGGAGCGTAGGTAGTTATCGCATCAACTAGGCTTAGTTTCGCTACTGTCCATATTTATACTGTGCCTGAAGCGTTAGGCGGAGGTGTAAGGCCCCTAGCACACGGTGTATTTTAAGTGCGTAGACGACGCACGTTTCAGGAACGCGCCGTAGATGCCGATTTTTGCGTTTTCATGGATACGAACGCGCGTTTAAAGCGAGTTCGAAACTCGTTTGACTCCCTTATAAAGGGTTGCATGTAGTTGGCAGTTGCAAGCGCGTAGACGCGCGTCATCTACGCGTCGTCGGCGCGTTTAAAATACACCGTTTGCTAGGGGCTTTTATTTTTGGCGGGTTGAAAATCATCAAATAACCCCTCCCGCTCTTGGGCAGAGCGAAAGGGAGTGTCAGACTTCTACTGACTAAAAACCACCCTTAGCCCTTCATGTCGAGGCCGCGGTATCTCTTGCGAACAACCCGCAGCTCCGACGCTCTTGCGCGTGGAACACGAACGCGCCGTCGACACGGCCTGTCGTCGTCATAAGACGAACGGACGGCAAGCTAACCAATCACTCACCGTCCACAGGCCCACTCACCGTCCATAGGCCCACTTACCGTCCACAGGCCCTTTGCTAGAGGCCTTAGTGTCAGTAATGGTTAAGTCCCATGTATAGGAGTCGAGAGTATAGCCATCAACCGGGCACAATTCTAGACTACGTGGCTGCTACAGAGAAATTCCTAATGGTAAAACTCAATGACACTGCCCGATGCTTCGCCCGTGTGGATGTCGGTCAAATTATAAAACCTTTCTCGAGAACCACTCTATCCATTGGTGAAAACAGCATGAAAATCGGTGCAGTAGTTTTTGATTTTATCGCGAACAGACAGACAGATGCGGCGGAAGACTTTGTTTTATAATATGTATGTAGGTAGTGATATGTAGTGATAGTGATACAAAGTGTAACGGATCCTTCGCGAAACCGTCAAATAAGCAATCTGTATATCAAACCTCTACGCAAAAACAATTGCTGGGAAACGTCTATTTTTGGGTGAAAAATATCTTTTACGGTAGGAATCAATGAAACGGAGTACTATTGAATGTATTGAATAACAAGGGGATTGTGGAGTTCTTTTAAGTAAATGTGTAATATTAACTAAAAACAAAACATCATCATCTGCCTAGCCTTTTCCCAACTATGCTGGGGTCGGCTTCCAGTCTAACCGGATGCAGCTGAATGCCAGTACTTTACATGGAGCGACTGCCTATCGGACCTCCACAACCTAGTTAATACTGGGTAATACGATACCCTTTTTTTTTTTTTTTGGGGGGTGGGAAATCATCAAATAACCCCTCCCGCTCTTGGGCAGAGCGAAAGGGAGTGTCAGACTTCTACTGACTAAAAACCACCCATGTTCCTTCTTCGCCCTTCATGTCGAGGCCTCGGTATCCCTTGCGGACAACCCGCAGCCTCGACAGGCGTCGGCCCTTGCGGGCCCCTTCCATGTTGCTGACATCTCTTTGAGGCGCGCGTGGAACACGAACGCGCCGTCGACACGGCCTGTCGTCGTCATAAGACGGACGGACGGCGAGCTTACCCATCTATCACCGTCCACAGGCCCGCGTCTACGGTGGCCGGAAGCCATCACGTGGCCCCCGACGCCCGGAGCGCCTCCCGCGGCGGCTGGGACGAGAGGTTCTCTCCCTCTCACGTTCCGCCACCTCCTTCGCTAGCATCACTGCTTCGCAGAAGGAGGCGACGGCGTCCCATTCCTCCTCGCCCCGGACCATAGCTTGCACCAGGGCCGGACGCGAGAGGTCGCCGCCGCCGATCGCCGCTACGAGAACACGGCG
Organism: Diarsia brunnea; assembly: GCA_949774965.1. Classification (NCBI taxonomy): domain Eukaryota; kingdom Metazoa; phylum Arthropoda; class Insecta; order Lepidoptera; family Noctuidae; genus Diarsia; species Diarsia brunnea. Next base: position 3,767,556 of record OX459000.1, on the reverse strand, counting down.
GGGCTCCGCCCAAGCGGGACACACCTCCACAGTGTGCTCCACCGTGTCCTAATACGATACCCTTTGGTAAGAGTTTCCGGTCACTGACTGCCTGTAACGACTGCCAAAGATCTATATATGGCAGCCGGGACACAGCCTATCGTGCTTTCCGAGGCACGGAGGAATCTCGGTATGTAACGGATGAGACGCGGAGATGGCCGATGGAGTAAGATCCTGACCGAATGGTGGCCAAGGTTAGGCCAAAGAAACCAGGGCCGTCCAAAAGCGCGTTGGGTCGACGATATTGTCAAGAGCGCGGGAAGCGGATGGATGAGGGACGCACAGATCAGAAAGGAGTGGCAGAAAAAAGGGGAGGCCTATACCCAGCAGTGGGTGATTTCAGGCTGAAATGATGAACGGATGGTCACCCATTCACAGACCAACCTAGGCAAGCGTGGCTTAACTTAAAGATCGACCCGAGTAGCAGTTATTTAAAAATATATATTTAAAAAATATACATGTCATGTGAAAAATTTGCCACTTTGACCCATCTCTGTAACTAGAAGGTCACACTCAAGGAGAAAAAATATAGCAATGACGCGTGACAAGCGCCTTCCAGCTTCGTTACGGGTACTTTCACACCCATTACACTGAAAGGTATCGTATTGTCAATCAGCTGGAAGATTTAACGAGCAAGCTAACAAAGGGATGTGTGTTTTCTTTGTTTTTATAAATAAACAAGAAAAACGTTGTCATTATAAGGTGCCAGAAAAAGATAAAATTACCGATTGATCAATAATGACTAAATTAATTACTTTATTCTGTTGCTGGATTTTCAACTGCGCTCAGCTACGCATTAGTCTAACAGTACAATCATAATATTTAGGCATTCGTTTTACTGTCGCCTAATTTGACTAGAAACATAAAATGCTTTGCTTTGGTGTCTGGTGTCTTTTTTTGCTGGGTGAAACCTTTTCCCAATTCTTTCCAGAAGCTCTTTTCTTGTGCTTCCTCGAACCACCCCTCATGTTACGCGTCCAGATCAACTCACATAAAAAAATGGCACAAATGGCGCGTGCACTATGTATGCTGGGCAAGTCTTCACGCAATGAGTGCCGGAAGAACGACTGTATCTGTTAATCAAGAAAACTATGTTCCTCTGTTTCTCTGGAGAAATTTCCATAAGTATTAAATTTTTGGAACCAAAATTAATCTATAATATATGAAAGTCTTAATCCAAGAAGCTACCAAGAACTACCCTTATGAGAACCATATTCTAAACCCAAACGTGCAAACTGTAGGTTAACTGCCTAATTAAATAGTTGAACCAACGGATGCAGAGACCGTAAACTGTGCTGGAGCTGTACCAGGGATCACAAATCCCCTTTAAAAGGACTTTGATAACACTTTATGGGGTACAGGAAGAACTCCGGAGTCTGTATTAAAGTTTTAAGGGTGGCAACTTTGAGTAAGAAACTGAAGGAAATGTAAGAATATCTTTGTCGAGTTGCTTCTTCAAAACGATCGGAGATAACGAGTTTGACTTATCTTTTTATCGGTTTTCTGAATATTTTGACCTTTCAAGTGTAATACTAAGTTTTGTTTGGGCATTAATGCTTTGTTTAATATTGTTTCTCCTTTAGCGTCATTAACAGAGATTATTTCAGCAATAAATGTTGAAGTAACCACTATATTTTGAGATAATGTGTAGAAATAGCTGCCATTGCTGGAATGTCATGGATGTGTGAATTTTGTGGAATTATTGTATTTTTTTAATAAACCTAAATTAATTATAATATCTAACATTAACTATTATAAAAAGTTATAATTAAAACATACATTTCAAAATACAAAAAATATTTAACATAACATTGAATAATTAATGCTTTTAATCAATATTATCCTCCTTTGAAACTACATAATTAAATTCAAATATTATAAGAAAGTTAGGCTGATCAAGATTATATTCATACAGCTCTATGAAAGCCGAGTGCTCGAGAGTGCAGTGCAATTTTTATACCTAACACCGAAATATACACTCCTCGGAAATCTGTGTCCCTGGTACCGAATAAAAGATGTTGTAATAATAAATCATAAAGAAAACTTTAGATATTATGTTCAAGCTTTTAAATGTGTATTAGGTAAGTATACTGTAACAGTCTAACCTTGGGAGCTATGCTAATCAGTTTAGAAATCAATTAGTTCGTTTATTAAATTAAAATTTTTGGATTTTATAGCAATTGTAATTTTAATTGACTCACCAGAAATATCTGTTTTGAGCAAAAACCTTTCTGTGTAACGGTTGACGTCTTTCTCGTTGAAAGAAATGGCAAAAACCCCCAAGACGTAAATTTAATTACCCATAAAAAATACAATACATAAAAATAACCACTATAAAAGAATTCCATGAACCGTACAAAAACAGAACAGACTTCAAACGCCCCAGGCTTTTAAGCAAAAAAACAGCTCAAACGGAATTCCGGATCCGAAAGATTTCCAAAGATAAGAAAGGAAACCGGACGGATAACGTTTGAGGACTCGGAAGGCGGCTTTGAAGGCACAGCTTACACAAAAACGTGGGTCTTCTTTAAACAATCGGACCCTGGGGTCCACATTACGTCCACTTTGGTGACGCTCAATGCGGGCTAAGGTTGTTTATTATTTCACGGACCTTACACGAGTGTTTAAATTAATGAAAATGTTTTGTGAAACACGGGTTTAACATGTGGATGTACTTAATTAAATAAGTGGAGAGACCGGACAAGCTTACCCTTGTAAAAATTATAAATACGACTATGTTACGAAGAAGTAAAATGTGCTCTTTTGTAAATTATTTGTATAATAACCAATTTCGTACCTGTATTTATACAGGTATTGTTATATTAATTAAAATTATATAATAACACTAGCTGACCCACGCAACTTCGTCTGCATCACTTAATATAGCTTATAGCCTTTCTCGATAAATCGACTATTCAACATATAAAATTGGGTTAAATCGTACTCGTAACAAACATAAAATCTTACCTTTCCTCTTTATAATACCTATTAGTTTAGATTGGCTTAGATTATATTATTAACTAGCTGATGCCCGCGTCTTCGCCCGCGTGGATGTCCGTCAAATTATATACTAAAACCTTCCTCTTGAATCACTCTATCTATTAAAAAAAACCGCATCGAAATCTGTTGCGTAGTTTTAAAGATTTTAACATACATAGGGATATAGGGACAGAGAAAGCGACTTTGTTTTATACTATGTAGTGAAGTGACAATTACTATAGGTATCTCTTACTGTTAAATATACAGTAACACGTTCTACTTGGAAACATTATGGCGCAGTAAAAATTTTGAATTTGAATTTCTCCGGAGCCCCCGGAGGCCAGAAACCCCACTTACCTACCGCACTGGACCGAATGACTGCCGCGCGCGTAATTATTTTGTCGCGCGGATATTTTTATATTGCTATATCTTCTAAGATATTTATTTAAACTGTATGAAGTAAAGGGCACAAATATTCTATATTGAATTTTCGTGCTAACAAACATATTTATTTAGCTAAAAACTACCCATGTTCCTTCTTAGCCCTTCATGTCGAGGCCGCGGTATCTCTAGCGAATAACCCGCAGCCCCGACGGGATGCATTGACCCCTCATACCAATAAATCATATAGAAGTTATTATTGACATCGAAGCAGATTTCTCTGAGGGATATCACAAGGGATCTCTTTGTGTACAGACTAACTGCTTAGTTTCCAGATTATTGTTCAAGTTATAATTTGATTGACAATGTGTGGAGTTTGACGTGAAGTTAGCGATATTGGTCTTTACTTTTAATGTCCACAACGTTGTTGTTTGTTCTAGGGATAATAGTAAAGTTTGTTTAGTAATAGTTCGCTCCTACGAGGAAGTATAAGGTCAGAGATAAATATTTGAATCTAACATAATTATATTTATACAGTAGTTTTTCAATAGTTTATTTTTATTGGGTGAAAGAGTGGTGAATATAATTTAATGTTGATGGATGGAGAAAGAGAGAAAGACAAAAATAACCGACCAGTTGAAAGTCGGACTCGCTTACGAAGGATTCCGAACCGTTATCTATAAAAATCGCGTTTGGTGTATGTCTAGCTATCGCGATTCTTGAGATACAGCCTGGTGACAGACAGACGAACAGACGGACGGACAGACGGCGTAGTCTTAGTAATAAGGTCCCGGTTTTACCGCTGAATAGTGAGTATGCATGACACTCCACAAAGAAAAAACATAAAATTAAACTTCAAAAGAACCAAATTATATAAAATACTAGGCCAGTGTCAAATGCTGGCGACCAAACTCTAGATTATTTAAAAAGGAAACTATTTTCTGACTTTTCAGCCAGTCAACTTTTATACAAATAGTTTGCAAAGTTGGGAACAAAGGAAACGCTCTGCTCAAAAGAGCGCAAGTTTTGATTCCCATATTCAAAAAAGTCTTGAGATAATACCGAAGAATTATCAAAGATCATTTTTGGTCAGACTAGTAGTATGGGTAGTTAGGAAGGTTTTCGTGTTACCCTAAAACTGAGATACGGAGGTCAGATAATAATAATTATTATTTATTTATTTCAGACACAGTCCATACATGATACAAGAATTAAAATGGCATACAACACAAACATAATATTAAAATACAATAATACAATACTTAGTCAATAAAAAATAAATTACACATACACATTAGAATTATATAAGTAATCGAAGTAATCATAATAAGTGAACCACTGTTCCATGTAGAATACTACTGTTATTGTTATTCACCTACATTAGATTGGACTGGAAGCCGACCCGATTTATGATGTTCATAATCATCATACGGGGTGAAAAGGACGATGTGAAAACGGCTACCACGTATAAATTCCCAACTTAGATTTTTTTCCAACGGGGAGGCGGGGTTCTTAATGATGTATTGAATACTTAGTAACTATCTTCACTTCACTGTCCTTACCACCCTTTTTTTTTTTGGCGGGTGGAATGTCATCAAACAACCCCGCCCGCTCTTGGGCAGAACGAAAGGGAGTGTCAGACTTCTACTGACTAAAAATCACCCCTACGGGCGTCGGCCCTTGCATGTTGCTGACATCTCTATGAGGCGCGCGTGGTACACGAACGCGCCGGTCGCCGCGTCGACAAGGCCTGTCGTCGTCATAAGACGGCCGGACGGCGAGCTAGCCTATCACTCACCGTACCACACTTTTTTTTTAGCGAAAGGGAGTGTCAGACTTCTACTGACTAAAAACCACCCATGTTGCTTCTTCGCGGTATCCCTTGCGAACAACCCGCAGCCTCGACAGGTCACCGTACCACCCTGTGAAGATAATCCATACCGTTAATATACAATAACACTTCTTGATACCGGTCCGGGAACATTTAAAGAAAAATCCTTTTCTGTTAGTTCTCTATAAAGTATATTCTAACTACGAGTACTTTAAGTTACCTGACTATTTACTATATCCTCGTAATGTATCTCCATAATAAACTCAGTTTTGTTGGCAACTAAATAGATTTTTGTATTTTTTCTAATTTTATTTCAAGGTATCTCAGGTAACCCGTCGGGGCTGAGGGTTGTTCGAAAAAGATACCGCGGCCTCGGCACAAGGGCTAAGAAGGAACATGGGTGGTTTTTAGTCAGTTGAAGCCTGACACTCCCTACCGCTCTGCTTAGAGCGGGAGGAGTCATTTGATGATTTCCCACCCGCCAAAAACAAAAAAAGGTAAGGTATTAAAAAGAAGCACACTGTAAAAGCCAAAGGTCGCAGAATTACAATTAAAAACAAAAGGATCAATTTTATTCCAACATCAAATTCAGCACTTCAGTCAAAAAAAGGAGGACACCCACATTCCTCACAAATGAACCCAAAAGATAATTCCATTCATCATTTTAATTTGGTCCGACCGCAATAACACAACCGGCGACCCATATTGGGGCAGTAAAAGTTTCACGACAGTACTAGTAGGTTCGTACTCGTACATAAAGTAGGGTTTAGTGGCAATTAGCCGATAGTTCATCAGCACAAGCAATAAACTGAGTTCTAAGACAGGCGTTGTAAGTGACAGGCGGTAAGTATGTACTTGGAGTCTTTGAACAAAGTAGGTAGTAAGATGGTTTTTGTTTCGAGTTTACGAGGATCAGTGATAATACAAAATAAGTAGGTAAGTTTTGCCCGGGGTTTCGCCCGTGTGAAAATGACGATTTTCTATACAAACTTTAATTACGTATTGGAACGAAGTTCCTTATCGCGCGTTGTGAAAGGGGGCTAGACGGAAAAAAATCTTACGAAAAGTTGTCACGACACTTTTTGCTATAGTAAGCTATTGTAAGCTGTGCGGCGTCGCATGTTTCTCTGTCTGTCTCTCTCTCTCTTATAGAAAGCAAGCCAGATATTTTCATTTCTAATTTTTTTTTTTTTTTACATAATAAAAAATAATAACAATAACTTCGTTCCATCCGGGTGTTCCTTGACACCTCTCAAGTTTTTTTAACTCCCTTCGGGGTTGAATTACGAAACAAAATGTCAATTACTAAGAATAACTAATCATTACGAGCACCCAAAAGTTTGCAAGTCTCACAACCGCTATCTAAGTTGTGCTGACAGTCTAAGTCTAAGTCGGGTATGCAGCAGCGTCTGGTTAGACTAAAAGCCATCGCTAATGCAATAGAAGGTTAGACAGATGACCCGTCGGCCCTGCGGGTTTTTTGAAAGAGATACCGCGGCCTCGACACAAAGAGCTAAGAAGGAACATAGGTGGTTTTTAGTCAGTAGAAGTTTGACACTCCCTACCGCTCTGCACAAAGCGGGAAGAGTCACTCGATGATTTCCCAACCTCCAAAAATAAAGGTTAAAGAGACGATAATGTTAAGTCAATCGAAAAGTCAAACCATTAAACATTAAACTGTTGCTTGGCTCATGTTTCAACACAATGTTTTTGCTTAAAATGTTGTTCAAAACATTACCTGTAATCAATCTTACCTGCCAATACTAATGCAGCATTGCGATCTCATAACTAAGGAAGCGAGTTGATTTATTTACCGCTGGAAAGAAAATGGCGTTGTATATACCATTAAAGTTAATGCACCAAATAGAAGCAGTACACAGTCGTACGTCTTGGAAGTTTTTTATCGTTTAATTCAATTTCTCCCAGTATTGCCCTTTCTCCATTGAAAAGATTTCGTTCTTATTCAGTTTTAGTGTGAATTTAGTTGTAAAAGAGGTGCTAGAGTGACAACCCAGGATTTTGAGACATTAATACAATTTTCCTTGGTTCTCTTGCGGATGTCTACATTCCTGATTTGATCACGCAAGGGAATTTCGAGACCCCGTCGGGGCTGCGGGTTGTTCGCAAGAGATACCGCGGCCTCGACATGAAAGGCTAAGAAGGAATATGGGTGGTTTTTAGTCAGTAGAGGTCTGACACCCCCTTTCGCTCTGCTCAAGAGCGGGAGGGGTTATTTAATGATTTCCCAACCCCCCAAAAAAAAAAAGGGAATTCCGAGCATGGCCCTCTCCATTGCTCGATTACCGACGTAGCCCGAAGAATTGTGGACACAAGCAGTGCTTGCAGAACTTTTGGACCCCATCCGCCGATGGTCCCTCTAAGAGTGAATTCGGTACAATAAATTAACATAACATACCATGAACACGCCTGTAATCCCCAACGGGTTACACAGAGGTATGCTTAATAGTAAACCCACATTTCACCAGTTATGTGTGTCCTATATATGGCGAAAATTCCTGATTGGACAACCCAATAACTTTTATTTTTTGGCGGGTGAAAAATCATCAAATAACTCCTCCCGCTCTTGGGCAGAGCGAAAGGGAGTGTCAGACTTCTACTGACTAAAAACCACCCATGTTCCTTCTTAACCCTTTATGTCGAGGCCGCGGTATCTCTTGCGAACAACCCGCAGCCCCGATGGGACATCTTTTTGCCTGACCCGGGAATCGGATCCAAGACCCCATGCTTAGCAGTCGCTTTTGCGACCACTAAATACCGACGCAGGGAATTGACCGAGTTTTACCAAAATACACAAATCCTATAAGCATGCAGGTAAACTCGATGTTCATGAATAAAAAAGTAGGTAAGTAATCGGAAATGGCATTTGATTTCAACCGTCAGGATATTCAAATTTGTTCCGCATTTATCGAGATTGTGTGATAAATAAATTTGTTTTGGCACAAACATGGCTCGCGTGACATTGTCAAGTTGAACTGAAGCAATAAATTATTTATTTACTTTACCCGGTAGTGTTTTATTATTTTTACTACTTCGACATGCTGCAGTAAAGAATCAGTTATAAATGCCAAGAGTGGATTGAAACTTTAAGTCAGACAGTTCAAGAATACATTAATTTCAGTATCAGCGCAATGAGGAGATGCCGCGAGGCAGGCTGAACAGATGGAACAGCTTCCTTAGGTCCATTAACCCACCAATCGACAACAATAGGGTTGGTGAAGCTAGAAAAAAGCTGAGGCTTCTTAGACACCCCCTTCCAGCTCACTATGCTGAGCCTGCAGAAAAGTGTCAGTGTCTGGGTCACCAACTGCCATGGCCCACCTGGAAGACTCAAAATCGACTTCAAAGCAACTTGGTGGGGGTATTTTGATAAAATTGAGTATAAGATTTGTAACCATTTTCTAGAAACTGTATTACCGCTGGATTACCATTATTTCTAATCCAATCCATGCACATCGAAATTGTGATCAAATTTTTAAATATTTATTCCATTATTCCTTATAACTTAGACCAACTTGCCTATACTTAACACACGATTCTTAATACAGTTTGTCACGACAGCTCACACCTTTGAATGTTACCAACACGTGGCGAATGGTGAAGCTATAAACATGTCGAATACCGAAATAACATAATAATACTCGGAAAATACCGAGTGGTACATATGTTGGGGTATACTGTGATAAAGAAATTGGGTTGGTCTGGAGGTCAGATGATTCGGAAAGAAAAGTTTTCAGAACAAACAGGTGTAGAATACAGACGCCAGATCATCATGCTGGTACAATCTGTCTCTGTTTAATAGATTTTCAACTTTATGGTTAATTATCTGATGCCCGCGTCTTTGCACGCGTGGATGTCGGTCAAATTATATACTTAAATCTTCCTTGAAAACCACTCTACCTATTGGTGGAAACATGAAAATCGGTGGAGTAGTTTTCGAGTTTATCGCGAGCGGACAGACACGACGGAGGACTTTGTTTTATAATATGTAGTCAAGCATTAGGATCACCCTAATTGATTAGAACTATTAATCAATTTCAGGTAGTTTGATGTGCCTAATAACCTCACTCAAAGGACCGCATGCAATTTAAAAGTAAACTCATTTGATTTTAAAGAAACTTTTAAATTTAACCACCCCGAAAGTAATCGAGTTTTTTCAGTGATACTTATTAACAGTTAATATTGTATTGGCTTTAAATAATGTAGATATTAAAGTTCCCATTACCTCGTTCGGTTGCTTCGTTGGTCTAGAAACCGCAAGTCGGACGGTTGAGCATGGCGTTATTAGGTATACCTCTGCCTACCTTTTTGGGGATTACAGGCGTGAAGTTAGGTTATGTTTTGATCAAGTCAGCCTATCTAACTAAGACAAAATAGATAGTGACTTGAAAAATAGCTTTAGCCAACACTTTTTCGGTTGCTGGACATACGATCATTAATAAAAGATGTTCTTTGCTTCAACGATTCGCTGTTCAAGTCCTTAACCGCTTTTACATTGAACTATTGAACGAAGACAGTGGTATATTTTTCGTCTTTAAATTGAGATCATCATTAGCGCTGGATTTGTAAGTACAGTTACCGTTGTACTACAGATTTTAAGCTTGCAAGTGAGTTACAGAATCTGTTTTTAGTGAAGAACATAGCCTACGCAGTTTAAGAAGATAATCAAGTAGATGAATAAGATAATATTCCGAGACAATTGCCGATTTAGGTCACATGGCTGCCAAGCTCGAATGGAACTGGGCTGGACACATCTATATCTATAGCCCACGAGTAAGTACACCAACTCCATGCCTTTTCCTATAAGCAATTACCTACATCTTTGTTCAAAAGCAATTACTTCAGCAATTTACCCGTAGATAGGCATCTCACCTACTCCTAAGCTAGGCCGAGATATAGCATCTTAGACACGATAAAAAAAGACGAACTTTTCAAAATTAATGATTGAAATAGCTCATGGTCAAGGTTTTTGTCTTTATATTTTACTAAAATTTGATTTCATAGAGAATTGTCAATTTTTTTTAAACGCCTTGTAATTTACGGATGGTGTCGGACGTAAAGAATAGCACCATCCCATATCTTTCCGGGGCGACTAAGGGACTTACCAGAGAATGGGCAGCAGCGTTCTCTGTGCCTTCGTAACAACCATACTGCGATCGCCAACCCGCCTGCCAAGCGTGGCGATTATGCCAAGTCCCCCCCCCTTCTGGGGGAGGCCTATGTCCAGCAGTGGACGTCTTTTGGCTGAGATGATGATGATGAATTTACGCAATACCTTTATTTAGTGGAATACAACCACTCGGTTCCCTCCAGGTGTGAACCTTAAATCTCATTAATTTTTAGACGCCTCCTCACATCTCCAATGACGGAGTTTGGTCCTATATTTTTTTTATTTTTGGGGGGTTGGAAATAAAAAAACCACCCATGTCCATTCTTAGCCCTTTGTGTCCGGGGTCGCGGTATCTCTTACGAACAACCCGCAGCCCCGGCAGGAGTCGGGTACAAAGAGGAATTTTGGGCTACAAAACCTTTTCTTTTAGTATTTTGCTTTTGACAGCCGTATAAAGCTAGTTTAACTTAAAATGGCAATTGATCCAGGCCATTCTCTCGCACTTTCTTTGATATGACTTCAGTAGAGTAATGGTAGGTCTTTTTTCCCAAACAACCCGTATATGTGGTTTAGGTTAGGAGTCTAACAAAAAATTGCACTTTAAAGCTTAATATTTCACAAACGAATCCCTTAATCAAAAAAGTGCTTGAGCAAACTCACAATATTTTTTAAAGACCTATCCAACGACATCCCACACAATGGACTTCGCAAGAAAATAAAAATCATCCGCACTTTAATGTGTACTGGAGATACCAAAAAAAAAAATGTTTAACATTTTATTTGACTACTTTGTCGTCGTAACTCATTTGTATATTCATGCCAAATTTCAGTTTTCTAGTACTACGAGTCTTTGAGATATAGTGCAGACGGACATGGCGACACGACAAGGGTTCCATGTTGACTATGGAACCCTAAAAAGGGTAAAATACCAAGTACCAAAAGTAATTTTTTAAAGATTTTTCTCCTTCACGCGCAAGAAGCAAAGTAAAAATCTTATCATCGTCTTTTTTTTTTGAACCTGTATTCAAAAGACGCTGGTTTTCAAACTGAAAATCAATGTGTAACAAAACTGACTTAAAATACTGTTGCTTGTAAGTTAATGTGATGTTCGGGGACTGTCCTAACTGTTAATTATTTATCCCGAATTGAGTTCAGTATTAGCAAAAGGAACGGTAGGTGAAAGATTAATGATTCCATTAACTCAGGATCGAGCAACTTTAAAGTTTTAAGCACATGAGCGGAACCCAAATTGAACAATTAGGCACTTTGCTTAACTTGAAATTGAACTTCATTTGTATCTACATAGGACAGTTTATACATTGAACAGTCATGGTGCGTAGTGGAAAACTGTAATGTGTTATTTATCTTTAAATCATCGTCAATCAAAATACTGATTTTAATTACTAACCTATTCTTTCACAAGCTCTGTCCAAAGGTTGACCAATCAAACTATGCAAATCCAAACTAAGCAGATCTCTCATTACACGAGAAATTTATACAAAGCGAGGTCAGGTTATCACTGTCTGTATCTGGTGTGCTTTCCATAGGCAGAAATTACAAATGTCATGAATATCTCTTTAATTTAGGGACCCCTTCGTATAATATTACTTTAGAAGCTACACTTGACAATTTTTTTTTTTTGTGGGGTGGGAAATCATCAAATAACCCCCTCCCGCTCTTGGGCAGAGCGAAAGGGAGTGTCAGACTTCTACTGACTAAACCACCCATGTTCCTTCTTAGCCCCTCATGTCGAGGCCGCGATATCCCTTGCGAACAACCCGCAGCCTCGACAGTCATAAATAATCCCTTAGTTTCACTAACGAACATAATTAAAAACAAACTAGAAGATACAATTAAAAAAAAAAAAAAAAACTTTAATTAGGTGGCTTAGCAAGTCGGTTGGGAATGTCGGAATAAGCAAGGAAATAAAATCCGGCTGACTCAGAAACCGAATCCATGCAATCTTTTTCCACTTCAGTTTTTAGTCGAAAACTGCTTTGCTAGGTGCAAAAGCAGTATTCGGAATTGTAATTAAAATGCTATTTTATTTTCCGTAGAAACTTTTACAGGGATTCAACACTACATAATATAAAACAAAGTCGCTGTCGCTGTCTGTCCGTCCCTATGTATGCTTAAATCTTTAAAACTACGCAACGGATTTGGAAGCGGTTTTTTTTAATAGATAGAATGATTCAAAAGGAACGTTTTAGAAAATAATTTGGCCGACATCCACGCGGGCGAAGCCGCGGGCATCAGCTAGTTATTTATAGTTTCAATTCGAGAAGGTATAGAGCGATTAAAACTTTCTAAATCGAAATTCGAAAGCTCATTAAGGATTTTAAATATGAAACTATGAGAATAATTCAAGTTAGGTAATAAGACTATTAGATTGTATTTAACTGCATCGTTGATCTAGTGATCAATCGCGACCGCTGAACATGAGGTCCTTTTATTTTTTTGATTTTTTTGTGGCGGATGGAAAATCATCAAATAACCCCTCCCGCTCTTGGGCAGATCAAAATCCAGTGTCAGACTTCTACTGACTAAAAACCACCCATGTTCCTTCTTAGCCCTTTATGTCGAGGCCGCGGTATCTTTTGCGAACAACCCGCATCCCCGACGGGACCCGCAGCCGCGACGGGATCCGCAGCCCCGGTGGGACCCGCAGCCCCGACGGGGAACATGAGGTCCTTAGTTCGATTCCCGGTCGAGTAAATTGTAATTGGGTTTTTTCATCAGGAATTTCTTAGTAGCAGCCACGGAGTCTGAATTTGGGTCTGGTTGATCTCATTATGCTCGCCTGTGAAATCTGGGTATAGTATAAGGTACACCTTTGCCTGACCCTTTGAGGATTACAGGCGGAATGTTATGTAATATAAATTAATTTATAGTATGTAAAACGTAATAACGCACCTGTACCTAGACGTTGCGTTGGAGGGCCTCCCTCTAGGTGGACCGATGACCTGGTGAAGGTTGCGGGGATCCGATGGATGCGAGACGCACGGGACCGGTCAATGTGGAGACACTAGGGGGAGGCCTATGTCCAGCAGTGGACATCTTTAGGCTGATTTAATGATGAACGCACGTATACCTAACATTACGTCCCTAGTTTTAAGGTCTAGACCTAATGATTCATTTCTAATGGCCCAGAAAAAAACTAGACCTATCCCCAGGCAGGCTATCAAAACTCATTATTATCTCGTTTCACTAGGCCCTTATTTTAACGCCATTAATTTTTATAACGCTTAATGAACGTAAAGGATTCCGATAAAGTTTGGTATAAAATACCACGTTATTTATTACTGAACTATAAAATTGCTATTATAGTTCTGATTTACGGCTGCTAATAATATCTTCTTTCATTGATCGTTTCTAAAAATGGTCTTTGTTTGAGCTTGTAACTGGTCGAGCAATAACTAAACATGCATTCTTCTTTATATCATGTGGGCAGTAAGGTCTAACGACCCTATACACCCTAGTGTCAGAGTTTCTCAACCGCCTTAGAGGCCTCTGACATGGTTTGACGACCCCCATTTGGCAGCCGGTACCACCAGCTTATACGTGCCTTCGAAGCACGCCATCATCTTTTTATGGTTACTTACAAAATGGAAACTGCTTTTAAAAATTATGCTTCACGTGGAAATCGAACCCACGACCACCGGGTCACAAGGCAAACGCCTAAACCACTCAACCACAGAGGCAGTTACATGCATTTAAATCATGTTATTGTACATTAAGTAGGTTAGTCCATTTCCTAAATGAATAACTCTGGTTGTCCGTCTATCTGTTACCTCATTTCCATTTTACCTTGAGCGGAACATAACAGCTAGACCATAAGTTAGATGTAAAAGTACCCTTTAAAAGCTGCATCTGGTTAGACTGGAAGCCGACCCCAACGTAGTTGGGAAATGCAGATGATGATGAGTGGCTGCCAGTTAAGATGTGAAGAGCGGTCATAGACCCACCTACATTTATAGTAGGTACTTTACATTGAAATCCAATAATAAGCCTGTTCATATCTTGTATCGTTATCTATCGTGATCTTCAACATTATTTCTAATGAAAAACGATACATGGTTCATTTGTTTTGTTTCGTACGAAGAGATATTAGGGAAAGGGCAATGACCGTTATTGACATCTAAACTGGTAGCAACTATAAATACCTGCATGACCGGCCTCTGTGCTATTCGATGCATCAGCACATTGTTTTTGAGTGCGTTACCTAGTCTTATCGTAGGACGAGATTTTTCACATAAAAACAATCGTTTTGCAATTATAATTCTTGCGTAGAGTGACTTAGTTTGATGTACAGAATGCTTGGTTGACGGTTTCGTGAAGGGTTTGTTTACAACTTGTATAATAAACATACAGGGTGTAAATCAACCCATCACACAGCCGTCAACCAAGCATTCTGTACATCAAACTAAAATCCCCCACGCATTTTTTGCTGGGAAACTATTTCTTTTTGTGGGGTGAAAAATCACATTTTACGGTAAAACTCAATGTAGCACTCTAAAAACATTGTGCTAGTTCATGCTTTGAATAATAAACGGGTCATGGAGGTAATTTAAGTAAAGTTATAACCTGAGAAACCAGTATTTACAAAAACAGCTGTGAAAAATTTGGAAATTTGACCCTATAGTATTTATTGAGATTTATACTTACACTTTTACTAATCATCCTCATCTTTCATAAAATGTCCTTTTTACGTCTCATTTCGCGCCTTGGCGACAACTATTTTTGTTGGCAGTCTTATAATCGATCTTATTCGATTTATTTACGTTGTTTTTTACTGTTTTAAATTATTAAATCTTATAATTTTTCATTGTTTACTTTTCGTGTGACATAACGTCAGTTGTCAATATGTCATTTACTTTTTCTTTTAATTTGTGTCATAGTTTTTCTTAGTGGTTAGAACTATGAAGGTTACATTTGATTTATATAATTTAATTTATTTTTATTAATATATTAGCTCAAATAATGTAATTTATTGATAATTTCGATTTACTGTAACTTATCTCACGCTTATAAAATTAATTAACACGCTCACAGAAATTCTTTGAGGAAGTTTTTGACTGAATAATACAGGCCGTTTTAAATACAGGCAACTCACAATTTTTGATTTCAAGAACTTAAATTCTGGAAAGAATTAAAAGACAATTGGGTGGAAAAAACGGAGAGATGGTTTTATAAAAAGGGATTTCTGAAGGATGCCCTCCAGTTGAGATCTGGTTTCTGAAGAGGAATCATCACGTCTACAAGTTATTATCTGAGTTCTTAAGAAGAACCATCGCGAAGTACCTCCAAAGTATCCTCCGGGCCTCCCTAAAGGAGTCGCCCGTGATCCTCGCGACGCGAAGTACCTCCAACGTATCCTCCGGGCCTCCCTAAAGGAGTCGCCCGTGATCCTCGCGACGCGAAGTACCTCCAACGTATTCTCCGGGCCTCCCTAAAGGACTTGCCCGTAATCTGCTGGCCAGCCTTCGAGATTTACCTACCCTGGAGCTGTTTTATTCTGTGCATCTGTATATAATTATTTTTCATCATAATTCATCACTTCATCAATCTTTACTACTTTACTTAATACTAAACATACATTTATACTACACCCCCACACACATTTCTTTTACCTCTGGTAATTGACACCCTTTCGGCCTCTTGGATGTGTTAATCCACTTGTGGACACTGCCAAGGTTGGAGATTGGTTACTATACGACGACTATTGGACAATATCTCGTAGTCGTTTCTCATTATACTTAATACTTTACCAAAACATCACTACACTGCATCCCACAGACTTGCACACATTCCATTATCGAAAGATAATGTGCACCCTTTCGGCCTCTTGGATGTGATAACCACTTGTGGGCACTGCCAAGGTTGGAGATTGGAAACTTTACGACAGCCGCAGGACAATATCCTGTGGTCGTTTATACAAATCTATATATATTTATGTAATACCTATTACAAATAATTATCATTATATCGGATCCTCTAGTCCTCTTAAACAATTATATTAAACTACGTTTAGTGTCGTGGGCTCGTTTAACTTTTATCGATACTGGGTCAATACAAAGTATAGAGACTGCTAGTAGGATATTTTAGAATCCTCCTTCAGAACTTATCTCCTACTCTTTGTCCCTCCTCAGCCCTCCCTTACCCTCTTAAACTCTTTCACTCTCTTACCCTCTTAAACTCCTTCACTCCCTTACCCTCTTAAACTCTTTCACTCTCTTACCCTCTTAAACTCTTTCACTCTCTTACCCTCTTAAACTCTTTCACTCTCTTACCCTCTTAAACTCTTTCACTCCCTTACCCTCTTAAACTCTTTCACTCCCTTACCCTCTTAAACTCTTTCACTCCCTTACCCTCTTAAACTCTTTCACTCCCTTACCCTCTTAAACTCTTTCACTCCCTTACCCTCTTAAACTCTTCACTCTTGAGTCCTATAATACTCTCGAGTCCTCACTTTTGAGTTTTCAATACAAAGTATAGAGACTGCTAGTAGGCTATTTTAGATTCCTCCTTCAGAAATTATCTCTTACTCTTTGTCCCTCCTCAGCCCTCCCTTACCCTCTGGTTTTGGAACCTTTATTTTATTTTTTTCTGAATATTTTTTTTTTTTCATATATACACATGACTCATCTCTTTCTTCTTTCCCTCTTCTAAAATAGAGTTCCTTTTCGGCTTATTAAAACTCTATTTATTTTCTAATTCATTCATCGGTTCTTAAACCATTATAAGATTATTTTTAATCTTTCTTTATATATTACCTTACCTTCGTTTCAACTAACTCTACAAGTTAGTATGAATCTTGTTTCTAACTATTAACTCTAAAAGTTGATAGGAGCTGCCCTTGACGTTTTACTCGGAGCATACCGACTACTATTGCGGGAGCTGCCCTGACGTTAACTCGGAGTTTACCGACTACGGTGTTATGTATCAACTAAAGTTGACTAGGAGCGGATTACAACTCCTTTAAAAATTAGCCTTTGTTAAAAATTTTTTTTACTTCATGTTTTTAATGGGTTTTAGACGAGAGCGGATTACAACTCCGAAAATAAGCCTTAAAGTTATTAACTTATCAGGTTGCGTAGTGATCATTGAATGTGAATCCTACCTGACCTAACTTCGTAAGATGTCGGTGTATTTGAATGAAGTATGTACGTTTTGTGAATGCTGTTATACTTTAACCTTACAAAATTTTTGTTCTAGACCAAAAATTTTCTCGGGGTCGTTGGGGAAATATAGTATTTATTGAGATTTATACTTACACTTTTACTAATCATCCTCATCTTTCATAAAATGTCCTTTTTACGTCTCATTTCGCGCCTTGGCGACAACTATTTTTGTTGGCAGTCTTATAATCGATCTTATTCGATTTATTTACGTTGTTTTTACTGTTTTAAATTATTAAATCTTATAATTTTTCATTGTTTACTTTTCGTGTGACATAACGTCAGTTGTCAATATGTCATTTACTTTTTCTTTTAATTTGTGTCATAGTTTTTCTTAGTGGTTAGAACTATGAAGGTTACATTTGATTTATATAATTTAATTTATTTTTATTAATATATTAGCTCAAATAATGTAATTTATTGATAATTTCTATTAACTGTAACTTATCTCACGCTTATAAAATTAAATAACACGCTCACAGAAATTCTTTGAGGAAGTTTTTGACTGAATAATACAGGCCGTTTTAAATACAGGCAACTCACAATTTTTGATTTCAAGAACTTAAATTCTGGAAAGAATTAAAAGACAATTGGGTGGAAAAAAACGGAGAGATGGTTTTATAAAAAGGGATTTCTGAAGGATGCCCGCCAGTTGAGATCTGGTTTCTGAAGAGGAATCATCACGTCTACAAGTTATTATCTGAGTTCTTAAGAAGAACCATCGCGAAGAACCTCCAAAGTATCCTCCGGGCCTCCCTAAAGGAGTCGCCCGTGATCCTCGCGACGCGAAGTACCTCCAACGTATCCTCCGGGCCTCCCTAAAGGAGTCTCCCGTGATCCTCGCGACGCGAAGTACCTCCAACGTATTCTCCGGGCCTCCCTAAAGGACTTGCCCGTAATCTGCTGGCCAGCCTTCGAGATTTACCTACCCTGGAGCTGTTTTATTCTGTGCAAAGCGTGAGTTAGGAAGGTTCGTGTTTTTATACATTTCTTTGTATTTTTTACCTCTTACCTCTAAATTAAATTCAATTGTTAAATTACTTACCCTCTTTTACTTGTTAGGGGTAAGTAACACGACAACCCCCAATATCTCCGTAACTAGGGGGTTCCCAGGTATGGTAAAAAAATGATCGCAGTGGTGGGGAGAACAAGTGCCCTTCGTTTGCGTTAAGGGTACTTTTACACCCTTTATAGCCCAATAGTATGTTCCAGTTTAGGATAATTTCCAACCTCTACATAGGCGAAGACAGCTTCGCCTATGTAGAGTTGCTGAGGAAAATGTTGACTATGAATGTAGAGGAAGACAAACAAACAAGGAGGTGTCTGCTGGGACGACGAGTCATAGAGAAGTATTTTAGAAGAAGACATGCTGCACCGACCCCAAAAAAATTGGACAAGGGCAGGTGAAAGAAAGGCCAAGAAGTAACAAACGGCAGTCTACAACAAAGCTGCATTGCCAACTTCTAGTTCTAAGGTTTGAAGAGCCGGAATTACAAGCAAACAATATTATATCGACCTTTTTTTGAAAGTTGGCAAAGCTTTAGAAATCCCCTTTCTATTTGTTACGGATCACAGATATCTGCTAGCGGTAGTACCTACTACCAACTTTTAAACAAGATGGCTACTTTCCAATACTCTACGTTTTCCTGTCAACAAAAACGCATGGTAAGGTTATCGACAACAAGTGAAAAACTATCAATTGTTCTTTTTATCCACCACACTATATAACTGTATAGTGTGCTAGCTGTTGCCAGCGGCTTGTCCCGCTACAACTCGGAAATTATCCCACGAGAAGATAAAATCGGGATAAGAACTATCCTATGTGTCAATCCAGGTTACAAACTATCTGTGTTCTAAATTTTATCTAAATCCCTACAGTAGTTTTTTCCGTGAAAGAGAAACAAACCATCCATCCATCCATTCATATTAGTAGGAAAAGGTTATTTTGGAATGCGGCCTAATCGAAATTAAAGCCTCTATTGTAGTTTTAATCCTCATTATCAGCCTACATTAGTCCACTGTCCACATATACGCCTCTTCAATCGCACGTCACAACATCAACACAACAACTTACATCCAGTTGCTACCAGCCACCCTGCAAAGATCATCACTCCTCGATCCTGAGGGCGACCCTCCTTACGCTCGACAATTCGCAGTCTCCCGTGTACCTTAACGACCATTTCAGTTTACTTATTCTGTGAGCTATGGAGACGACTCGAGTTGTTTTTTTTCCAATAGATCTCATAAAACATTTAATTAAATATTTCCGAACAACGCCCCTCTCTTAATATCATTCAACCGCTAAAAGACCCTTTTAGCACTGTTTGACAAGTCTTAGGTATTATAATAATCTTTATTCTCATCTACATAACATTCATAATGCCTATAAAACCACAACTTTACAGCCACGATTATATTATAGCCAACATCTATCATATAACCTCGCTAAACTATGGCATATATTCGTATATTTAATGCGGAACACCGTTAAGGCACTATAATAAAAATATCTAAGGCAGTGTGGGGCAATCAATTTCAGTGGTACTTACAATTTTAGTGGGGCAGTTACGCGTTTGATGGTCGGGACAGATTGTCGCACGTCGTATCCGCAGGATGACGTTACAATGAAGGAAATGCTTGGGATGCTGTGTTGTAATTGAAAATGCTTTGTTATTACACCTGTTTTATTGTTTATGGGAGAATTATTTGAGGCAGTATACTTTTTATCTATTTTTTGTTATAATAACTTGACATTTCTTACTTGTATTCAGCTGCATCCGGTTAGATTGGAAGCCGACCCCAAAATTGTTAAAACTTATATGTAGGCACATCATATTTCTTTCTAAAATCTTTAAATGGAATCTCAGAAAACTTGAAAACTTTCTAGTAGCAGCCTAAATAAGACTGATACACATTTGTCTCCTTCAATGTAACCTATCACATAACACTTAATAAAGTTAACTAGCGGTACATTTCTGTCTTATCTTTTACGTAAAATAGGCGTGAAGTTATCCTAGCTTACAAAGTGCTTTGAAAAACTTGATACTAAATAAGTAAATAGCCATTAAAATAATCCCCTACCTTGTTAAATGCTACATAACTTTTCACAAATGGTGGTTACAGAAAGGGCACAAAATAATTTCTACCTAATTTGCTTTTATCTCCCTTTATGCGAGATCAACGTTAATGTGCATAGCTTAATTTTATGATCATGTGTTATTAAATTAATGAGCAGTGATTTAACGGCATTTGGAATTAATGACTCGCATTAGGTTTGGTAAATAGGTGACTACTATAGGTCATGTACCTACACATATTTAAAATCAAGTTTTGCCCGCGACTTCGCTTCTCACATTTAACAATTTGAAGTGCCTATAATAATATAATTCAATTATGATTCAAAAGACACGTGGCGCCATCTATTGTCACAAAAACGTTATTGTTGTTTTCCTAAGGAATCGTTTTTTTTTCGAGATAAAAGGTACTTTTTTATCCGTTTCTGTACAACGTATAAGCAAAGTTTTAGGACTATCGGTTCAGTGAATTAGGTGTGAAAAAGTAACAAAGAAACTTACTTTCGCAATTTAGTATTAGTTAGGATGAAAATATTGCTTTGGGTCATACAGTGCCTAAACTATATTTGTTTGTGATAATCTGGAGAATATTATACCAGGACCTGGCTACTTGCAGTCCTTGGACGATATATATTTTTGGAACGAAGTTCCTTATCGCGCGTTGTGAAAGGGGACTAGACGGAAAAAATTCTTACGAAAAGTTGTCACGACACTTTTTGCTATAGTAAGCTATTGTAAGCTGTGCGGCGTCGCATGTTTCTCTGTCTGTCTCTCTCTCTTATAGAAAGCAAGCCAGATATTTTCATTTCTACATTTCTTTTTTTTTTTTTTTTAAATATATATATTTTTTTTTTTACTTAATAAAAAATAATAACAATAACTTCGTTCCATCCGGGTGTTCCTTGACACCTCTCAAGTTTTTTTAATGTGGATGGATGGAGAGGGAGAGGAAGACCAAAGAAAAGATTAATGGAGTGTGTGAGGAGTAAGATGAAGGAATAAATGATAGCGTGACGACTGAAGAAAAAAACTTGTTCCACCGACCCCATATGACATGGGATAAGGGCAGGAAGATGATAATGGCTTTTTAACTTTTATAAACTCAACAGAAAAGTGCTTAAAGATTTACCAAAAAATATATTGTGGAGGTGCTGGGATTTGAACCCAGGACTTTCAGCATGCGAAGCAGACACTACCACTGAGTTACACCCCCGGATGCTGTGAGCTTTGAATTTATGTACCGCTTGTTGCACGCGTGCTACATACAAAGTAAAAGGTTTAAAATGTAAGTATTGTTACTTGTAAAACCAATGCTGCTGAATTATTGATGTCTAAACACGAGGAAAACAGGTTTACAGATACCTATTCACTGCAGAGTACGAGAACTTGGGTTCGATTCCCGGGTCGGGCACATTGTTACTGATTTTCCATCAGGAATTTCTCAGTAGAAGTCACAGAGTTTGGATTTGTGCCCTGATGATGGCACTGGGCTCGCCCTCTACTACATCGTCCTTATTCATGGTACTACATTTCGCCAGTGATGTTTAAATCCAATGTAATCGGAATGATCCCATTGCCATCAACCGAGCACAAATCCAGACTCCGTGGCCTCATGCTCAGCACTAGAACAACGAAGCAGTCGCAAAATAAAACGTAGGTACACGATATCAAATTTCCTAATCCACGTAGTAGGTACCTATTTAAATTCAATGTTTAAGAAGCCCCAACTTACCAAACTAAAAGCTGTCATAAACGTGAGAATATTCAAACCATATGGAAGGACAATACACCTCTGTTTTACACTTCAACTTGTATTATATTAGTTTCATGAAACAAGTTTGATCGTTAATTTTCTAGCTCAAGGTAAGTGACGCCTCGTGGTTCTGCTTGTTATAACTAATTAATTACTGTGTAAGTACTTGGTGAAGCGGTTGGAATTTGGTTAGAGATATTTGGGTTGTAATATTTAATTAATGGAGAATGTTTTGATAAACAAGTACATGATACATAAGCTCACGCCGTTTTCCTGGTAGGCAGAAACCACTGAACGAGCTACGATAAAAAAACTAGCGGATTAAAATCGATAACAAAGTTCTTAAACGATCGAGAGTAGAAAGACACACACCTAGATAACAATTATTCGCTTTTGTTTTTGTTTACACTTAACCTTTCGTATGCCGTGTAATTAGACACAATTAAAAAGCCATTGTGTCTCGCGTAAATCTACGTTCCGGCATACAAAAGGTTAATAATGTAATTGCAGTAGATCTAAGTTAAAATGGTTTAGACGCAGTCATTCTAAGACTAGAATATTTTTTGCCAAGATGATACACTGATCTTATTGGTGCCGTTCTTCTGAAAGGACAGGTGCGTAGTACTCGTAACCGGCGTGTACGACCAGATGTATGAATGTGGACGAGGCAAAAGGAGTATGTAAGGATCGTAGCAAGTGGCGTTCTGTGGTTACTGCCTACTTCCATGGGAAAAGGGCGTGAGTTTATGTATGTGTGTATTTATGAAATAAAGTTTTGTAAATAGATTGGTCGAGCAAATTAGCACAGATGATCTTCAGTAAAACTTAAAAGAGCAGCAGTTACACTAGAAGGCCAATGCCTGCTAGTGTAACTGCGGCTACTTTCCCATGAAAGTAGCCGCAAATAATTTCAAATGAATGACAGCTTTCTAAACATACATCATCAGGTCATGACGTTTCTTTGATAATGTACCATAGCGTGACTTGAGCGATACCCAAAGAACAAAGGCATTCCTATCTGCCAAAACAATAACCACAAAATAAATAAAACAGACACTAAACAAACAGTTAAAACTACAAATAACATAGACCAACAATAATTAAAAGACAAATTATAACAGAAACTAACAGAACAAAACCATCCATTAGTTTACTTTCATTGCAAACAATATCCGTCTTTATTAAACCCTGAAGTTTTATAAGTTCAAACAGAAAAGTTAGGGAAAGTCAATTTTCAATAATAGTTTAGTAACGTGATCCGGAAAAGTGGAAAGTTCTGAAATGGTCGCTATCACTTCAATGGTCGTTAGGTCATCTAAACCAATATTTTTTTGACCTACATAAGACCTAACGAAAAACTAATATTTGTTTTGCTCGGTAATCGAGAAATCATTCCTTTTAAGAATAATTTTCCATACTTGACAATTAGGTAAAACTTACAGTTCTTGTTTACTATAAAATTTCAAACGATATTGGATAAATAATCAATCAATCAATCATTTATTTTGTCAAACATAGGTATTTACAGATAGTATGTTTTTAAACATGTGCACTACGTTTTGCCAATATATGGTGGACATAATTACATTAACATATTCGATTACAAATTAAAGTGGCATGTCAACAAATTAGAATAAAAAATAACAATAATATTTTAAAATATGTCAGTTACAATAAAAAATAATAAATAAATTAAATATCATAAAGTAAGATAACAGTACACCTATTATAACTCCCGAAGGGCTAAGCAGAGCTGGTGTACTTAATACCCACTCATATTTCTCGCCAGTTTTTATGTAATAGGAGTGATCTAGTTTCCATTAACCTGGCACAAGTCTAGACTCGCAAACTGCTGATGAGACAGTCTTAATGACAATACCCAATAAAATATTGCCCAACCTGGGAAGCGAGTCCAAGACCTGGGTCCTTACTCTCAAATATAACTCCGATAGATTGACATTGGAATTGTCAGTAAACGTCAGGAATAGGGTAATTAACTAAAAAATCTAATTAGTCCGTCAGATAGATTTCCAAAAAATATTGGACACGTTTTTTTCTTTTTTCACGTAAACAAACAATGAAGACGATACAGTGCTTTAAAAACTCGTGTGACGTCATATTCTGAGACATTAGTATGACATTTTTTACCGGTGAGTGACGTCATAAACCCCCTCTCAAATCTTTGACGCGTTTTATCTTCGTCAATTTTTATTGATTTGATAAAACAAAAAATACGTATGTAATATTTTTCGATAATCTAACAGACGGACTAATTAGAATCATATTTTTTTTAGTCACTAAACATCCCTATTGGCTGGACTCACTGAGTCTAACCAATCCCTTACGTTTAACTCAACCAACTGAAGTTTGAACAATGTCGATCTATCGGAATTATATTCCAGAGTAAGCACCCTGTACCTGACCAAGAGATATAAGAGTACAAGACGACCAAAGATACGGTGCTGATGGATAGACAGGATGATATGGCTAAAAAGGAGGTGAGAGCTCAGATGACAAGTAATTGGGAAGAATGGAAGAAGAAGACGTACTGCGCCAACCCCAAATAAATTAGGCTAAGGGCAGGAGAATGATGATCAATCGATATTTGATAAAAAATATAGATTAACTTATTTATGCTACATGTGCAATATTCAAACATGTTCTCAATAAAAACTTCATGCAGTAAAAACAATTAAGAACATTCATTTTTCAATGCCTCTTACGTTTATTTGATGGATTGATGAATAAATGTCACACTCCGAAGCGATAATATGTAAAGCCCATTCGATCTGTCGCGGGAGATGGATTGCACGAATAAATCTAACGAGTCGATCGCATACAAAATTATATATTATGGATTATTGAGTTAAACGTTTTTATGTTTAAATGCAATTTTAGGACTACTTATGTAACAAAGTCACAATAATGTTGTCAACAAATTGTAGTCAGTGGTCCAAAAGTCTGCCCACAAGTCAAGCCTTGGTAAGCCAAGAGGTATCGTATTACAATTCAGTACGAACTGGGTTGTGGAGGTCAGATAGGCAGTCGCTTCATGTAAAATACTGGCATTTACCTGCATCAGGTTAGACTGTAAGTCGACCCGAATATAGTTAGGAAAAGTCGTATGATGATGAAAAATGTGGTCTGGTGAAGAACTCTGGAATCCGTTGGAGTCGAGAAGTAGACAGAACCAAGTTTTGTATACGGTGATATCTAGCAGTGGCCTTGTTCGGCCTTATGATGATGACGATACGAAATGACAACACGCCTGAGAAACAAACAGAATAAAATAATACTTACGAACTCGTCCGCGAAAATGTGACATAAAAAAAATCTGTATCGTCAAAAACCAGTTTAGGAAAAAAATCTACATTTCATATACTTGGCTGAACTCGAAGCCTACTTAAGATGAATGAAGCAGAAACAGATATCTTTCCGAACAGTAGTTCCCAGATATTATTATGAGAGAGCCACAACCCGTGACATAAATATTTGATTCGTACGTGCTTGCCACGAGGCTTATATCTGTAACTTGTAGATATAATCAGTTGGGTTGTAATAAAACTAAACTGAGAATAGGTAAGAAGAAATAACTAAGTTTAAGAATTGTCATTACCACGTACAAGAACGATAAATCGATTCAGTACCCAAAGCATAAACTTATGAATCTAAAGGCCGTTGCATAGTGAAAATCACAAGCACCTGAGAAGCTGTCTGTCGATTCTGTTAATTTACGGAGAAGCTTTGATAGCTCTAAGATTGATGGAATGAAAATGAAAAAAAAAACAAAATATTTGATTTCTCATAGGCCTACACGGGCACTTATAAAACGTCAGCAAAAAGGTGTACGGTTCGGGTCAGTCGTTTCGTATGAAGAAGAACTGGCAAGACATTCCATGGTTACTCTTTTAAAATGGTTTCGTTATATAATAGAGTGTCCATGGAGTTTCTTGTCGTTCTTCTCATGAAACCAACGCTTTGGAATGGGCAACTACAGTACACTCACAGTTATTATGCCTTGTGACTGGGACAGCTTAGTTGATTAGTTTATTTAGTACTAGGTGATGCCCGCGGCTTCACCCGCGTGGATGTCGGTCAAATTATATACTAACCTTCCTCTTAAATCACTCTAAATCAACCGCTCTAAATCTATCAACTAAACAAAAACCGCTTCAAAATCCGTTGCGTAGTTATAAAGATTTAAGCATATATAGGGATATAGGGACAGAGAAAGCGACTTTGTTTTATACTATAATAATAATAATATGTAGTGATTTGTTCGACTGTTCAAAAGTGCCTGTAACTGGCTAATTTGAAATAAATATTTTGATTTTGATTGATTTTGAAATATTTTTATGAACCACTCAAAAATCAGGGCATGGAAATATGAAATTTTGGTTTCGTCGCGTGTCTCATACACAAACTGGGAAATCAATGAGTCTAGTAAAGCAAGATCTCAGAACTCCCCAGTTCTGAGGTCTTGCTTTACTAGAATCATCATTAACACCAGATTCAAAGGTCATAATTTGCCCTGGCCATTATTGATAAGCCTTGTAATTGACAATTAGCCTGTCGTAACCCAACATACCTACGCCTAAACCACAAATACTCAAAATCAAATGTTTCATATATTTTGAGGTTACATGCAAAAGTAATATGATTAAAGGTCGCATCGCATCGTTTTGCATAATTATTGACGGATAACCAATCGCGAATCCAATGTACGCCGGTTTCATAAATTTTTAACTATTTCAAAGCTAGTAGGTACCTAATAATTATTATTGTTGCTGCGTAGATTTACTCTGTGATTATCTATGGTGAACTGTCAACATTGATAGACATGATTAGATTATATATTTATATTTGTGATAATATTGACAGCAGCAATTTACTATTGCGTGAAATCATTATAAAAATATATTACTTCCCTGTTTGAATCGGATTTTGTTACTTTCCTTAATCTAATCATTATAACATCAGCTGTCTACCAGTAAATGTCCCGTCAAAAGTACTGGAAGCTGTTCTTTTGTTAGTGTTGTTAAAAACGGATTGGTTAATATTTCCCCACAGCGTTTATGAGTTATTCTAAAGTGGCCATTTTAGACCCCCTCGGAAAATAGGATATATTGCCTTAAATTCATAAAATGGTCACTACGGACCATTCATAATTCCAGCAGCATTTCATTTTTCTAACAGCCAGCGCTGTGACATTATTTTGTCATAAATGTTACAGCACTATGCTGAGATAGTGGCCTTTTGGCTTCGTACGGGACTAATTTTAAAAGTAATTTTCAACACACTTGCTCATAAAGTGGCTCTAATTCCACCGCAATTAGGCATATAATGACACCTGTAATCAAACTGTGAATTTTTCATTACCATTAGTCACAAGTTAGTTATAGGTTTTTTTTTAATTTTTTTGGTTCAGTTGCTTTGTTCTTAAAAAAGTTTCGATACTAAAAAGATTGTGTTCAATACTACAAATACATTAATGTACCTATTCCTTGCTAATTTCATGCAACTTCGAATCTAAATAGATAATTTCAACTTGTATTATAAGTTTTTAATAAATAAAACTTTTGTTTTCTTTGTAATAAAAAAACGTTGAATTCCCCATTTTGTACGTGGCTGCAACACTAATCGCGAAAAGCCAAAAAAAAAACTTAATCTTTTAGTCTATAGCCGATCGCCATTGTTAGATGCGCGTGCAGGAAAACTTATTAATTTAAATAGATAATTTCAACTTGTACATACGTTTTCAATAAATAAAACTGTTGTTTTCTCTGTAATAAAAAAAACTTTGAATTCCTCATTTTGTACGTGGCTAAAACGCTATCCGCAAAAAAAGAAACCTCATTCTTTTAGTCTATGGCCGATCGCCATTGTAAGATGCGCGCGCAGGAAAACTGATTATTTTTTCCCGCCATGGCTAAATTTTTTTCACAACTCGTTTTAACTGTTGAAAATGATTTTTTTGTGTTATTTTCTTCACAAGTGTGTTGAAAAACGTCGTATGATACACGTGTGTATTGATGATTACCGTCCTTGGCTCTCTTAAGACCCTCACCTAACGGCTCGGGTCTCAATGGCGCCTCAGCGGTAGTCACCAACGTTACACACTTATACCATAATGTACTATTAAGCATTTCCTAATTTTAAGTGTTTCTCTTATGATTACTTTTTTATTTTTTTGTCAATTTGCTTTGTCCTGTGTGAAATCAATAAATTCTTTTTCTTTCTTTTCTTTCTTTCTTAATCCTCCTCCTCAGTCGTACATCTTAATAGTAACTCGTAGTTCTTACTCTTTCTTAATAGTAACTACGTTTTTGACCATTTTACGAATTTTATCATAATTCATATTATTTTCCTATTATGATCTGCAAAACTGGCCATTTTATACCCCCAGTTTGTGTGTACATGAGATAAGAAAAACAGACGTTCAAATAATCACAAAACGGACGGAACACAAGCCACTGTTTGGTAACACAGACATAATGTTGTTTAGCTTCACTAATGTAACTTCAAGAGAAATCTATTCCTGGGTATCGCAAGATCTATCAATGTTGGCGACGTCAACGAGAATGTTCGAGATCACGAGATTATCTGTCATGGATCGCGCTGGGAAAACCAACACGCTTGTGTCTGGTCTGAAGAGAGAATTATTGTTGCAATTTGGACTCCCTTTTAAATCAGTTTGTTTACTTTTATTATATTAGGAATCGAGATACACACATCAAATTCTCTCTCTCTCTCTTATCGTGTTGGCAGTAAGGTCTAACGACTCCACACACACTAGTGTCAAAGTTTCGAAGCCGCCTCAAGAGCTTTTTTTTTGGCGGGTGGAAAATCATCAAATAACTCCCACTCTTGGGCAGAGCGAAAGGGAGTGTCAGACTTCTACTGACTAAAAACCGCCCATGTTCCTTCTTAGCCCTTGCGCCGAGGCCGCGGTATCTCTTTCGAATAACCTGCACCCCTGTGGTTGTACTAATTGGGTACACCTCTGCCTAACCCGTCGGGATTTTCGGCGTGATGTTAAGTTAGTTATTTATTTATTTAATGAAAGATATTTTCACAGCCATTAGTACATTAAAATAAAGTTATTGTATCAAACATTATAAAGTACACAAACAAATAAGATTAGCCGAGAGTGACTCGAATAAATAACATTAAAATGTGTAACGTGTGCGTGTGCGTGTGTGGTGTACGTACGTTGTGTAAACATTTTTGAAATATGAAAATAACTTTATCTACCCTTTTTATGTTGACGGCACGGTTGGCGCAGTGGCTCAAGCAATAGAGTCAATAGCTGCGCTGCGTGTCGCGGGTTCGATCCCCGCACGGAACAAATATTTGTATGACCTACAAATAGTTATTTGTGTATGTGAGTTTAATTGTTTGTGACCGCACCCACGATACAGGAGAAATTCCTAGTGTGGGGCAACGTTTTTTTTTTTTAAAAAAAAGATAATAATAATATTTATTTCTAGGCGTGTAACTATGTTGATGTAGAATTATTTTTATAGTTACCGGCAGTAATTTTTGACACCCACGCGGCGAATCCGTACACAAAAGCTACATTTGTTTGTGGTTCCGACAATATTCCTTTTCCGTTTCAATCGAACGTGGTGAGCTTGTTAACTATTATGTGGGAAGCAGCATCCTACGTATTTTCAATTTTCAAACCGAATTTTGAAACTATAGCGGGCGTCCATAAATTACGTGAGGTGTTTTTTTAAATTTTCTGTCCCTCCCTCTCCCCTGGTGAGATGTCGTGAGATTTTATTCAACCCCCTCCCCCATCCCCCA
This sequence comes from Diarsia brunnea, assembly GCA_949774965.1. Lineage (NCBI taxonomy): Eukaryota > Metazoa > Arthropoda > Insecta > Lepidoptera > Noctuidae > Diarsia > Diarsia brunnea. Next base: position 3,737,384 of record OX459000.1, on the reverse strand, counting down.
ATCTCACGTGAGATTTTTCAAAATGTGGGTTTCTTACGTAAACGCGTTGGATTGTTATTGTAAAAAGGAAAAAAAAAATTGCTTCGTGCTTTTATTTACGACTAGTTAAGACTAGTAATCAATATTGCTGAGAGTTAAATTATAAGTCTAATAAAAATTTAGTCGTATTACGATTACGCATAAGATTAAATTTTAAGCATGTACAATCTGGATTAAATGGACAAAAATAGTACAATTTTTTTTTGTTTCAATCAGAAAAAAAATTGCGTGATATTTGCCGAGACCCCCCCTCTCTCCAACGTAAGATTAGATGAGATTTAACTCGACCCCCACCCCCCTTTAAACATCTCACGTATTTTATGAACGCCCCCAAGATGCTACCAGATAAAATGTCAATAACGGTCATTGACCCATCTCCGTTTATTAAAGTTTATAACATTGAAATTCAAAAATATGCCTGTTCATGTCTTGAATCGTCATCTATAGTGATCTTCAACATTTTTTCTAGTGCATAACGATATATGATTCATTTGTCCGTTTGTTCGTACCAAAAGATATTAGGCAAAGGGCAATGACTGCTATTGACATCTTAATTGGCAGCAACTTTACAATGTGTGCTTTTTCATCGACGATAGGTATTTATTATTATTAAAAATCATAACAAAAGATAACGGTTACATGCATGTACAGCTTTTTAATAATTTAATTAGTCAAGTAAAATAGCTAATTAAATAATATAAATAATTAAAAATACCTTACGTTGTTTATAATTAATAACTAAAGTATATCAATGGTCAGGTCAAATTGACCAGATAATTCAAAAAACTTTATCCATAATTGAACTCCAAACTCGAATTCTGTGAAGATAGGTACCAATTATTTTTCTAGGTTGTCCTTAGGCAGTTGAATTGATTTGGTGACAGAATGTCTTTAGATATTTTCCGACATCCACACGGGCGAAGCCGCGGGTGAAGTGCTAGTATAAAATAAAATCAATGTGAAAAGGCAGTAACCCTACATTTCAATCGCGGTGAACAATTGCAAATAGTTAGTTTAATCCAACATGGATTGATTTCCAATTTCGCTTCAGACCTTCCTTTTTCCACCTCGAATTTACATGAAACTGAAATTGATGGAAAAAAGTAATTTTAATATAAATTCGCCTAACGACCTAATTACTACAGATCACTTGTAAATTAAATACTTTCCTTGGGTAGGTAATTATTTTTATACTTCAAAGTATAATTATTTAAGTGAGCATACTTAGAACCTACATCAAAGAATTTAATGTAGTCCAGTGGATTTGGGATCATATAATATACCTGAGACGGTCTAAACTTGCTCATCTTCTTAAATATCTCAACATGAATGATGTATAAACCAAGATTTTGTAACAATATTTAGTTTTTTTAAGTGCCTGTAATGGTATAATTGAAATAAATGGTTTTGAATTTGAATAAATAATGATATTATTTATTTCAAACTCAAATAAATAAATAGTGCTTGTGTATGTAAGTTTAAATGTTTGAAAGCGCACCCACGACTCAGGAGAAACACCTAGTGTGGGGGAAAGTTTAAAAAAAAAAAAAATATTTTTCAGGGTTATAATAACTCAGTAAATAACGAGCATAACCATTTTAATAGTTTCAACCCATATCAAACTTACAGCGTCCTTAAAGCTCTTTTAGGTTCAATATTTCAAGATAGCGAAGATAGGGACATCCTCAAAAGATCTCAATAAATCTCACTAGAGAACACTAAGGCATACTCTAAAGTGAATACTTTCAGGCAGTATCTTCAGGCATTTCAAGCACTCTAAAGCACTTATCGCGACATATTGCAATAGCTTGTCAAAGCTACTTCTTAGAATTCATAAAATCGTTTTACATTCTGATTTTATCGAATAGTTGTCTGTGGTTCTTAACAATGAAACAAACTTAGGTCACCGACTTCTGAAAATAATTATTTTAAACTTTTTTATGTTTTTTTTCGGATTGAGAAGAGAAGTATGGAAGAAGAAGACATGTTGCGCCGACCCCAAATGAATAGGGTAGTTAACAAAAAAAAATTAGTCCGTCAGATAGATTTCCAAAAAATATTGGACACGTATTTTTTTCTTTTTTCACGTAAACAAACAATGAAGACGATACAGCGCTTTGAAAACTCGTGTGAGGTCATTTTCTAAGACATTACTATGAAATTTTTTGAGTGACGTCACATACCCCACTCAAATCTTTGACGCGTTTTATCTTCGTCAATTTTTGTTGATTTGATAAAACAAAAAACACGTATCCAATTCTTTTCGATAATCTAACAGATGGACTAATTAGAATTATATTTTTTTAGACAGGAAACATCCCTATTGGAATAGGGGCAATTGAATGATGATGATGTGTTTTTTTCGAATGTTAGTTATTTTTTTGGCATATGGGCACGGTCACAAAGACTTTATTTGCTTTTAAACGAAATACTATTTGTGAGTTCCATTAGCCATATATACGAATATATATACGAATACTATACGAGTACATACGAATGGGTGATAACTTGATAAAGTTTTTTTGCCAGTGGTCGACTAGAATATCCATAAGTTTTTATCGTAGTATTATGAAAGAATCATAGTGATAATAACTTGTAAAGCCAGTGTGAAAATGTTGTAATCTATTTATTGGTACCTCATTATACATCATCATCATCACCTTTTCAGCCGAAAGACGGCCACTGCTGGACATAGGTCAAAGTGGCTGGACAAAGTGCCAGGCCAGGTCATTTTACGTTAGACATAAAAAATATTAAGGAAATTAATAGTGTTATACAAAAAACTACCTCGACCATTGCGCGAAACTTTAATTCAACCTCCTTAAAGAGTAGTTATCAAGATTTAAGAAAGAAAATGGCCGTTCTATACTACTTTAGTGATATTATTTATGACAAGAAACAATTCATGAGCTCTCGCCATTGTCTTCAGAGTTGTTCCACGAAGTAACGGACTATGTTTTCTTAGATAGAGCTACTGCGGTGGGTCTCATTTACTAAGAATTGTTAAGTTTATGTGCTGTAATATATTTGATTGGTAATTTATTTGATGAGGCTTTTTTTTTTCAGGAGTCTAAGAAAATAATTGAATAAGAAGCTTTTTTATTATTATGACGGACTCATTATGTACTGGCTTCGGTATAAAATAGGAGTATTCCTATAAAAGCATATAACATTGCAATTTAAATTGTATTTCTTTTTAATAAATTTCATATCGAGTTTTGAACTAAGTTATTGTTGAAAGTAAAAATTATCTCAGTTGAAGAGTTTGATAAAGATTAACTATCTTTATCAAACTCTTCATAGATTACAAGCTCATCTCTAAATTACGAACGAGACAACAATAGCAGAATACACATATTCATCAAACACAAGCTTTTTCCAATACACAGGATAATCTGATATTCAATAATAATTATCCCAAGAAACCTATCCTAGCAAAATAAGACAACGTTTTTGCTTCAGCCCAATTCGCCCAAATGACCCATATTTTCCCTTCTCATCCCACACTACATAACAGCTACCTATATACACACTTCAGGTAGATACTAAAGTCAAGACACAATAGCGGTAATGACCCGCGACCCTCCGGCAGTGATGTGTGACTGATCGATTCAATTTATCTTAGTTCATACACCGTGAGTGTCCACCCACTGGATATGCCTTAATTTCCGTTTTGGGATGCTTTTCTGAACCTAGCCTTATTTTGAGGGATGGAATATTGAGTGTTGGTTGAAGATTTATTTGGGAAAAAAAATGTGGAATAAATAATTCACTACGCACTATAATAGATTTGCACATTTATAAACATCTTTTTATTGCTAAATCGGCTTATTCTTGACCTTAATCACGCCTGATGGAAAAAGATGGACCTATACGTGCCTTCTATTAATTGAGCTCGTTTCACCATTTGATAGGTAAGTTTATGACTCTTGGACAAGTCTCCACACGATGTACGCCAGGAGATGGACGAAGGCACCGCCGAGGCTAGCCCAGAATGAAACGTCCTGGACGCGTACCACGAGGACTGGTTCTAGGAGGCACAGGAAAAGAGCTTATGAATGAAATTGACCTTTTGCCTAGTAAATACAGGGACAGAACATGCTAAAAAAAAATTGTTGTAATAACGATGGATGTCTTCCTTGAGAAATGCAAATAATTTGCCCAGCAGAGTGACCGTATAGGCGAAAATCAAAATAATTATTATTATGTATATTTTATATTATTTTAGGTGAGGTGCTCGTGGCTTAATAAGAACTGCCACTCAGGCCGATCTTAGGTAAAGCTGTGCTTGCCTAGGTCGGTCTGTGGATGGGTGACCACCCGACATACCGAGTTTCCTCCGTGCCTCGGAAAGCACGTTAAGCTGTTGGTCCCGGCTGCCATATATAGATCTTTGGCAGTCGTTACAGGTAGTCAGTGACCTGAAATTCTGACATCCAGTCTTACCAAAGAGTATCGTATTACCTAGTATTAATTGGGTTGTGGAGGTCAGATAGGCAGTCGCTCCATGTAAAATACTGGTATTCAGCTGCATCCGGTTAGACTGGAAGCCGACCCCAACATAGTTGGGAAAAGGCTAGGCAGATGATGATTTTATATTATTTTAAAATCAATTAACAATTGATTAAGTTGAGACTCGAGTCCGAACATCACGTGAAACTCCAGCGAAATTAACTCCGACACAATACCTTCTTTTTTGAAGGGATTCTGCCCACTCTGGGCAGAGCGGTAGGGACTGTCAGACGTCTACCGACTAAAAACTACCTACATTTTTTCTTAGCCCTTTGTGCCGCAGCCGCGGTATCTCTTTCGAACAACCCGCACAATAGTTTACCTTAAGTTGACTAAAGACCAGGGCCCCGAGTCTGCTATTCAATAGTGTCAGAATGGTCTATCATTGATCTCATAATTGTTGATTTTGACAAGTTTGGTGTTGTCAAAATCAACAATTATGAGATCAATGATAGACCATTCTGACACCATTGAATAGCAGACTCGGGGCCCAGTACAGTATGTCCAAATCTGCATTAAACTACTACAGTTTACATTGAGACTTAATAATAACCTTCTGGGTTTCCGTTTATTGTGAATAAGGTTTATAACTGCCATTATTGTAAACGCTTCCTAGTTCCAAGAATTTCAGGCCACCGCCACTTTCCACGAAACTGCATGTCCATCAGTCTCAGAGACAGACACCGATGTGATTCAATTACTGTTCCATTTGCCAGTTTTACGAGGAAACACCCAAAATAGTACACAAGCTGTAGAACGTGGAATGAAACCTCCTCTGCTCTGTATATTTTAGCAGGAATTATTGTAGCTTTTACACAACTTTTCTTGGTTTGTTACCTTTCTATTTAACTATAACCATTTTATTCTTGCAGGGCTATTGCGTATCTTTTTAAATACCAGTGGCTATCATAGTGTCCATCGAATAACTGTCAAATGGTTATGGTTTGGTACAAAATGGAACCATTTGACAGTTAATTGATGGACACTATCATAGCCACTGACATTTAAAAAGATACGCAAATTCCTGTTGGTCCTGACTTCCTGAGTATGTTCAATAGGTCTGTCAAGTATTATTGGATTCGATTAGGTATGTCCTAATAGCCATGATGAGTATATGGAAGTATGTCTTAGCTTAATAAGAAAATCTTCAAAAAAAGTAAAAATTTGCCTGACTCGATTTCTAGACTGAACGTTTGCCAGTAACTGCTGCAATGTAACTTTACATTGCTAATTTCAAACACTAGTTTAGTGGAACAACGGTCATAAAATATTAGATACATTGACTTAATACAAACTGTGCTTCCATCGAAACGAATTTACGACGTCTGTTTTGTTACTGTTTCCTGCTACTTCCACTTTTATTTTGACGTCAATAAAGTTCAAAATCGCCTGCAGTTTGAATATTGCAGATTTATTGGTAAACCCTAAACTGTTTTAGTAATGAATAACATGGTACATACGTCATATCCGGTTAGGATGCCTAAAGCTTTGAACTGTGTTACAATTAGCTAGAAACATATTCCTGCATCCGAGTGTAAACATGAGTAAATTATTGACTCAGACCATTCTGAGAGTAGTGGCGGCCCCAACTTACGAACAGTGAGTCGTGGGTTCAAACCGAAGCAGGCGCATTACTTTATGTAATTTATTTCATCACCACTGCTCTCAAAACGGTGAAGGAAAACATCACATCGTGAGGAAACCGGCAGTATTAGAACCAAAAATTCGAAGAATCCGAATATTGTGACATCTACCAATTCTCACTAGGCATGTGTGGTGGATTATGTTATAGCCCATCCAGAAGGATCCTAGAGAGAAGGCCTGAGTCCCTGCAGTGGGAACATTATAGGCTGATGATGTTAATTCTATACAGATGTAGGTACCTGTCGGATTAGCAACTATAGTGTATCGACTAGATATGAGTCTATGGTATTGACAAAACTTTTGTTGTCTCTGGTTCAGCATTGCGCGAGAAAGTGCGGAGTGGTCGAGAGTCCTCAGGCAAGAGGTGTGAGATACGAAAGCATAAATTATCTTTTTATCATTATTCTTCTCAACAAACTCTTTTAACTATTATCATAGAGGTGCCTTAAAAAACCACAATAGTCCGCCATTTATACGCCCCGCTAAGAAAATAGCTGAGGCAAGATTATGTCAATTCTATCGACTATAATGACGCGTGAGAGCGCCGACTTTATTCTTATAATAAATTCATTTTAGTCATTTGTGTTATAGTTTACCTACTAAAAAAATTGTCGTTTAACAAAATTTTAGTCTTTAACATTCACAGTTTGTAGTATAATGATTAGGTAGGTACATTTTATAATAATTTTATAGACATTGCATTTAGCAAAATGTTGTTTTTTGTGTAATGTTTCATTGTTAAAATAATGGAATGTTGTATGTATTAAATGTAATTATTATGTAACCTATGTATTATATTTATTGACAAGTTATTTACTAAGTATTTCTTTAAGGAATCTTAGATATTATTATGTATAAGTAATAGAGTGTGTTACCTGGGATACAGGTTTATTCCTAGTTCAGGTAGAATCCAATAAACTGTATACCTATAGTTGTTAAGGCCATATTGTAAATATTTTTGTGTATCAATTTTCAACTGCACTTGCAAGGTTAGATCTAAACAAACATACATAGAAACATTGCAAATTAAATAAAACCTTATAAAATAAAATAAAAAGTTTCATGTTTAATTAAATCAGTAAGTAGTTCTCAACAGAAAATACATAGATTCGACGTTAGATCAATAGACACGCCTCTACCCCGAACTACCATCAACAAATTATACATCTCCGCCACATCTTCGTTATATCAACATGATAATTATATTCACACACTCAATGTTTGTCTTTTACTTCCCAATCATTGACAGTAAGGTTGCGTTTCCACAAGAGATGTGCGAGGATACGTTACGAGTAATGTGTTTATTAAGGGCCATTAAGAATTTATTGTGTTAGTGATTACTTCATTTACCTATCTCAGCACAGCGCAGCGTAAGTAGTGAGGTTTTTGTACAAGGGAAAGATGAGAGAAAGAGAGAAGAAGAACAAACGCGAGTGAAAAATAGCGTATAGTCTACAGAAAACATGAACCAGTAAAAAAAAACACATCCTCGCACCGCACAGAGTCGCTACGCATCCTCGCTCCGCCATCTCTGCTGGAAACGCAGCCTAATATCCCTTAACCAGGCATTGCAAGGCAAAGGCTTAACCCAGTTCCATTTATAACGGGAATCCCAACGAAATGATACCCAATTAATTGAGTTATGATCAGATTAACTGAACTGAATCCCTTTTGTCTTGTTTAGTTAGGAAACCCTTCCCTGATAGGGTCTCGTGGAGTATCTGATAGTTATGAATAATTATTAATCTTTCGTATTTGTCATGGTTTTGAAATGTGGAGCGTAAAGCCGGGTTTGCATTTCTGTAAATGGAATTTGGGAGCCGCATTCCGATATTAATTTATAGTGTATGATATTCGGCTAAATTGTAACAGCCGCTCGGGTCGATCTTCTTGCCTATGTAGGTCTGTGGTTGGGCGACCCATTACATAACTATTTTCCTTCGTCCCTCGGAAAACACGTCTCTGCTGACTATTGTAGACCATTAATAGGTAGATAGAGGCCAAAAAAGTCTGACAACCAGTCTTACCAAAGGGTATCGTATTACCCAGTACTAACAAGGTTGTGGAGGTCAGATAGGCAGTCGCTCTATGTAAAATATTGGTATGCTGCATCTGGTTAGACTGGAAGTCGATCCCAGTAAAGTTGAGAGAGGCTAAGCTGAAATTGTTTGGTGATCAACAAAATTTTGTGCAAAACAAAGTTAAACACAAAATTCTCGTATTCAACGTGATTCAACACAACAATGTTACTTCCGTATTTTCTCCAATATTTTCTTCGCAAAATGTATTTACAGAGTTTCCCAGTGTATTTTATACTCTACATATTCCAGTTTTAAAGGCAAATTTACTTTGGCCTTGTTTACTTTTATCGTTCAATGAGTTTCTTGTTCTGTTCGAGCCATGATAAACATAACATAACGCCTGTAATTCTCGAAGGGTAAGGCAGAGATGTACCTACTTATAGTACCTAGGTACACTAACATTGCACCAGTTATCTTTAAGTCCCATTTAACAGGGGGCGAGCTATTGCCATCAACCACAAATCCAGATTCCGTGGATGCTACTGACATAATTCCTAACCCCAAACCTACCCGCCCCGAGAACCCAGGACCCCAAGCTCAGTACTCGCGTTTATGAAGCCTACCTACTAATCCTTTAGGAAAAATAAAATAATACGTCAAAACCATTTTTTTTTTTTTGGGGGTGTGGGAAATCATCAAATAACCCCTCCCACTCTTGGGCAGTGCGAAAGGGAGTGTCACTTCTACTGACTAAAAACCACCCATGTTCCTTCTTAGCCCATCATGTCGAGGCCCGTAGGGGCTGCGGGTTGTTCGCAAGAGATACTCTTGCGAACAACCCGCAGCCCCTACGCGTGGAACACGAACGCGCCGTCGACACGGCCTGTCGTCGTCATAAGACGGACGGCCGGCGAGCTAGCCCGTCACTCACCGTCCACAGGCCCGCGTCTACGGTGGCCGGAAGCCATCACGTGGCCCCCGACGCCCGGAGCGCCTCTCGCGGCGGCTGGGACGAGAGGTTACGTCAAAACCCTTAATAGAAAATATTATTGTATTTTTGAAACGGCCTTAATTTCATAAATATTTGGAGCCCCCTAGAGCTCAGTGCTTCCGGCTGTTCCACACTTTATTTGTATTTGCGAACTACTCGACAGCTGCATTGTAAACTGAGTTGAATCGATATTCGGAGGGTTAAAGTTATTCTGGATATTTGCTTAGTAGCTTAAAATTACTTGAAATACAAGTTTGATGGAGTTGAAGATTGACGATTGATTTATCGAAATTTGAATGTACAAAAATAACTTGTCTCCTTGGTATGTCGAATAAATAAATAATTTATCTCATGAATAAACTTAAAGTTGTTGGAGAAAATCATGATGTCCCATAAATGCCAACTGCAAAAATATAAGGTTGTTCGAACAATACTGTGTGATTTGTTTTCCTGTTTAGTATTGGAACTACTCATATTTTGTTTTTATTTCGGTTCTGTAGGTTCGGAGAAAAGCAAGGGCGCCTATTCTCTTGAGGAACGTAAAACAAATTATTTTAATAGTGATATTTGAGACCTTCGCAACAAACCCTACACATATTTGTATCTGTAAAAAACGAGAAAGATGAAAAACTAGGGAATAACGATATGAATATCCTATTGTTATGCGCTACAGAATGCAAACACAAGCTTTCCAAATTCATACTGTCACCTGTGAATACGCGCTTCGGAAGCTATAAATATTTTAGATCAGTTTGTGAGTTACATAGTTTACAGCAGCCAACAGCATATTTTTTTAAAGCTTATGTTGAATTGACGGTACTTATTAGTGTGTGAACTCCAAGGCTGGAAGCCGGTGGTGTAATATGCTAATACGTCTATAAACGCGTAGAGTAGTAATTAAATAAATATCGCCGTTTAGGGGATGTTTATTAAGTGATGTAAGTTAGAAATGATTCCGTTTTATGATAGTTCTGTTTGGGTAACCATTCCTTTACTGTACGTTTAAAAATATTGTATAATGAGTAAAGGAACAGAGCGTGAACTTGTGTTTACCCCAAGCTCGTACACTATAATTATCTCCTTCGAAAGTAGATACATGACTAGTCTCCGTTGACATTAACCGCCGTGACTGAATCTAGGTTGGAAAAAAATAAAAAGGCAGGCGCATTATTTTGTGTAAATTATTTCACCACCACTGCTCTCAAAACGGTGAAAGAAAGGTTCTATAAACAGAATATACAATTATTTTTATGTATAATATAATAATAATAAGTTCAATATCATCAGCTTATTATGAAGCATACTCAGTATTTACTATAATAAAACTGATTTCATAATCATCATACTTGTAATTAAAAGTACATACTTAATAGATATTGAGCCCCTGGCGTGTAATTTCATTTAAAATGTACGATTTAAATCGTTTCGCTTCGTATTTCAGTAATGAAGAGGTTTTCAGTTTAACGTGAATCAGAAAAAGTGGAAATAAACTGAATACTGGTAAAAGGCATTGTTGAAAACGGCCTTTGGACCAACACGTGCAAACAACTTTACAGTTTGCACAAGCTTTTTGCTTTTTCGCTCTGTTTTTTGCCCAAAAGTATTCGTTAATATAATTTTATTGCAGAACACTTAAATTAATTTTCATGGCTTTTGCCTCTATGGCAAATACTGTATGACAGCAATGTCTTTTCATAAATAAAAAAACAATTATTGGTTTTTAATTTACGAACGGTTTTTTTATCTGGTTTTTTTTTGTTGGCTACATAGATAAACAATATGGTGCCCTAATTCAGGCATCAGACTCGATTTTACATTAGGACCTTAAACAGTCGTCAATCGCTTACATTCAAAACGTTTCGAAAAATAATCACTGTTGGATGTTACAGCTGATATTTTTTTATATTTTTGTTTATTTTCTAAATAACGTTTACAGTTTCTTCTTTTTAGGTTTACAGTTAATAAACTAACATAACATAACATTTATTTATTGTCAGGCAACTTGTACATAAATATCTTACAGACATATGATTTTTGTCAATTCATTTACAATTTGTGTCGGTAAATAGAACTTAAGGTTCTAATCAATGCTTTGTATGTTACTCCTACGAACTCAAGCTATAACAAAGAAGGCTCTAAAACCGTACCAACCACCTTTTAATCAATAAAGCCAAATAAGTACTATTTTACGTTGTAAACCAGCGATGTTATAGCGTCGGTCTGGATTAACCGTTTAACGTCTATGTGACTCCCACGTGAATCGTAAACCTCGTTTTAATGGACAGGGGATGGACTGACAATCTGTCTACTTTTAATCGGTTTATTGATAATAGATTGACACTATTTTTAACCCTGTAGGTATTGTCATTGTCACGGTATGTTCTAAATTCGGAGATTAAAAAAAGAAGTGATAACTTAACTAATTAATTAGCATAAAAGGTAAAATATATTTTAATGTTGTATGCAGCCGGGAAAGTAGTCTATAGTGCAAGTAAAAACTGACGATCATTTCTTATTATTTAATGGTAAATCAATGCAAACCATGACAATATAGATTACTAGCGGACGTCACGCGGTTTTACCCGCGTAGTTCCCGTTCCCGTGGGAATACAGGGATAAAAAGTAGCCTATGTCACCCGCGGATAGTGTAGCTTCCCAACGGTGAAAGAATTTTTTAAATCGGTCCAGTAGTTTCAGAGCCTATTTGTTACAAACAAACAAACAAATCTTTCCTCTTTATAATATTAGTGTAGACTAGCTGTGCCCGCGACTTCGTTCGCGTGCTTGTCGGAAACTAAAATGCGTCGCTTAGATAAAAGTACATTAAATCATTGCCCTGCGTTAACTTTCTGACGCTGTAGAAAATAAGAAGAGAGTTATGCAAAGTACTGACTATGTCTAATACTAAAGTTTAGATGGATGGGTGTTTGTTAACCAACCACGTCAGAACGGCCGAATGGACCTTGAAGAAATTTGAAACAGGCAGGTACATTATAGTCGGCAGGCATTGCCATCAACCACAAATCCAAATTCCGTGGAAACTACTGACATAATTCCTAACCCCAAACCTACCCGCCCCGAGACCCAAGGACCCCAAGCTCAGTACTCGCGTTTATGAAGCCTACCTACTAATCCTTTAGGAAAAATAAAATAATACGTCAAAACGCTTTTTTTTTTTTGGGGGTGTGGGAAATCATCAAATAACCCCTCCCACTCTTGGGCAGAGCGAAAGGGAGTGTCAAACTTCTACTGACTAAAAACCACCCATGTTCCTTCTTAGCCCTTCAAGTCGAGGCCGCGGTATCTCTTGCAAACAACCCGCAGCCCCTACGGGCGTCGGCCCTTGCCCGGGCCCCTTCCATGTTGCTGACATCTCGTTGAGGCGCGCGTGGAACACGAACGCGCCGTCGACACGGCCTGTCGTCGTCATAAGACGGACGGACGGCGAGCTAGCCCGTCACTCACCGTCCACAGGCCCGCGTCTACGGTGGCCGGAAGCCATCACATGGCCCCCGACGCCCGGAGCGCCTCTCGCGGCGGCTGGGACGAGAGGTTACGTCAACACCCTTAATAGAAAATATTATTGTATTTTTGAAACGGCCTTAATTTCATAAATATTTGGAGCCCCCTAGAGCTCAGTGCTTCCGGCTGTTCCACACTTTATTTGTATTTGCGAACTACTCGACAGCTGCATTGTAAACTGAGTTGAATCGATATTCGGAGGGTTAAAGTTATTCTGGATATTTGTTTAGTAGCTTAAAATTACTTGAAATACAAGTTTGATGGAGTTGAAGATTGACGTTTGATTTTTTCTTTTTTTTCTTTGACTTTTCTCCTTGGTATGTCGATTTAATAAATAATTTATCTCATGAATAAACTTAAAGTGGTTGGAGAAAATCATGATGTCCCATAAATGCCAACTGCAAATATCAATATCGAACAATACTGTGTGATTTGTTTTCCTGTTTAGTATTGGAACTACTCATATTTTGTTTTTATTTCGGTTCTGTAGGTTCGGAGAAAAGCAAGGGCGCCTTATATTCTCTTGAGGAACGTAAAACAAATTATTTTAATAGTGATATTTGAGACCTTCACAACAAAACCTACACATATTTGTATGTGTAAAAAACGAGAAGGATGAAAAACTAGGGAATAACGATATGAATATCCTATTGTTATGCGCTACAGAATGCAAACACAAGCTTTCCAAATTAATACTGTCATCTGTGAATACGCGCTTCGGAAGCTATAAATATTTTAGATCAGTTTGTGAGTTACATAGTTTACAGCAGCCAACAGCATATTTTTTTAAGCTTATGAAGAATTTGACGGTACTTATTAGTGTGTGAACTCCAAGGCTGGAAGCTGGTGGTGTAATATGCTAATACGTCTATAAACGCGTAGAGTAGTAATTAAATAAATATCGCCGTTTAGGGGATGTTTATTAAGTGATGTAAGATAGAAATGATTCCGTTTTATAATAGTTCTGTTTGGGTAACCATTGCTTTACTGTACGTTTAAAAATATTTTATTTTACTTTATTGGGACATAAAACAGTTACACATTACATTTAAGTATTACAGAATATCTTATGAACTAGATAAACGTGTAACCCACAAAAATAAGAAGTACTCGTACTTATAACTCATAACTAATTATGTACATAACAAAAAATAATTAACAACTATAACGTTCAAATACAAAACATATAAAGATCCTTATAAAGATTCAATAGCCATCTTTTTGATCTTAAAGTGCGTAAGTGCAAAAATATCTAAATCTATGAACTGTGTTTAATATCGTATAATGAGTAAAGGAACAGAGCGTGAACTTGTGTTTACCCCACACTCGTACACTATAATTATATCCTTCGTAAGTAGATACATGACTAGTCTCCGTTGACATTAACCGCCGTGACTGAATCTCGGTTGGGAAAAAATAAAAAGGCAGGTGCATTACTTTGTGTAATTTATTTCACCACCACTGCTCTCAAAACGGTGAAGGAAAGGTTCAATAAACAGAATACACAATTATTTTTATGTATAATATAATAATAAGTTAAATATCATCAGCTTATTATGAAGCATACTCACTATTTACTATAATAAAAACGAAACGTTGAAAAAAACTGTTTTCAACTGATTTCATAATCATCATACTTGTAATTAAAAGTACATACTTAATAGATATTGAGCCCCTGGCATGTAATTTCATTTAAAATGCACGATTTAAATCGTTTCGCTTCATATTTCAGTAATGAAGAGGTTTTCAGTTTAACGTGAATCAGAAAAAGTGGAAATAAACTGAAAACCGATAAAGGTCATTGTTGAAAACGGCCTCTGGACCAACACGTGTATGCATGCTTTTTGCTTTTTCGCTGTTTTTTGCCCAAAAGTATACGTCAATATAATTTTATTGCAGAACACTAAAAGTAATTTGCATGGCTCTTGCCTCTTAGGCAGATACTGTATCATATGGCAGCAATGTCTTTTCATAAACAAAAAAACAATTATTAGTTTTTTTATTTACTAACGGTTTTTTTCCAGATCCAGATCTTTTTTGTTGGCTACACAGATAAACATTATTATTATGGTATCCTAATTCAGACATAAGACTCGATTAAACATTAGAACCTTAACAAGTTGTCAATCGCTTACATTCAAAACGTTTCGAAAAATAATCACTGTTATAATATGTTACAGCTGATATTTTTTTGTTTATTTTCTAAATAACGTTTACAGTTTCTTCATTTTAGGTTTACAGTTAATATACTAACATAACATAACATTTATTTATTGTCAGGCAACTTGTACATAAATATCTTACAGACATATGATTTTTATCAATTCATTTACAATTTGTGTCGGTAAATAGAACTTAAGGTTCTAATCAATGCTTTGTATGTTACTCCTACGAACTCAAGCTATAACAAAGAAGGCTCTAAAACCGTACCAACCACCTTTTAATCAATAAAGCCAAATAAGTACTATTTTACGTTGTAAACCAGCGATGTTAGAGCGTCGGTCTGGATTAACCGTTTAACGTCTATGTGACTCCCACGTGAATCGTAAACCTCGTTTTAATGGACAGGGGATGGACTGACAATCTGTCTACTTTTAATCGGTTTATTGATAATAGATTGACACTATTTTTAACCCTGTAGGTACTGTCATTGTCACGGTATGTTCTAAATTCGGGGATTGAAAAAAAAAGTGATAACTTAACTAATTAATTAGCATAAAAGGTAAAATATATTTTAATGTTGTATGCAGCCGGGAAAGTAGTCCATAGTGCAAGTAAAAACTGATGATCATTTCTTATTATTTCATGGAAAATCTATGCAAACCATGACAATATAGATTACTAGCGGACGTCACGCGGTTTCACCCGCGTAGTTCCCGTTCCCGTGAGAATACAGGGATAAAAAGTAGTCTATGTCACCCGCGGATAGTGTAGCTTCCCAACGCGGCAACGGTGAAAGAATTTTTGAAATCGGTCCAGTAGTTTTGGAGTCTATTCGTTACAAACAAACAAATCTTTCCTCTTTATAATATTAGTGTAGATGAAGAGAAGTCATCAAATATACCTCTCTATAAATATTATGTGAATGGGTAAAATAATTCGCCATACATTTAGGAAATATTTAGGTACTGCTATAATTCCCCTAGTTTGCATTAGCAAATTAGTGATACAATCATGTTCAGCTGACCGATTAAATGATTATTACCATGCGGTGGTTTATTAAATTGTGTACATAATTTTGTAGTGCATAGTTTAGTTTTATTTATGATTTTCATAATACCGTAAGCTCTTTATTTATAGCGTTCATGAACAGTTGTTCAACAATAATTAAAGATAAACAGGTGCCAATAGGTAAGTCGGTAGTATTTTAGTTAGTGCTGGTTCAAAAATCTTAAATACCTATAGTAGTAAAATAAATAAGTTACCCCAGTAAAGTTGTAGATTTCCAACAACATTTCTGCAAAATAGGATAATCTTTAAAACTTTCTCAGGGAAGGAACCACTTCGAATAAAGTCTATCGTATAATTTATATTTGCAAATAACTCGGCGGGTGCAGGCAAATGTGCCTTGAGAGCTTGGTTTTAGCTTGCTTCTCGTTAAAAATATAACCCTTTTAGTTCATTTTAGACCTATTGAAAGACTATTTCATGAAAAAAACATTCAATGGAACTAAATTAACTTAGACGACATGGTGATTTTAATTACTATCTAATATATAAAATTCTCGTGTCACAGTTTTCGTTGCCATACTCCTCCGAAACGGCTTGACCGATTTTGATGAAATTTTTTGTGCTTATCCGGTATCTATGAGAATCGGCCAACATCTATTTTTCATCCCCCTAAATGTTAGGGGTAGTCCACACCAAACATTTTTTTAGTCACCCATCAAAGTTACCGGGAACGAAGTCGCGGGCATCAGCTAGTATCCCTATAAAACAATATTACTTGTTAAAGCCGTGAATCATATTTTAATCAAAATACAACCTGACATGACCTGCAAATTGCAAAAAACGTTAGAACATTTGTATTTCGGAGCCTGGCCTAACTCCTTCACCCTAAGATTTAAAAAAAATGTCTTCCACAAAAACTTTGACATATTTTGTATAATGGAAACACTGAAATTTTAATTGATTAATAAATGTTTCAACTACCTACAGAACTTCATCAAGAATCTATTCCTCGGCTCATAACTCTTGCCCCTGTCCCAATCTTCTAAGGGTCGGCGCAATATGTTATCAACTACTAAACTTCTCTAATATCATATTTAATACAGTCTATCTATCGTTTTTTCGGCCATCTGATGAGTGTAAAAGTACTCGAAAATCGAAGCCGAAAGGCACCTTTTCTTCGTTATTGCAATCATTGTTTCTTCAAGACAATTTAATGCTCTATATCTCCATAACTAGATGTAACTACCTACATTACGTTAGCTACTACCTAGTCATATTGATATAGACCATATTAATTTAGAATATTTATAATTGCGCGATTTAGCGAGAACGCGTCTTCATATTGGGGTCAAACATCCACCTTTTATTTTTTCTACCATTTTTAATGTTATTACATTACTTTATATAACTCCGTGACCCCCAATAGTACTATCCAGTGCATCCATCAGATCAATGTTTTGAGTGCCGTATTAAGTCCTACCGTAATACGAGATTTCTCACCCCAAAAAATAAACTTATTTCCTAGAAATTATTCTTGCTTAAAGTTATTTTAGATGTACAGAATGCTTGGTTGACGGTTTCATGAAGGGCACGATTACACCCTGTTATCATCTGCCTAGCCTTTTCCCAACTATGTTGGTTTCGGCTTCCAGTCTAACCGGATGCAGCTGAGTACCAATATTTTACATGGAGCGACTGCCTATCTGACTTCCACAACCCAGTTAATACTAGGTAATACGATACTCTTTGGTAAGACTGGATGTCAGAATTTCAGGTCACTGACTACCACCTATAACGACTGCCAAAGGTCTATATATGGCAGCCGAGACCAACAGCTTAACGTGCTTCCGAGGCATTGAGGAAACTCGGTATGTCGGGCGGTCACCCATCCACAGATCGACCTAGGCAAGCACAGCTTTTACCTAAAGATTGACCCGAGTGGCAGTTCTTATTAAGGCTTGTATTCACGCCAATGACCTTGTCCATAGCTAACTACCCCTTTCAGTCGTAGACACGGACTTTAAACGGACGCAATTTTCATTAATTATAATTAAAAAAATACATATTTTTAAAAAGTAAAAAAACCAAATTATTTTCCTTTGTATTTCAAAGCAGTACATATTTTTTTTAATATTTTGTTAAAAAATGAAGGAGTAAAATGGTTCCATTCAACGATTTGGAGGTGATTTTGTGGATTTTTTTTCTTATTATGTGATACCGATAGAAAAATTATGGCTAAACCAAATTACGTGTCATATCATGTAGATTACTAACAATTTTTCTCAGATGTAATTTCTCTGTAAGTGCCGGTGAAAAACTGCTTTATCTGCACGCTGTTTTTAAGCTTTTTCGAGAGAGCAGCCTTAAGCCACGAGTTCACGTTAACACCTTGTATAGTACATAAATCATCAAAACTTTATTCATATTTTAGTGTACATTAAGTATGCATATTTTTTTATTTTCAGTCACCTGTGCTATTATCTCTTTAACATACACCAGATTAAACATAAATCTCTTATATTTTCATACTAATTAGACGTTAGTAAAACCAGCAGAGTTATCAATTGGGTATTTTAATTTTCGCCTGAAAACCCGATTAACATTCGATAAACACCAAACGTAGAAAATTATTTACTTAGTTGCTTTGAAGTCAATTAATAGCTAAGTCATTGATTTGGCCAATTCGTGGCGCCACAGATTGCTATTGGCAAAGAAAACTTATGTGAAAATCTTAGTTTGACCGTACATAAAAAGTATGTCAATTGTTTGGTCACTATTAAGCTGCCTTCTCATCATCTGCCTAGCCTTTTCCCAACTATGTTAGGGTCGGCTTCCAGTCTAACCAGATTCAGCTGAATACCAGTATTTTACATGGAGCGACTGCCTATCAGACCTCCACAACCCAGTTAATACTAGGTAATAGGTGCCTTCTGTTCTTCAAAAGTTACCACCACCACTACCCTTTTAAAGTGTCGAAGGCAGTATTTATATTTTTATACTTTTATTTCATCGATACCCTTTAAACTCCCCACATAATAAAAGTAGGCCAACACAGAAGCTTATATGCCAGCCTTTTATCACACTTCGCGATAAAAAGCAAGGAGCTAACATGTAGTCAATGGAGCGCCCCAAATTCATCTTTTGAAGCCCCCTCGAGCCTCAGTGAAGGACCCCTTTATTTTTATTTGTTAACCTTTCGACAACCACTTAATGGGTTGTCGTGTATGAGTGACATCTTTATTAACCACTTTCATTATGAAGTCATAAATAAAGATTGATTCACCCTTTCATGTTAGAGAATTTCAAATAGCTGGTACGAACGGATTTTTTGTGACTTCAGTTTTTTTCTTGATTAAGTAATATGAGTATAAATTAATTTAATAATCTTACGGTATATGAGATAAATAGTTGAACAAAAAAGTTTATTGGATATACGTTTATTTCATAAATCTTGCATCATTATTATATTTCAAAGTTTGAAGTATATTTTTATTTCTGAAAATTCAATTTTCACGAAAGAAATCCAATCTTCATCTCATTACTTGTAATTAGGTATCAATCTAGAAATGCTTATCTCTACTTCACTGACCTGGCAAAGCTGAATATCTCCTCATATTTAAAACTGCAACCGAAGCCGGCTCAGGACCTGAAGAGCATCAGCTGCAGACAGCAACCACGAAGACACACACACACCACTACACACCTGCGTCTATAACAACACTAATCAATTACAAGAAATAACGACAAACTTTTATAAGAGGAAAAAACAAAAAAATATCCAAAAAATCAGGGATAGGAAGGAAATAGGGTTCTTAGGAAGTCTTCAAAAAAGATTCAGAAACACTGGTTGAACATATTTTCTTTCACATAAATAATATTTTCCAAACGCGCGTAAGTTGGGCACGTGCGCGCGACTTTCTCCCACAACTCGGCAGCGGACCGTATCGTAGGCGATCGTCTGTGCTTCTGGGCGGGCGGGAAGGCTAGGGCAAACCCGACAATGGGCGGCGGCGGCGCGACGCGGCCGCCCTAGGCGCGCCCGATACCAGGCGAGCAGAATACACCAAGAGATCTCTCACCACGTGCGTCGGGGCGCACTGCGCATGCCCGGCTAACGTCAGGGAAAGCTCAAGAAAAGCTACGAGAGCAAGCGAGACGGCACATACTCTAAAAATAGGGGTTGAAAAGAGACGGTTATAAGACTAATTTTGGAAGCGCCAAGCAGTCTGAAAAGTTAGCTGTGATTTCTGTGTGTGTGAACGCATACTAATATAATTCAGTTTAGTAAGTTTCAGGTGAAAGTTAAGTGTTTGAGTGGTGCTCAGATTAGAAGCAAATAAAATGCAATTGGTTTAAGTACCAATATTGACTTAGTGGATTGAAATAAAACGTTAACATTTATATTATAGAATGACGATTTGTGACTAATATGAACATTCATTTCGGCTACAATATTATGGATGTATTAATAGGTAGAAACAGTTACAATGGTAAATAGTTCATTAAATCTTAATAACCTGGTCGGACACATTATAAGACACCATTTTATTCATCTTTGGAAATACATACAGAAACAGGACGTGAGTAAAAGAAAATTAGAACACAAAAAACAAATAAAGCAAATTCAAAATATTTAATTTTAGGTTTATTTCGCCTGGATTTTCTAAAAATGTTATTTCAATTATCGCATTAGATGTAATTGTTCAATGAATTTTGCAAGATTAAAATTGATAATTATATCACCCATTTAAAGCTCCCGGGGACTCGACACTCGCCGTCTGGGTGCGCCTTTGAGTAAAGGGTTCAACCCCAATGAGAAGTAACATGTTTGTTTTTTTTTTGTGGTATCTATCTGGAGCCAACTATTCTGTTGGTACCCCTCGCAATATTTTAGTATCCTTTTCGATATCATAGATAAATAATATTGAACTCGAGTTATTTTAATTTTATAAGATTGTGATGGCAGAGATCATTAAAATATTGAAAAAATAGGTGTGGAAATAATGCAAGTTTAAATCGATTCTATACAAAAGTTCCTACAAAAGCTGTATTTCCTAATTCTTCAAATTGAACTTGTTAACGACAAAATTTCTTGTGACTTATTTAACTGCCTTACTTTAAAGTTCAACACCTGAAAAGCGTCGCAAGAATTATTTATGTACCAACTTTTTCAAGTACAAGGGGACTGAACCAACAGGTGCCCAATACTCTCACGCACACATAGGTATCAAATACTGTAAACACGCAGTGACGACGCATTTTCGAACATCGTGGTGATTTATATGATCCTGGTATCGTTAACCTTATTCCTGAAATTTCAAGGAAATCCGTTGCCTCAGTGGTATAGAAATCTCTGCTATGGGCTGGGAGATGAATCAATTTAGCTGTAAGTAGTAATTAATTTAGATTTTATTGCATTTTAATAGAGCTCATCCTTGAATTCGTAAACATTTATTGATTCTTTGTTTATTTTTAGTTTTTAAATAAAATATCTGTATTCAATAATTTATTTAGTTTTTTTTTTCTTTTTAATTAAGTAAATTAATTATCGTTCCATCATACTTTAGAAACTGTATGCAAAAATAAACCTACAAAAATCGACACAAACATTATTCCGTTCCTTTTTCCCCACACAGCTTTCTATAAAAAACCGCTTCAAAGTAATCTATCAAACGCTTTCAACCATTACAGCATTTTCAGTTACGTTCACTTCAACATGACAAGCCGCGTGACAGTGACGGCCGCTCGTCCATTACGTCACAAAAGTCAGTTTTACTCCCGAAAGTACCAGGCGGGTAGAATACACGAGGAGTTCGAAATATCAGGTGCGAAAATAGAACAAGCACCCACGTTGTACGGAAATAGTCGGCGCTTCGGCGTCGGATTTTAAATTTAGAAACATGGCTACTTGATTAAACTCATTTGTTTATTGGGATGTAGGGAGAATTCGTAATTTGAAATGTCATCATTTCTTGTTTTATTTTATGTACACAGGTTCTATGTTTTTGTATTTACTTTCCCTCGGGTTTTATGAATTCCATCTATGGATGGTAAAATGTAAACAAATACAGCATTTTATACAACGTTCTTTATTGTTATTTTTAAAATATTACAACAATAATAATTTATGAGGTTTAACATAGTAATACAATTCTCTAGGTGGGTTTGTTTTAAACTTTAGAGACAAAAATCTTATTAGGTACCTAGTTCTATCGTTTGCCACTGGCAAGTTTGTGGCGCTCGGGTGCATAAAATGCTTTGTAGCTCATCGTTCATCATACGATTAAAGTTTTATAAGATTATAATATCTCTCCATATTAAATATGGTCATAAATTACCAATAACAAATGAAAACATCAACTTATTAAAAAAAAGGAAAGACGAGTTTGGTTTCGCAAGATCTCGTTGATATGACATTTTCAACAAGAGATTAATTTCACGTCGCGCGTCCGTTGTCTTTTATTTAAGCCGCTATTTCAATTATCTTTATTATAAGTTCAAGCGAGTTTTAGTCATTGTAATAATTAAAACAGAATACAAGTAGGTACGTCAAGAAAATGTTATTTTTCGTAAGTTTTGTGAAATAGTGATTTACCTGTTCTAAGTATTATTTGATTCAACGCCATCTATTTTCATTAGACGGAACTAGGATTAGTTGTGGCCATGGTAAATAGAGCGCCGCTTTATTGGAGTAACTAGTCGGTATTCAAAGGCGATGGCGTTGGCAAAGTTTTTGACCAGTTTGTTTCACCCTTGAATCTAATGCCTCAGCAATAAAGTTGAAAATCTATTGTACCTACTAGCTTGATGTGCTGGTGTCTGTCTGTACAATGACGTTAAAGTCGTTGCAGAATATACGAAATGTTTAATCAACATTAGGCATTTAAGTCATAATTGTATTTGTCCGAAATAAAAGGCTTTATTATTTATTATTATATTATAGGCATTTAAGTAGCTTGTGTCACTTTAACACGACAATTGAATGTCACGTCGTTATGAGGATTGTTTGTCCGACGCGAAGCTATAAAAATTGAGATCTGATTTTTTATAAAATCTGCTAAAAAAGGTTGTTTGCCAATCGGAAACACGAAAGTTATTCTTCGACATTTTCATCAGTATCACTATCAGTCTCACTGCCGCACTCAGAGAGCTTTAATGATTACTTAGGCCATCACTTAGTAAAGGTTTTGACAGTTTTGTCATACAAAAGTATGTCAAATCTTTACTTAGTGACGGCTTAAGTAATCATTAAATATCTCCGAGTACCGCAGTCAGTTTGTAGAGAGATAAATAGTAATTATAGTAGCGTACTGGCACCTAAAAAAAGTGGATGCTGCTGTAAATTCTAAAAGCCCCTGACTTTTACAAATCCAGAGGTGTGTCGGCCATCTTTACCTGGAAAATACAGAACAATCTGGATAAATATGGTAGCTGTACATAAATTTAATTAAAATAACATAAACCCATAGCCGGAATATCTCGCCCGCGTCTGCCCTTTCCTTCGCGGAAGTGTTGCAAGGCCGTGTGTACACAAATGTCACGCCCTCAGGCACCTGTTGTGTATACCATGCCGAGTAATGACGTCAGAACATGGCGTTGGGTTTTTCTTGGGCTACTGTAATGATGGGGTTTGCCAAACATGGGAGAGGAAATAAAATACAATAAAGGATGATGATGGTTGACAAGTGGATCATCCACCATCCATTACTGTATTTTGTTTTGGAGATGGTGTTTTGTATTGTAGACTAGCTGTTGCCAGCGGCTTCGCCCGCTACAACTCGAGTATTATCCCACGGAAAGATAAAATCGGGATAAAAACTATCCTATAGCACCAACCACCAACCAACAACTATCCTAATCCAGGTTATAAACTATCTGTGTACCAAATTTTATTCAAATCCGTTAGTAGTTTTTGCGTAAAAGTGTAACTAACATACACACTCACAAACTTTCGCCTGTATAATATTAGTCTGATATTTATAATATACTCGTATAGTAGGAAGGATAGAATTCTTTCTACCCTCATAGGATTACGTTTCTTAGAATATTCTTTATTCAAAAGTTTTCAGTGGGATAGAGCCTGGTAAAATGAGGTTAACCGATGCCTTAAATGGACATGAACAAAAACCTGAAATTCCCATGTACAAAAGGTACCTTTCATACAGAACCATACATAGATGTGTCTGTTACTTACTGATAAATTCATTTTGATTTTTGGCCAATTCAATTTAAAACATAAACTCACAAAGTAACCTACCATAGTCTCATTAGCTAAAAAAATGTCATAAAGGTTAACGTCGCCAATAAAGACATAATGCTCTAATTAAAGGCACGTACTGACTTTGTCGGCACCATTCAACTTTACAAACATGGATCCAATAAATCGTTGAATGTCTTGTAGTCATAGTTCATTACACACAAATATTTCAAATACCTATAGCGGAAGTTTAAATTAAAGGTAAGTAATGTCATTAAAATTGTTAAATAAAAAATTAATACGGATAGAATGACTAGGCGTTTTATCAATAAATACCAAGATACTTACTTCGTTGGTCGAGTGGGACGTAAGCGTGACTGCTGAGTATGCGGTCTTAGGTTCGATTCCCGGGTAAAGTTCTATTGAGTTTTTCTCAGGATTTTTTTAGTAACAGCCACGGAGTCTGTATGTGCCCGGTTGATTGCAATAGGTCCGCCTTCTATTACGTAATAGAAACCATGATAGGTTTTAAACTTCCTCTGTCAAAAAACCCATATCCAAAAAAGTACCTATAAAACATAATCCTCCTTCTTGTGCAGTCGGGTAATGAATCGCCCACTTTCTTAATATGCATACAGTAAAAACTGCAATTTTGAAATTAAAAACGGACGCTTTAGTTTTATTAACTTGTATGGATCTAGATGTATCTATAGTAAAAATATGATCGAACCATGAAGTGCTTTAGATCGAAAGATATAAAAAAATCTAATATTTAAACGACCACTCATTAAATCTAAATTGTAAACGAATAACCTTGAATGACCTTCAAGTAACAAACTGCGGTGATTTAATCGTTCTTTATTTATAACAATTGTTCGTTAATATTAGTTTGACATTTAGTCGGCCATCGATTGATCATTTCTGAATTGTTGATATTACTATTGAAGTTGAAATGTGAATTATCTTTTAATGATGGTCGTTACAGGTTATCAGTGAAACGCATGTGTCTAAAACTTTATACATATTAATGTTGATGTATGGAGAAGAAGGACAAAGAAAAGATGGATGAATTGTGTGAGGAATAATGATATGAAAGAGAAAGGAGTAAATGCCGTGAGATCTGACAGGGGAGAATGGAAGAAAAAAACCTGTTGCGACGATCCCAAGTAGATTAGAACAAGCGCAGAATGATGATTTACAGGTAGTCAGTGGTCCGAAAGTCCAGGATTATGATTTACAGGTAGTCAGTGGCCCGAAAGTCCAGGATTATGATTTACAGGTAGTCAGTGGCCCGAAAGTCCAGGATTATGATTTACAGGTAGTCAGTGGCCCGAAAGTCCAGGATGATGATTTACAAGTAGTCAGTGGCCCGAAAGTCCAGGATTATGATTTACAGGTAGTCAGTGGCCCGAAAGTCCAGGATTATGATTTACAGGTAGTCAGTGGGCCGAAAGTCCAGGATGATGATTTACAGGTAGTCAGTGGCCCGAAAGTTCAGGATTATGATTTACAGGAAGTTAGTGGCCCGAAAGTCCAGGATTATGATTTACAGGTAGGCAGTGGCCCGAAAGTCCAGGATTATGATTTACAGGTAGTCAGTGGCCCGAAAGTCCAGGATGATGATTTACAAGTAGTCAGTGGCCCGAAAGTCAAACTAGTCTTACCAAAGTCTTATTATTCAGTTTGAACTAGTTTGAAGATTATGTGGAAGTCAAAAAGGCAGTCGCTTCATGTTAAATGTTGGTGTTCAGCTGCATCCGAATAGACTAGAAGCCGATCCGAATGAATTTGGTATAAGGCTAGACAAATGTTGATGAACTTGTTTTTTTTTTTGAGTTTGCGAACTAAATAGATTAATAGACAGAAACATGATAAAAAAGCATATCGGTTAACATTCCAAGGCATACAGACGTAGTAACCAAGGAAAAAACCGCTCCATTTATGGAAGAAAAAACGTAAGCAACTCTCAGTGCGTAATATGTATATCTAATTAAATCATTAAAATAACTACAAGTAGAGTATGTATGAGTTATTGATACTTACTCAATTTTTTTGTCATTGAATTACTTGACGTCAACTTAATAACTCAATTAATTGTGACGTCATGAGACTTTTACTTCAAGCGCTGTTAAATTGTAGCGAATAAATAAGCCTATGTAACTAGTAGTTAAT
The DNA here is from genome assembly GCA_949774965.1 of Diarsia brunnea. Classification (NCBI taxonomy): domain Eukaryota; kingdom Metazoa; phylum Arthropoda; class Insecta; order Lepidoptera; family Noctuidae; genus Diarsia; species Diarsia brunnea. Next base: position 3,711,115 of record OX459000.1, on the reverse strand, counting down.
CATAGATAATTATGTATCTTTAATCCTTGACGATATTAGTTGAATCTCAGGGGACAGACGGTCTTCTTCTACAAGGTTTAAGAGCTTTTGTTTTAAGGAATTACTACAAACCATCTCCGCTTATTCCTTAATACATTCTTGTAGGTCCTTTATGGATAAATTCAGTAAAAGTATACTTCTGAATATGATCATCTTTATTTTGAGACAAATGGTTAGAGTGGCTTTGCCGAGTTTCGGGTTGCGATGGTCGGCAAAACTGTAACTTAAAGCGCTTAATGTAATAACTACCTTAAAAATCTATAAACCAAACTCTACAACCACTAATAGTAAATCATTAAAATATCGCCATGATCTAATACGATAAAATATCAATTAATTTGTTAAATGTCACTTGATTTTTTAATTATTATATTATTCTTTACATCATAAAATAAAAACGTTCATTTGATATAATTATTTCAAGTCTACCTTACAACTTGCCTGAGGCAATGTAACGGATTTTTATTTCCTTAGAATTGTAAAAGATTAAAATTCTTATCTTTCTAAACAATCTAGTATTATAGGTCAGTCCTTGGCTGAAGGCCATAGTACATATCTACAATTTTAAATAAATACCAGCACTAATGCATTGTAAATTGATAAGTAAGGGGCACCATTGCCACATATAATTGATCCAGATTGGTCATCGGACTTTAGACAAAGAACAATGCTTTTTATTAAAATTAAAGGGTAAATTCGTGTGCACACAATCATTAAGGTGAGTTGAGATGACAATCATCTGACGTGGCTTTTTTACGGAGTGTCTATTGTAATAATATTTTATTTAAAGCTTACATAGCAACGAGCTACTTGAGAGAGATTCAAATCGTGCTTGCGTTGACGATTGTATGACAGCTGATTGTCATCTCGACTTGGCCTTATTTAGCCAATTGTTTTTTAAGTTCGTGTCTACAATATAATTCAACAAAAATATTTCTAGGTAATAAGATTTAAATTGTTCCTTCAGAGTAAAACCATACCGGCCAGATAGCTGGATGACCGACGGGATATTGTGTGGAGTACTTACGATGAAGCCCACAACCGATGATAGTGCTGACGAAAACCACCACAGTTCTAGTTTATTTCATTACAAAAATTATAACATTGCACAGACTGATCTGTGGATGTAACGAAGAGATACACATGCAGTGTAAGGTATTTACCAGTTATAAAATTTTAATGAATACAAAGTTTAACTATTAAGATAGATAAAGATTTGACTATCTTATTGATATACATCGTTATGGTTGAAGTCCCACATTATTTTGCTAGCCTTAACACACATGTTTCATAGACATGCTTCTATCTAAAAAAATACGGCTACAGTCTACGAACCAAATTAAGCGTCCCGTACCTGACTTAGATACCTACGTTGCTTAACCACATCAGATAACTTTTCCACCCACAGAGCAATTTAATCCAAAAATAAAAATGTTTAAGTAATAAAACTAAAAATTACAAGGATATACCAAGACTTTGACCCTCGACCATTGCTGGCTTCTGAATCACCGTGACCATTCTCCTAACGCAAATTATATCATTTGGCGCAAAAACCAAGTAAAAATAGCCTTGATTTGCCAACTAGGCTTTTTTAGTTTGAGCAGAGAGTTTGAATTACAAGATGGCAGAAAATATACAGAAGCTCAGTTCATGTACATCTTTGAAATAAAAGAACATTCAACATTCTAGAGTAATCTGTGACATAAAAGTTGTATAGAAAAACAAGACAACAACTGACGGGCAATCAGACACAAAACCCGATTGGTCGGAGGATATTCCTATTTCTATGGGCAATGAGGGACTTTACACGCTTTTCTTCATGCCCTTATAGATCTAGCAACTGATAAAAATCTTTTCTACAAAAGTGTACTTTATCAAGTGTTACTAAGCCTTCTCTTCCCTTACTTTTCCGTGTCTGTACAAACAAAGACTTTGTATACGATGTAACGACCTTGGTTGCTGTCGGCAGCTGCGTACGCGCACCAATTTCAATCTTATTCGACGAAAAGTACCGACAGCAGGCATCCGAAAGTAAAACGGCTATTTTTGGAAGACTACTTTCATGATTGTAGCTAAAAATAGCGGCCAGTTATTTTTGAAGTAAGTTAAAACAAAACAACTTGCTAGTTTGTTATTTTAATTTATTGGTTTAGGTGAGTGGTTTAATTACTGATCAATTTCGATTAGGTGTTTAAGGTGTAGTGGCAAAAAAGTTTAATCAGTGAACCGTAGATAATTGTAGGGTGGTTATAAATGATCACGATAAGCGTGTTTTATTTGATTACGGTATGACTACGCACATATCCTTGAATTAATATTCGGACACATAATAAACGTGTCGAATTTGAAATTGTTATAAGTAAATAATTGATATTTGGTTTGCCATGCTATATTTACTATAAAAAAAACATACTATAACTGAGGAATGTCTAATCATTAAATCTATACCTTCTACTCTTTTAAACTTAGTACAGCACACGAAGAATTTTCTCAACTCATAGGAATCCGAGACCTCCGATCGCAACGGAAGATTTTACAGCTTCGGAAGGATTTGACACCTTTGCAAAGAGTTCTGAAACCTTTGCGGGTAACTTTATCAACCTGTTATATCATTCCGACCTGGGCTGACAACACCAAACTTGTCAAAATCAACAATTATGAGATCAATGATAGACCATTCTGACACTATTGAATAGCAGACTCGGGGCCCTGCATATTAATCAGAATAACGTGCAACCGTCTCACACCCAAGTTACAAATATGCGTAGTTAGGGTTATCAAATCAAGCAATCGAAACGGACAGCGCCTAATGTGAGTCTCATAAAAACTTGGAATAGGTTATATTACTCGTATTTTGCATACCGTTTATGTTAGTGGTCTAATAAAAACCCGGAAAAGCAATGTCTGCATTTTAAATTTAAAAGCGGACAAATTACAGCTATTTATTAAATGCGAACCATAATAATATTAAAATTATGTTATGACATTGAAAAACCCAAATTAACAATTTTAGACACTACAGATACTAGCGTAAAACTAAATATTGAATTACTGGCTGGTCATTTTAACGATGACGGCTTCTTGTTGATGTAAGGTTGTGGTTTAATTGGTCTCTGACTAAGTCTGGTGTGATCTTTTAGGTTTTATTTATATTTTCTTACTGTCCTTTTCTGTATACGTCCGTTTCCTTATTTCTTTAAAACCGGTATGATTCCGTGGACAATAGTGTGGGTTATGCGTCTGTTTACTATTATATCTAAACTAAATATTAATATTGGAATATGTAACTGTTTTTTGTCCCAAATAAATAAAATAAAAAAAACTAATAAACCGAGAAAGTTCTATGCTTCTTCTTCTTCTTAACGTGTCGATGAACTAAAATTGTGTTGGACCAGTATGTAGCCACTTAACATTTGCTTCGATTCAATCTTGAAAGGTGCAAATGGTTGTGCAGGATGGGCAAGACAGGAGGTGGCGCATATCCAGATGGATTCCTCACTAGCAATTTGTTTAGGAAGAATGAATTTGAAATGATGAATGGATCGAGATTAAATCTGTCGATCTCGGAATTTTAACAGCAAACAGGTTCTGCATTGATGTATTCCATTAAAGTTCCAATAATTACTTTTGTTTCCATACACATTGTTAAAACGTATATCTGTTCTCTGGTCATTATAATATGGGTCCAGTCAATCTATCTATTCAAAGTTCATCTAGGCAAGTGTCAAGGGGCATCATCGCTTCACACCAGGCCAGTTGTGGCTAAACGAAACCTTACTTGGTACAAAAAAAATTGTGTTTGATATCTTTTATTCATTGGAACCGTGTTTGTTTCAACGTGTGTAACATTTCATATTATATTCCACCTATATGTCGACGCCAGCATATCAAGCTACCACAATCATTCAAACTTTAAGAGATTTTCAACTTTACCGCTAAAGCATTAGGTTCAATGTTGATAGGGAAATTTTTTAAAGTTTCTGGTAGCTTGTGACGCGTATGGTAGGTACGTACAGACACTATCACCGCCACCATGAATCGGGTAAGCTATCAAACCACGATATTATTCTCAGCGAAACCTATTAAAAACTAGTTCAAATTCGTGTGACAACCCTACCGTGGCGCCAACAAAGTCACCTCTCATACCACGTGCTTCCATTCATAAGCTCATCCGATCGGTGTCATCGACCGCGCGATGAGCAGCATTACTCATCTCTATGCTAATCCGGCTGAATACATTACATCGTGAGAATTCTTTATGTTAATTCTCTTGAAGATGTTTTCTGTTATGTGTTATGTCATTTGTTTGATCGTGTTTTGTTTTTTCTTTGAGGTCACTTTCGTAATTTTGCTGACTAACTACCGCACAGAGACGTTTAATGATTACTTAAGCCATTGCTTAGTAACGATTTTGACAGTTTAGTGAAGGTTTTGTATGTCAAATCTTTACTAACTGCGGTACTCAGAGATATTTAATGATTACTTAAGCCGTCACTAATTAAATATTTGACATACTTTTGTATGACAAAACTATCAAAACCTTTACTAAGTCACGGCCTAAGTAATCATTAAAGCCCTCTGAGTGCGGCAGTAAGTGACGATATCTCTGAGTGCCGCAGTGAGTTTGAAGAGGTGGTTTTGACTATACTATAAAGCGAGATGTGACTGTGATCATCAATGCTGTTTTATACTTTTGATATAGCATAACAATCTTCATATCACGCTTAAAAAAAAATGTTTTTTTAAAGCCCTATGTAATAGGAACGACGAGTCTATAGACATCAACCGGTCGCATATAATACGCAATAGACCCCGTGGCTGCTTCCAAAGTGGGTCGGCCAAAGTGCTATTTGGACCTTCAGGCATTCCGTAAGGTCCAAATAGCATTTTGGCCGACCCTGGTATCAAGTCAAAATCAGGCTATATCTTTCTCACTGGGAGGACCGGAACACAGGCCTCTTTGCCAGTGAGTGACCTGTAAGGACCATAATTTACAGAAGTCTCATTATCTTCAATATTTTATTGTTAAGACAAATATCGGTTTCCTTAACCGTTTTGAGAGCATAGGGCAAAAAAAAGCAACGCAATATTCCTTTTTCAATCACAAGTACTTTTTTTATTTTACACAATAGAGTGCAATGTTTAAAAAGGATCCGTTGTAAAATAAGGATTTAAAATAAAATGTCCAACGAAAATCTCGTGTTTCACCTGCGATATATTTCCTTATGTTACAAAAGCCTGTAGTATCAGCTTCCAAGATGCGGACATGTTGAGCGAGCATATAAGATAATTACAATTACATATGCTTTACAAAACGTATACTATAAAGACATCGTTGACAGAACAGAATAATGCTCAGGTCAGGATTTTTTTAAAACACAATACTGATTTTAAATTTGTTTTTTGCCCGACTTCAAAAAGGAAGAGGTTATTATTTGTAGGGTTGGTGGGTTCTTAACTCCTTATGAAATGTAGCTCAACTATGTATTTTGATAAAATAATCCAACTTTTACGCAGCAGTGGGACGGACAGTCATCATCATTTCTGCCAAAAGACGTCCACTGCTGAACATAGGCCTCCCCCAGTTGTCGCCACATTGACCGGTCCCGTGCGTCTCGCATCCAGTGGTTCCCCGCAACGCGGTGGGACAATACCTACAGGATCATGAAAAAGAAAAAACAGTGATATAAATAAGAAATGATTAGGTACATCAGAAGAAGTCTGAAAGTAGCGCCGGTAACTGAATAATGGTGTTGTATCATTTGGTTTGGGCATGTGATGCGGAGGAATAAGGAAAATGTTGTGAGGAAACTTTTGAGTTCCTACTCAAAACTTTCCTCACGACATTCTTTCTTATTGTGGATTTTATAAGAGAGAGACCAAACAAACGATGGATAGACTTTGTGAACGATGATATTACGGCAAAAAAGAAGGTGTCTGATCTCATCAGACACACTTCCTTTCTTGCCATATCATCTTGTCCAGTAATAGAGAAATATTAACGAAGAAAACAATCTACGCCGACCCCAAATAGACATAGAGACAGGAGAGTCATGATGATGCAAACAATGCAAAAATTGTAAGGTTCCTAATCCTCTTTTTTTTGGAGGGTGGGAAATCATCAAATGACTCCTCTTGCTCTGGGCGGAGCGGAAAGAAGTGTGAGACTTCTACTGACTAAAACCACCCATGTTCCTTCTAAGCCCTTTGTTTCCGGGGCCGCACTATCTCTTTAGAACATCCAGCGGCATCAAAGCTTCCTAATCTTTAGAGAGTTATTTAGGTTATGCGTTAAACTGGAGTAGTACCAAAAATATATCCACCACCATGCTGCTACCAGTGGTGTTGGTACCAGTGCTACTAGTGGGTACCAGCATGCTGCTACCCACTTCTATAGAAGCTCCAAATGTGCCAATGATATTTAACAGCACACACAATTTCAATGTGGGTGTTCAAATTAATTCGAAGTTCCGTAAACCCTTAGTAATTTACTGTAATACACATAGCTATACCTATGTACTCATAAACGCCGGCTGGTTTATTGATTTGCAAAAAATGCAAGGTCGTCTAAACGTGCTTTAGTTTTTAATCGACTATGCTGCAGGGTAAATAAGTGAGTATATAAGAGTCTATATCCTGGTCGGGGATTATAAATAGCCATTTGGACATGGAAGCTAGTGATACCACCATGAAACTTTGCTTTACGACGATGATAAATGCAAATTTTCTTAATGATTAAGACCTAACAAATACAATTATCATCATACGTACACCTCTACCTAATCCTTTGGGAATTACAGGCGTGATTTTATGTTATAATTATCATCATAATCATCAGTCTCCTGCCTTATTATTTTTAATCACGCTACCTTCGTCTTATTGTAACAGCCTAAAACTTCGCTACATATTGGGCACCGTCAGTAACGGCCATCAATTACTTTAGTGGCCCAACAACGAGATAAGCAGAATACACCCAAAAAAAACCGTCACAAACAACAGTGGGTTACCCCACCATTTGTGGAATAGCACCACATTTATATTCGAGGGGAGACACATCTATGAATCACAACCTGAGCAAATTTTCCTTGATTCCACCTGAGTCTTTTTAATGACATCCAGGTTAGCTAAGGGAACTTACGACGCGGTGGAGCCTCATAGTATACATAGCTATTGCCACAATAAGTAGCAGGAAAGAAAACAGGATTATATACCATTTCCGGGCATCAAGGGTGACAAATCTGGGAGGTTTCGAATCGGTATTGATTTGTCTGACCTGGGAATCTAACTCGGGACCTCATACTCAGCAGTTGCGCTTGTGATCACTAGAGCAACGAGGCAGGAAATATAACTATGTGTAATACACATCTGAAATGTTTCCTAATTAATAGTTATCGTAGTTTAATGTCCCTCAATTACATCAGATCAATCAACGGGCATCTCATTAGATATGCAAAATTAATGTTCTGTTTCTGTTTTACAGACACATTCAAATTGTATTAGATTTTGGGATTGAATTTTATTATGAAGTATTTGGTGGTCCAATTAATTTAATTAATAGAATCTTGATTAAAGATTGACTACCTAGTTGCTACTAGTTTTTTTTAATTTTATTGGCATTTTATCGTCATTCTGATTTTGCAATTAAAACTGATTGAATTTTTGCTGTAAATTCAATAACATATAATAATATTATCTCAAAATGTCTTATTTACGTATTCAAAATATATGAAAATAAATCTTCTTGTGAGTTTAGCGGTAGCAAGTCCTGCTTCAATTAAGCATTAGGTCGTGAGTTAGGTTCCTACAACCGACGAAATGTGATTGGGTTTTACATCACGGATTTCTCTGTATCAACCACAGAGTCTGGGTTTGTGACAATAAAGACAATTGACTCGTCCCCCTTAAATTAGACTTATGTTATAAAATGCCTCGTCGGAGCTGCGGGTTGTTCGAAAGAGATACCGCTGCCTCGGCACAAGGGTGGTATTTACAACATGGGTGGTATTTAGTCAGTAGAAGTCCGACTCTCCCTACCGCTCTGCCCAGAGCGGGAGGAGTAATTTGATGATTTTCCTCCCCAAAAAAAAAAAAAAATAAATTAGACAAAATGTGGATTTTATGTAGGATAGGTACTACCGAGTGCACTTAAGATTTGCCACTTTTCGCTCTTTTATACCTTGAGTAATAAGGTTCAAAAGTTACAAATCTTCAGTACACTTCGGTGGTACATTTCAGCCTAACCCTTCCAGTATAATTAGCGTATTGTTGTGTGTCTAATAAATGAGAAGAGGTTTACAAAAACATAAGTTGCAATGAATTGTAAACATGCGTTTTACACAAGTACCGACAAAATAATGACAGTACAAAATTAACTAGCTTACAACGTATTAGATTAACAATATAATTATAAGCAGAACGTGAGAGCAAGTTTCATCACGTGAAACAAAAAATAATTACCGAAGAATCACTCACCGTTATATTATGGCTTAAATGTTTAAGCTTTAGCGTTTTCTGATATAAAAAATTGGTCTGGTGCACCCAATGTCAATATGTCTACAATAGGGCAGTTGACAAAAAAAATAATTAGTCCGTCAGAAAGATTTCCAAAAAATATTGGACACATAATTTTTATTTTTTCACGTAAACAAACAATGAAGACGATACAGTGCTTTGAAAACTCGTGTGACGTCATATTATATGACATTTTTTACCGGCGAGTGACGTCACAAACCCCCACTCTAATCTTTGACGCGTTAAATCTTCTTCAATTTTTATTGATTTGACAAAACATAAAATACGTATCCAATATTTTTCGATAATCTAACAGACGGACTGATTAGAATCATATTTTTTTAGTTAGGAAATGATAGATGATCTGTCTGATGGATGATATGGCAAGAAAAGAGGTGATTGAAATGGTTAATAGAGAAGTATAGAAGAAGATGACATGCAGCGCCGACATTTAGTGCATCATTATGCAGCTGCATTTAATTTTTAAACTTTAGGGGTTCCATTCTCTCAACTTATTCTTCTCAACTCAGGGGCTTTTTAATGTCTGTTTACGCTAAATATTGATTTCTGTCAATATTTACAATACCGCTGTATCAAAGGTATGATTAATAAATGAATTTTATCCATTGCCTTTCGCCTCATTTGCGTATTTTTCTCCTTAAAGTTAACACTGCTGAATCAGCAATTATAGCCTAGATTGCTCTAATAGTCTAGGTTTACGTGCGTGTGATTTTACTAGTAGTATTCAAATTCTAGAGGCACCAGTTTTATTATTCCAACAAAAATCGCCAAATTCTCCTCACTTGCACCATTCATTATGCAACACTGGCTGTCAGTTTTCGGCGCTCGAGGCAAGCGCAGCGTGCAGTGCCGAGTTCAATGCCACGGTCGGTCACTAAGAGGTCGCACTTACGTAAACTTTAATTGGCTGAGATGAGCACGTTTTTTACAATATGATGATGAGCTTATATAATGAACCGTTAAGATTGCGTTTGTTTGTTTCGGTTTATTAAACTGGTTTGGTGGTATTGAAGGTTGTGCGTAATGTTAGTTTTTGGAAAATGGTTTTTTCATTTTTTGTTGGAACTTAGGTAATGTGCAACCGTTTGGATATTCCATCATCTGCCTAGCCTTTTCCCAACTTTGTTGGTGTTGGCTTCCAGTCTAATTGGATGCAGCTGAATACCAGTATTTTACATATAGCGACTGCTTATCTGACCTCCACAACCCAGTTCATACTGGGTAATTTAATACGATATCCTTTGGTAAGACTGGTTGTCGGACTTTCAGTTCACTGACTACCTGTAATGACTGCCAAAGATCTATGTATGACAGCCGGGACCAACAGCTTAACGTGCCTTCTGTGGCACGGAGGAAACTTGGTATGTAATGGATCACCCATTCACAGACCAACCTAGGCAAGCGCGGCTTAACCTAAACATCAGCCCGTATGGCAGTTATTATTAAGCCAGTGTTATTATTAAGTGTGTGTTGTGTGTGTGTTGTCATGGAGTGTGTGTTGTGTGTAGTGTGTGTTGTGTGTTGTTGTAGAGTGTGTGTTGTGTGTACTCTTTTAATTATGTCCAGGCTCAAATGGGAAGATGTAACTCCAACCCTGTTTAGTGAGGCTACCGCAATGAAACAGCAGCTGGCTCTGTATGTGGAGCAGTAGCTCAAATACGCTCCACTTTCTATCCTGCCTGCCCTCTTAGACCAAAAACGACACGTGACGGCACGGTTGGCGCAGTGGCTAAGCGATTGGACTGCTGCGCTGCGTGTCGCGGGTTTGATCCCCGCACGGAACAAATATTTGTATGGCCTGCAGATAGTTGTTTCGGGTCTGGGTATTTGTGTATGTGACTTTATATGTTTGTAAACGCACCCACGATACAGGAGAAATTCCTAGTGTGGGGCAACGTTTTTCTAAAAAAAAACAAGCATCTGAAGTAACTTTTGTATTGCCATCGATGATGTAGTGGAAGTGGTGAAGTTGTGCTCGCGACAAGAAGAAGGAACATACAAGTTATTGACGTCGCCATTGAGATGCCCACCTAATTTACACCACACCTATTGAGCCCAAGTCATTTCAAATTGGGGTTGCCCCACAATCGATGAGACACTTGATAATTATCGTGTTCTGTCTGTCCCGTTACTTCCACATCACAGGAGCTGATGGGCGAAACTTGTCACATACATTTTGAGCTGACTCAAATTAAAAATATTGTCATCGACACGCTAAGAAGTACTTTTACGACGAAAGAAGAAGTTTCATACGTCATCACTTTTACATAACTAAATGCTGTACCCTGATCCAAAATAAACGTTGCCTTATATACTGTATCAAAACAAAGAACAAGAAAATCAATGGAACATTAAAATAAAAACCAATATGTGACGGAATTTATGATATTTTTATGAAAAACTGATCACCCTCTGCTCTATTGCAAGCGATTTGACGAAAATCATTCTCTTTTTTTAAAGGATGCCGCAAGGTAAATACTAGGTATTTTGAATTACAGAGTTCGGGAATAGTTTCCATGTGCCACAAATATGTTAAGGGCAGGTAGACCAAGCGAAATAGACATATAACGCTACCAAGAGTTGCCCGCGATTGCCGCAAAGCGAGCCGTGCGCTTACGTCGCGAGGAGTGTCACCTGTGTCACATTACAGATAAGCAGGCAGTAGGTCAACTTGTCTTATTGATTTATTTTTAAATTAAAATAAGAGATTTGATTAATTAAAAACTCGTTTTATTATAATTTGTAGTAATCGAAGCGAAGTCTTTCGTTTTTTTGTAATAAATTAATTTGAGTAGATATTTTAAATGGAATAAACTCTGAACTATACTTATTATATTAATTGATGTTTTAGTTTCTAGGTCGGGTGTTCCAAATGCAATAGGTAACGCAAGGACGACAATGCCGCAAAGATCGCGTCATTATTATCATTTACGGAACAGATTAGGGTGATCATCGTAGCTTTTTAGTCGACCTTGTTTAGGGTTCCGTACCCGAAGGGTAACCAACGGGAACCGGAGGGGTACCCTATTAATAAGCCTTCGTTGTCCGTCCGTCCGTCCGTCCGTCTGTCAGCGGTCTGTATCTCATGATCTATAATAAGTAGACGATTGAATTTTTCACAGAATGTGTATCTCTGTTGCCTCTAAAAGAACAAATACGAAAAATTAAAAAAAAATATATAAAAAAAGAACTCGATATTTGAATGGAAAATCGTATATTTTTTAATACAACAACGATAATATTATCAACTCTGTATCTCACGCATATGATAATCACCAAATGTGTCAAAATTATTATTCATGTATTCGAGGTGGTATGAGGAACAGGGTGTAAAGTTCCTCATCCCCCATAGAAAACGGAGGATCCTCCGACCAGACGGGTGTTGTGTCCGACATATGTAAGTCGAAAAAAAAAAAAAAAAAAATATGTAAGTCGGGATTTTCTAAATAGGCTAATGTCGCGGATAATGTTGATAGCGCGATGTCGGAATTGCCAATTTAGTTCGCATGTGTTGCGATAGATGTCGCTGTCGCCACATCACTCCCCTCCGAGACCGGAGGTCGATAGCAGACTGAGTCTTGATGCTTGCCAGGCCAGTGGAAGGTTCCAGTGAGTCGGAACCGGATGCCGCGTAGTTCTCGGTGAGTCGGAACTGTCTGCGGTGATGCCCCAGTGAGTCGGGGTGATGCTGCATTATGCTCCAGTGAGTCGGAGTGATGCTGTGCTGCGTAGTGGCTGGCTGCTGCGTCGATCAGGAGAGAAGTGCGTCTCTGCTTGCTGACCGGCCGAAGTGCAGTGTGCTGTGCCAAGGTCGCTGATGAGGCTGAGGGTGATGACCAGGTATGCGCTTCTGCTGCATGCTGGTGGTCAGGATACCCTTTGAAGCCGTGGTTGGAATTCATCTTTGAGTACTTTTTCTACGATGAAGGAGTCTTCTGTGTCTTCAGTTTCTCTAAAAAAGAGAAATATGGTAAGTCTTACAAGTTTGTCTTACACATCCGAGTAAAAGCATTGTATGTAAAATGCGGTAAAAACATAAAATGTGGTACTTACGTTAATGTTACAGTTTTTTGTGTATCAACAGGATCCAATCCAATAAAAGAGGTTTTGGATACATCAGCCGTGTTTCTACATGATGAACGGACCTGTCCGAGCCGCCGCGATCGCTTTTAATTCTTATTTAAACATAGTAATTGAGAAAATCATTTTATCAATTCAAACTCTGCGAATTTGTCTTAAACTAATTAGTTTCTTAATTATAGAACAAAAATTAAATGTAAAAAATCAGTAATATAGTCATAATATTGAAAAAACGATCTAAAAAGGGGTAACTTTGCGATTTTTTTCTATCGAGTGAAGTTCATCAGGTCTTGCAACTGAATGCGATTTTGACTAGATCAGATCCTTAACTAATACATATATTTTTTATTAAATTTAAAACACTGTATTTTTTGTCTCAGATTGTTTTAAAAAACTTAAATTCGGGTCCACCCAGCCTTAAGACTAGCTGTTGCCAGCGGCTTCGCCCGCTACAACTCGAAAATTATCCCACGGGAAGATAAAATCGGGATAAAAACTATCCTATGTGTTAATTCAGGGTATAACCTATCTACATACCAAATTTCAACCAAATCGGTCCAGTCGTTTATGCGTGAAAGAGTAACAAACATCCACACATCCATTCTCACAAACTTTCACATTTATAATATTAGTAGGATTCTAAACCGGTTTCACACACATACGAAACAGGCGTTTCGGTACACTAAAATTTAACAAAATTTGCCTGAATTATTATTAGGAACCTTCTAAGGTTCCTAGGTAAGAACAAAAAATGGGACCGTTAAGGATAGGTACTTTTTCACCCTTTCATCATCATCAGCCCTCTGTAGAGACTCAGGGCTCCTCTCTAGTAAAGGGATGGTCTATAATCCACCACGCGGGCCCAGTGCGGGTTGGTATGTCACATGTCTTCTAATTTTTTGGTTCTAAGAATTCACGGTTTCTTCACGACACGCCACACGGTTTAGTACACCCTTTATATGCTGATAAATACTGATTCTAATAATATCCATACAAAGGCGAAACCAAAATCGCTCTCCGCGCTCAGTATAGCCAATACCGAACGGTAGTAATGGCCCACCACCAGAACGCGGGCGTGCACTCACAAGGTCGGCCATTATTGCTCGTAATTCCGCATTCAATAAGTGAATTTCTGACATGTTATAAAAACGATACGATATTGGGATCGTAGGCGTTCCCTTATTAAAATGTTTGACAGCGTATTTGGTTGGCAGTTCTGTCTCACAAAGCATGTTTGATAATAAAAATATCATGTAAATGAAGTAACGGTTGACGTCTATCGAAATTTATTAGTTCTTCATTTCAAAGTAAAAACAAACAAATATTGGGGAATGTCTGCCAAAGTATGATGCTTGGAATGAGCTAAGCTAACGAATTAATCTAAAATTAGTCTTCCCCATTGGTGAGACCAAGTTCTCTAGCGCTAGGCACCATAGGCCTCATCAATACCTATCAGGCAAGATCGTGTTCAAGAGCAGACGACAATATTATAAAATAAAACTGCTTTCTATTTTGAAAATGTTAGGTACTGGTACTCAATAAAGTTCGCTCCAACTCTTTGTTATCATACAAATAAAAAAGTTACTGGGATGTTTGACCAAACAAAGCTATGCAAGAAGTAACTTTATTAGAAGACAAAACAAATTGAATACCTACTGCTCTCTTTCTAAGGAAAACTGACCATGATAATAATTATTATGATATTATCAAAGTGACGCAAACATCTTACTATGGTAGTATTAGTAGGCAGTGGAGTGGCAACTTGTCTGCCGGTAGGGTCAGCAACAGAAGTAGATTAACACTACTCAATGTTTCAAAGCAGGTTTTTTATAAAAACTTGCTAGATATTACTCGTTACTAACAAATTATTGAAGAGAAAGGAATATTTTAAAGAATAATCTTCTGAAACATTTAAAATATTAGCTGGAGTCCTGTACATCAAATAATTAAAATTCGTAAATGTTAAGCTACCTGTTGCTGACCGTACCTACATAATTGTAAGATCCGTTCTCTTCAATTATGGGTTGACTTTTATATCGGATGACTAACTCATGTACCTACTCTAGTTTCGATCCATTTTGCGATAGTTGTATAAGCTGGCTATTTGGTTGACCTTTAACAGACTACTTTATGATATGGCTTTATGGTGTTTTAGGCTCGCCCCTTTACATGGAAGTTAAACGTAACTGGCCAAATGCGTGTTCACTATTTGCTACACCTCTGCATAGCCCGTCGGGGATAAAAAGTGTTTATGTTACTTTATGGTCCAATATTGTTATTTAATTACAACGCCACACTTTGAACTAGTACTTATAGAACCTAAGGCCCCTAGCACACCCCTGTCGAGGCTGCGGGCTGTCCGCAAGGGAAACCGCGGCCTCGACATGAAGGGCGAAGAAGGAACATGGGTGGTTTTTAGTCAGTAGAAGTCTGACACTCCCTTTCGCTCTGCCCAAGAGCGGGAGGGGTTATTTGATGATTTCCCACCCCCAAAAAAAAAAAAAAAAAAAAAGGCCCCTAGCACAAGGGGTATTTTAAACGCGCAGACGACGCAATGATGACGCACGTAAACGCACTTCAAACGAGATTGAACCTTGTAACCTAAGCACACGGGGCGATCGTGAAAAGCGGGTCGTCGCGTCGGCGCGTATACGCACAGATACAGCGCTCCCAAACCGACCCTTTGTATGCGCTTTGACCCTTTGTATCGTGTTTTACGCGCGTTTGAAAATATAAATAAAAAAATGGCATCAACGGCGCCGGCGACACGCGTACCTGAAACGTACGTCGTCGACGCGTTTAAAATACCCCGTTTGTTAGGGGCCTAAGTTTCATTTTAGAAATAGGAAGGTTTTCAGGGCCTCATTTTACTCAGAAACTCACGGCACAGACATTCAGACATACCTATTAGGTACTTTACGATGTCTCTTTATATGATAATCTGGCTGTCAAGTTACATCTCATCAACAAATCACGAAAGTAAAAGTTTCTTTGCCGTTTTCCTCAAACAAGAAAAGTTGAACGGAATTAGCACGAAGAAATCTGAGCATGCGTGGCTGGGTAGGTAATTGCGACAGTTAGTACTAAATCCGGACAAAATATAATACGTAAAAAAAATGTTTACAAGACAAGAGCCAGATGGTAAACACAAAAAGTCACTACGCGGAACGAATCCACTGCTTATTTCTAATTGTTCAACTGATTATTACAAAGAGTGCAGGAGCAGTTACAAGCAGGCCTCGTAGAATTTAAGAGACTCGATATTCGATATTTAGAATTACAGCACCTTCGACCGTGATTATTCCTCAAATTACTTCATACCTCGTAATAATTTTCGTCTCATTTTTTCTTACAAAGTAAGAGCTAGTTTTGCCACCTAACACTAGTTCTATTCTCGGTCTAATACTCTTAGAAATTCGATATGTATTGCACAAACCGTATTGATTTTCATTTTACTTTGTATATAAATTGTTCGACAACTAATGAAAAATCACACTTCATCCAGCAGTGAAAGAGACAACCAAATACATCACCATGTTCCATAAGGTAATTTATTTTCTATAAATAATTTCTTTAATATAATTTATCAGTAAGTTCCCAACCAAGAGTTCGCGGAATTATGTAAAAATACTCGGATAGAAAATTGGCCTCAACTTTTTTCTTAACAAAACGAAAGTAATTTTATCAGTTGAAACCTAGCAGGTTCCATTTAGCATTTTTGTCATAGTTATTTATGTTATATACAGCAGTCAAAAACCTTCTCGTTACTTCTTGCTAATGCTTATTTTCTACCGCTAAATTAACCTCTTTATTTTACAGTTCACAGTCCTTTCCGGCCTGGTGTTATCAGCCACCTGCATGGTCCTGCATCAGCCTCATGCTCCAATCCTTCTTGGTCATCAATACGATTCGAACACCAACTACAACTTTGCCTACGAGGTTAATGATGCCCACACCGGAGATATCAAGAGCCAGCACGAGAACAGAAGAGGAGACACTGTTTTAGGACAGTACTCCTTGCTGCAACCTGATGGTGTCAGAAGAACGGTAGACTACAGAGCTGATGACCATACAGGATTCCTTGCTACTGTACATAATGCTGGAAGACCAGTGCCTACCCCTCATGCACAGCCTGCAGGCAATGGTGACGTCACAAGGCATCCAACAGTTCAGAACTACCAATCCTGGCCGACTCCTAGTGCCCCAACTTACCAAGCTTGGCCCACTCCCAGTGCCCAAGCATGGCCAACCTCTTCTGCCCAAGCTTGGCCAACTTCTTCTTCCCAAGCTTGGCCCACACCAAGTGCCCAACCTTCTTCGGCTCCCACTCCAGTAGCCACATCCAGGTCTTCTTTCACACAAACCTTTTCACACGGACCTTCTCCCTATGGTGCCCATAACTCTTGGGCTTAAGTAAAGACGTGTTTAAAGGATATGGCAAGTGAAACGGACTACGATATTTTGCATTTATATTTTAAGTTGTATGTAATATTTTTCTATGAATATCTATGCGTGACTAAGAGATACTGTACTATGTAATAGTTAACCGGATAACCTTGCTCCCTTGTGGTCAGCATTCAAAAGGAAATTAGCTTGAATAGCCAAGTCTAGGACCGGAATCTTAATGATATAACAATTAATACTCTGTATCTGTAGATTGATATGTATCTTATAATATAATGTTTAATAATGTATGTATTTTTTTGTGAAATAAAAAACCTGCAATATCACTTTCCGTGTATTTGTTGGTCCTTGATTCTCGTGATCTGTTTCGGCTACAATACAATTTAGATCCGCTCGTGTTACTGACAATTTGATACTTGACAATGACTGTAATAAAGTCGCATGTACTCGTAATCCAAGTAACTTAAAAGGTGGAGTCATAAAGATAATTTTAAACTAGTTTTTTTGCTCGAGCAACTGAGATCTGAGACCTTTCCATTCGGTGCATCGGCCTGATTCGAACTTGACTTTAAGACACTTCCTGAATTTCTTCATAATAAATACATTTAAAATAAAACTGGAACACTTGTTGGCTCATATAAAAAGCTGGGCAGGTGCTGTGAAGAACATCAGATCCACAAGATCGTTCGACGTAGTCACATCAACAAAAAAACACTCCTTCAAAATGTTTGTGAAGGTAAACACTCTTTTTTTGTTTATCTGCAATAATTAAGTAATTTTGAATAAACGTCATTAAGTTGTATTTTGAACAATTTAGAAAACAAGTTTGAGTAAATTATAATAGAGACATAATCTGCCTTGTTTTTCAAACTGGAATTTCTGTCATCGGCAAAGGCCAAGGTGTTGATAAGAGCACACAAAACCCGGTTTTAATAACTACATGTTTTCATATCTCTTTTATTTATTTTCCAGTTCGTCGCACTCTTCGCCTTGATGGCCGTCGCCGCCGCCAGCGACCTCTCCAGCTTCTCCTACGGCGTTTCTGATCCCTTCACCGGAGACTTCAAGCACCAGATCGAGAACCGCGTAGGCGACAACGTGCAGGGTCAGTACTCTCTGCTGGAGTCTGACGGCACCCGCCGCACTGTGGACTACGCCGCCGGCGCCGAAGGTTTCAACGCCGTCGTCCGCAAGGACCCTGCCCTCATCGCTGCCGCTCCCGCCATCTCTTACGCCGCTCCCGCTATCTCCTACGCTGCTCCCGCCATCTCTTACGCCGCCCCTGCCTTCCCATATGCTTCCCCCTACGGTTACGCCAAGTTTGGAGCCCTCGGATACGGAGCTCTTCCCTATGCCCGTTACTACTAAACCAAGACTGCCGACTTTATAATTGTAAATATTGGATCTGTAAATAAAATTATATATTTTCTGAATTTCTAGTGACACTTGATTTTTATTGTTACAACACTATTCAATCATCACCATTCTCTTGCCCTTATACCGATGTTGACTGATGATTGAGGATGTTTACTGACAAAAAAAAATGATTCTAATTAGTCCGTCTGTTAGATCATCGAAAAATATTGGTTACGTTTTCATTTTTTGTTTTATCAAATCAATAAAAATTTACGAAGATAACGAAGAAAACGCGTCAAAGATTTGAGTGGGGGTTGTGATGTCACTCACCGGTAAAAAATGTCATACTAATGTCTTACAATATGACGTCACACGAGTTTTCAAAGTACTGTATCGTCTTCATTGTTTGTTTACGTGAAAAAAGAAAAAATACGTATCCAATATTTTTTGAACGACAGTTTTGACAGTTACTGAAATATTTTTTTTAATTTTTTTATTTTATTTTATTTATCTGACGGACTAATTAGATTTTTTTGTTAACAACCCTATTCATTTGGGGTCGGCGCAGCATGATTTCTTCTTTCAAACTTCTCTATTACTAGTAATCTCATCAGACACTCCTATCTTGCCATATCATCCTATACACAGTCCATTCATCATTTCTTTAGATTTCCTATAGTCTTATGCCCATCCACATTCATACACAAAACTTTCCTCACGACATACGGATACAAATCCTCAGAATCGCCAAACAAGTTGAAGTCTACTTTTTACCCGACTGCGGCGAAACCCAAAAGGAGGTAAACAGCTTTTAGACGTAGTATGACTAACACCATTGTTTTAGCACCGATTCCTAAAAAAATGTTTTCTTGAACAAACATGAAAAAACTTCAAAGAATAATGACCTTACAGAGAGGAAGTAGTTGGAACTTCTTTGGATACCTTTTGTTAATTTCTGTAAAAGAGAGCAACTAATTATTTTCCACCTCCACCTAATAACCTTGTCATGAATGTTTAGTATTTAAAACGAATTAACTATTTATCTTCACGCTCTCATTCACTAAAGGAGGTTCTGAAACCCCATTGGAATCGTCGTAGTTTTTCAAGCGATCGATAAACGAAACGGAATATCACGAACAGTACAAAAAGGGGCATAGAACCGTAAGTTACAAAAGACGGACAGGCCGCAGCACCAATATACGAAACGAAACTAATATTTTGGAACCGATTATTAAAATCATAAAGTAAGTCTCGACTCAAATTGGCAATCATTTTTTCACGAGAAATTCACGTTTGAACTTTGCCAAGTGTATATAGGGTGTAAAAGTACCCTTAACGCAAACGAAAGGCACTTGTTCTTCCCACCACTGCGATCATTTTTTTGTTCTAGGCCATACCTGGGAAACTCATAGTTACGGAGATATTGGGGGTCAAAGTTCCAAATTTTTCACAGCTGTTTTTGTAAATACTAGTTTTTCAGGTTTTATCGTTACTTAAATTACCTCCATGACCCGTTTACTATTCAAAGCAATCACTAGCACAATGTTTTAACAGTGCTACATTGAGTTTTACCGTGAAATGTGATTTTTGACCCAAAAAAAAAAAGTAATTTCCTAGTAAATTTTTTTGCGTAGGGGTACTTAGATTGATGTACAGAATGCTTGGTTGACGGCTGTGTGATGGGTTGATTTACACCCTTACATAATTTTTACTCATGAGTCAAGGGTTTTGTTGATGCATGTAACTTGCGCAAGTTTAGGCACCTACATGAATCAATGTATGTATGTGCATACTTTGCATGCATTGCAGTACAGTGGTAACAAGTGTGCGAATCTAGCAACTGACTAGGAGTTACCGTATGACTTGCAACCTGTGAGACTTACCTGCAGTAGAACAAATTTCCAAAACGAATCTTTAGAATTACATTGTCATCATTTTCCGAACTTTGAAAAGTAAGAATAGATTTCAATGTGTTTCGTTTTATGGATGGATTGACAAAAGCTTTCAATTTAACATATAATTACTATTCCATCATCTTGTTACATTGTGTTATTCCAGTGAGCAGTCACGCCTATGATTGTTTTAATAACATCTTCCAAACCTCTGATCTCGGTCCTAATGAATTCTCTTACCAAATTAATTAACCACCATCATCTTGAACCAACAAGATGATTAAAACATTTCTTAACCAATGATAACATCTTCCATAATTATGAGATCCATTCACTAAATGTTTAGTAACAAGATTCAGTTTATAAATCGTACAATTAACACAAATAATGTTTGTAGACTGTTCATGTTCTGACGTGGTGGTGTCGTAATGACGGCTTGCACTACAAGGTTGAGTTATGAACGTCACAGCACTATTAAGTTGCTACTTATTTCTTTGTCTTGGTGTTCTGTTATTAATTTTATATTTTCTTCCTGATATAAAAACCTTGCTTGGAATTCTTTGTTGTTAAGTATTATAATTAGAGAGGGTTCCAGGCGAGGCGGACTAATCGTTGATTGGTAGTGTTAGTTCTTGAGGTAAAATTTAGAACGATGCACTATGCAAACGTATTGCATGGCACTTTGCAGTAAGCGATGTTAATTCAATGTAATTGATGATGAATTGGTAGTCTATTCCTATGAATTTGGTGACTACTATTAGCAAGGAAATGGTGTGAGACATCTCTCTCTACTTATTAATAACTAGCACAATATCTGCATTTCTTAAACGAGATCAATTAAATATTAGACTCTATAAAATTTTCTGAAGTAATTTACGAAAAATGGATAAACAAAACAAAGTGTTGAGTTCTTCGAACTATTTCATTTAATCACAGCATCGTTCATTGGCGTATCACAATAAATAACATTATGTCTAAATATTATTTAGTACAGGTGGGCGTTGTAGAGACCGTGAGCGCCATGGGCGCCGTAAGCGATGGCACTATGAGCCAGCGGAGCAGAGTGAGCACCGTAGACTCCGGCGCTGTAGGCCAGGGGAGAGGCGTGGGCACCGTAAACTCCAGCGTTGTAGGCCAGGGGAGAACCGTGAGCACCGTAGACTCCAGCGTTATAGGCCAAGGGAGAAGCACCGTACGCGACAGCACCATGAGCCAGGGGAGCAGCGACCGCGCCGTAAGCGGCAACTCCGTGAGAGTAGCCATGGGCCAGAGGAGCCGCGGCGTATCCGTGAGCGAGGGGAGCGGCATAGGCAACAGGCGCGGCGTGAGCGACGACGGGAGCGGCGTGAGCGACGACGGGAGCGGCGTGAGCGACGACGGGAGCGGCGTGAGCGTACAGAGCGTCTTTGCGTACAACGGCGTTGAATCCAGAGTGGGCGTCAGCAGCGTAGTCGACGGTGCGCTTTGTGCCGTCGGAGTCGAGCAGAGAGTACTGGCCGCGAACGGTGTCTCCAACACGGGTCTCGTGCTGGCTCTTGACGTCACCGGTGTGGGGGTCAGACACGCCGTAGGAGAAGCTGCTGTAGTCACCGCCATGGATAGCGCTGCCCTGAGCAGCCGCCACCAGAAGAGCAACAATCACGAACTGGAAGTAGTAAAATTGGTTTTAGAAACAATAATATTGTAAAATTGTTATGAATGGAGCCCGATTGATTATGATCAAGTAACTGGAGAGGGATGGGCTATGATCCACCACGACGCAGGCCCAGTGCGGGTTGGTAGATGACACATGTCTTCGATTTTTTTGGTTCTAACTCATGCCGGTTTCATCACGATGTTTTCTTTCACCGTTTTCAGTGCATCGTTTTCCATCGGTCTATTTTAAAAGTTTCATTAATATCGAACTTAATCGAAAAGTAGACTAATAGCACACACAAGCTAGTAGTCTATTTTTAGAATAGAAGTCTATTCTAGTCTATGCATTTAAGAAAATGTTATTAAACATGCTAACTTTATTAAAATCAATACAGAAAACAAACCTTAAATGCCATTTTGATATGTTATTATTGTTTCACGAGCGAGCTGCGAATGCTTAATCAGGGTTACCAATTCTCTTTTTATACTATTCCTACATGAGTGTTACTGTACGTAGTTTTAATAGGAAATATGAGACATGTAAATGAGGTCACTAAACTGAACAGTATCCTGGTTGTAACAGTGGATAATTTTCCACGAATTAATTTAAGACAGTAGCAAGGAACTTACAATTATTTTGATAGTAATGACATGTCAATGTAGTATCTTTCTTATTTTGAAAGGAACAAATTAGAAGGGCATCGATAATAAGATTCGTAATGTCTGTTCCTAACAAAGAAAAGAACTTATAAAGAAGCGATGAAAAGACAAAAACATCACGAAAAAAGTATCATTATCAAGTTAGCTGAACTTATAAATGAATGAAATTGAAAGTACCTACATTCAAAGTTCATTGTTCTTATGTCACGAACTGTAAGTGGCAATACTCCTCAGGTTAAAAACAATCAAGCGAGTGTATGACGGTGAGTTCAAATTCCATGCTAGTAGTGAATTGAGTTATCATTAATAAATTATAAATTTACGACTACAGCCTGAAAAACATTGGGAGGTAGTTAGTTTTTGACCACATTATGCCCTTTTATAAAAAGACGTGGGCTATCATGCGGGCCTTTGATGGCCATGGTCACCGTTGCATGGTGTGAATGTCAGACATCTTCGAAATTTTGTATTAAGGACATGTCGATGATTAAGTTTGATTTGAGATCTTTAACTGCGTATCATTGTCGAGATACCAATTTACTTGTTTCTTTCGTATTGCTTTGTATTGGTTTTTCTTTTTGGTATGATGGATTTTAGTACAAAAGATAGTTAATTAAGAAGAACAGAACGAGGTTCTCCGTAATTGATCAATCATTTACTCTAAAAGATTTTGGAATCATAAAGAGCGGAATATAACATATCAATTTTAAAAGTAACATTATCATTTACACTTAAAACAGGATAATAACATCAAAATCAAAATCAAAATCAAAAGTCATTTATTCAAACTAGGCTGATAATCAGCACTTTTCGAACGTCATAATTTAGTTTACTTTACTTTACTCATTTACAAGTGACAGTCCCCCAAAACGCCCACCCTTCGACACTTCCTAGTGTTTTTTGCTGGAAAGAAGAAGTGGCGGAACAAACTCCCCAGCAACACATCTGTCTGTTTGGTTAGAAGAACCAGACTCGATACAATAGAAAGGTGTAACTTAATATTACGATTGATTACAGACACAAGTCAAAAATAAAAATGTATATAATAATAAAAACATAAAAAAGACATAACATGTCAGTAAACTAATTTTGGAGAAAGAACATAAATAACAAACAAACATTGTCTTGTGTTCAACTCAGCGACCAACTATTCCTATCATTTAAGTAGTCGTTAATGGAATAGTAAGCTTTTAAACAAAGATTAGATTTTACTTTGGCTTTAAATGCATTAAATGGCAAGTCTAGAAAAGAAGATGGCAATTTGTTATAAAATGTTATACCGAGCCCTACGAATGAATTATGAACTTTGTGAAGCCGGTGAAAAGGAGCGCGTAGTTTATGCTTATTTCTAGTGTTAAAATTGTGAATATCACTGTTTTTAGTGTACAGGTGAATATTTTGTCTAATATATAAAATGTTGGCAAAGATGAACTGAGAAGCAACCGTGAGAATACCAATCTCCTTAAAAATATCTCTAAGAGAAACTCGGGCACCCAGCTGATAAATTGCACGAACCGCTCGCTTCTGCAGAACAAATATATTTTGAATATCAGCAGCTTTGCCCCACAGCAGAATACCGTAGGACATAACGCTGTGAAAATAACTAAAGTAGACTAACCGTGCTGTATCAACGTCAGTGAATTGTCTTACTTTTCTGACGGCGTATGCGGCCGAACTTAGCCTTCCCGCTAGGCTTGATATGTGTAAGCCCCATTGTAATTTTGAATCTACTGTTATGCCCAGAACCGTACAGTTATGTTATAACCATGTACAACATGTTGTGTTGTTGTAACATGGTAGATATCTCGTTTTCAGTGTTATTAAAAATACAGCATATTATTATTGTACACTAAAATTATTATTTTTAGTGCAATAGTGGTACACATAGGCGGACTTAATGCCACAAAGCATTCTACACCAGTCAACCTTTGAGTTAAATAAGACAACATTGTGATAGGGTACAAAATATCTAAAAAATAACTCTTGATTTACAAATTTTTTATTTTTATATTGAAACTAATTTACATAAAAAAATAAAATAAACTAATACATATTTTAACAGACACCAAAATATAAAATGGTTACAATGTATTTTGTCAAGAACTAGTGTTATATCCGAAAACTCGACAAGGTTTGTTTCTACTCTGCGACCAGCTTTAAAACCATGCTGACTTTGTGAAATAGTTTTATTAATGTGGTGAGTAATAATTGGGCAGACAAGAGACTTAAATCTTTAAAAAACTTGATAATATTGAGTTATTGCGGTAATTTTTTACATAATCAGCATCGCCTTTCTTGAAAATTGGGAAAATTCTTGCGCTATTCCGTACTTTAAGGAAGATTCCTTCGGCAAGAGAAGAATTAAAAATTAACCACAACGGATGGCAAGTTCATGGCAACAGCGTTTAGGAATCGGGCCAGTAGGCTTAGCCAAGTTGACAATCTACAAACGTTGACGCTAGTAGAAAACGACTCAAATGTATGGGGATGACGTCATCTCAACGCTAAATCACGTGGTCAGAACAAACGAATAGAAAATTCGTAGCCATGTTTACAACGTTCAAAATGATAGAATGAAATGTGATCCTTTCTACAACGTTGATCGCTACATCCCATATAAATGCTAGCCATGTCACACTTTTGACAAGCGCAAACGAAACGTTGCGAAGTATTTGAACGATACCTTAGCGTTTGCCGAGACCCTGGAGATAACGCTTAAAAATGGCGTCTATATATGATACAGCTGTCTTGAGACCGAGAAGTGTTTTGTTTATCTATCTATATATATAAAAATGAAACCCGTTTTTCGTTGTCACGACTTGGCATGAAAACGGCTTGACCGATTTGGCTGATTTTTTTTTTTAAATGTTCGTTGAAGTTCAAGGATGGTTTTTACGGCGAGAAAAATTCGAATAATGGCCGGAAAAGCCCTAAAAACAGCCCTTTTCTTTTTCCCATACAAACGTTTTGTAACTAAAACGTCAAATCAATTTGAGCTTTAATACCGTACTATAAAGTTCAAGTGTTAGTGGAGAGGTTCCGGGAAGGGAAAACAATTGAGTGACGTTCAGTTGTTCAGTCAACGAATGACAACTTCAAACAGACCATACGACATTATCACAATAATCACAAATAATTACTGTTTCTTTCCCAATAGAAAAACGATTTTTCAAATGGTGTTTGCGTATAATATAAAAATTAATTGCTGTTAGTTAGTCGCGCTAAAACTAGAGAACGGGTAGACCGATTTGTCTAATTTTGGTTTTGAAACATTTGTGGCAGTCCAGAGAAGGTGAGAAATTAGTAGTATGTAGGTAGGTGGTAGGTAGTTGGTACGTAGCCAGGTAAAAGGGCATTGCAACGCACGCGGGGTACAGCTATCTATACATATAATAAATCTGTAGAAAAATCTTTTTTGTACATCGAAAATATTTAAAAAAAAAATTGTCAGGGTATTAAAGTATAACTAACAGCACACATTTCCAGCATTTTTGGAATTTTTGTCTGTTTGTCTGTTTGTCTGTTTATCTGTTTGTCTGTTTGTCTGTTTCGATGACTAAGCATCACGTCAAATTTACGAAACGAATGTAGATAACTTTTATACATAAATATTGTGCGTAACTTGGGCTATTACTTAGTCTTTGTTTCATCGTAATCGGTGCTCTCTATCAAAAGATATATGCATTTATAGTTTTCAAGAAGAACTTATCATTATGGTCAAGAATGAGACAAGCAACGACATCTATTGAACGTACGTATGTAGTACGTACGTAGGTACGTAGATATTAGTCTAAATGACGCTGTTTTCAAAATCTACATAGCCTAAACCCTATAGTGTGTAAAGTTTGATCGCTCTTTTTTAGCAGTTTATCTTCGTCTTCGACAGATGGCGTTATTCATTTGATGTCATTTTCTAAACCGCGGTGTTATTAAATAAACATATGTTTCATGAATAGTCAACAAATAAAGATTTACCAATTACACAGTATGAAAATACTATTTTTTTTAAACTAAATTAAAATTGGATAAAACCCACGGCATATTTTGTTTGTACCGTGTGGGAATCGAACCTGCGACACGCAGTGCTACTGTTAATCGTCCAGCCACTGCACCAAACATGTCTTTATATAGATGTGGTGTGTTGTTAGCCCTATGTGTCGAGGCCGCGGTATTTCTTTCGAACAACCCGCAGCCCCGACGGGCGTCGGTCCTTGGGAGCCCCTTCAATGTTGCTGATATCCCTTTGAGACGCGCGTGGAACACGAACGCGCCTCCATCGTCATAGGACTGACGAACGATTAACTAGCCCGTTACTCACCGTTCACAGGCCCGAGCCTACGGTGGCCGGAAGCCATCACGTGGCCCCCGATGCCCGGAGCGTCTCCCGCGGCGGCTGGGAAGAGGGATTGTGTCCCTCTTACGTTCACCTCTTACGCTAGCATTACTGCTTCGCAGAAGGAGGTGACGGCGTTCCATTTCAGATTCGATGTCCCAGACTCGGTACAGGTACCTCTCGAAACAGCCTCTAATCCCCCCTTTTTTGTGGTTCGTAAATTATCAAATGACTCATCCCGCTCTGGGCGGAGCGAAAGAAAGTGTCAGACTTCTACTGACTAAAAACCACCCACGTTTCTTCTTAGCTCTTTGTGTTTCGGGGCCGTGGTATCTCTTGCGGACAACCGTCAGCCCCGGCAGACGACGGCAGCAACAATTAAGGTTCCCCAAAGGACCCCTTAATTGTTGCTGACATTATCTTTGAGGCGCGCGTGGAACACGAACGCGCCAACGACAGTACCTGTCGACTATAATGTACCTGTTTCAAATTTCTTCAAGATCCGTTCGGCCGTTCTGACGTGGTTGATTAACAAACACCCATCCATATAAACTTTAGTATTAGACATAGTCAGTACTTTGCATTACCCTCTTCTTATTTTCTACAGCGGCAGTAAGTTAACGCAGGGCAATGATTTAACGTACTTTTATCTAAGCGACGCATTTTAGTTTCCGACAAGCACGCGAACGAAGTCGCGGGCACAGCTAGTATTATATAAAAATGAATAGCTGTTCGTTAGTCTCGCTAAAACTCGAGAACGGCTGGACCGATTTGGCTAATTATAGTGTTGAATTATTCGTGGAAGTCCAGGGAAGGTTTATAAGGTGAGAAAGTGGTAGGTAGGTAGGCAGGGTAGTAGGTAGAGTAGTAGGTAGAGTAGTAGGTAGGGTAGTAAGTAGGATAGTAGGTAGGTCGGGTAGTAGGTAGGTCGGGTAGTAGGTAGGTAGGGTAGTAGGTAGGTAGGGTAGTAGGTAGGTAGGTAGGGTAGTAGGTAGGTAGGTAGGGTAGTAGGTAGGTAGGGTAGTAGGTAGTTAGGGTAGTAGGTAGGTAGGGTAGTAGGTAGGTAGGTAGTTGGTACACAGGCAGGTAGTAGGTAGGAAAAAGGGCATTGCAACGCATGCCGGGAACAGCTAGTTTCTCATAATTTTGGATTCTATGTGCCTATTTAGCATTTAAAATGCATACTTCAAATATATTGTGGTGCGCTAAGGGTCAAACACAATAATTATTTTGTTTGTTTCATAAGAAGTCCCTTTTATAGGTTCATGCCGCGCAACACGTCATTGTTTATATTGTAAACTTTCAAGTGCCCAAGTATATTAGATTTTAACAAAGGAAGGTCACAAAATAAGTAATAATTTACGTACCTTCCCACTAATTCCAATTTACCTGCAAACTGTTCTGGGTCTGGTCGAGATCTCGATCCAATATTATAAAAGTTATCATTTCATTTAAGTATCTTTCATCGAAATGCACAATATCATATTATTTCACGACACAGTAATGTTTAAAATTACATTCCGCACTGTGATATCATATTAAACCAATTGTAAGACGAACTTGTACCTTATTTCACTTACTTTTTTAACACTTAATACAATTTATTCCTTTCATAACAATTCAAAACAAAACTTCAACCCGCGCATAAAGTAAACAACTGCGATTTTGACATTAGTTTGACGTTAGTAGAAACGCTCACCATAGACTAAAGTGTAGGTTTTTTCTATATTTATTAGAGAATGAGCGATCGACTCAGTTGTGTGAAGTTGGCTACCAACTTAGCGCTTTCTATAATCGCTTGCGCCGAAACGTTATCTATTGTAGAAAGAGAATAGAAACGAAGCGGTTGTAACCCTACAGCCCCTTTGGAGGCATCTATGTGTTTGAGATTGTTTAAACTTTGCATTTCCATAAACTCAGTAGTACCTACTGCACACACAACAACCAGACCAGAACAGAACAGATACAGACAGAGACAACAGATAGAACACAGACAGACAGAACAGATTCAATATCTGAAATTATTTATTTTATTATTAATTTCAGGGCCACTACTATATAGTGACCCTGTCATTCATAAATGTATTAATAAAACATGCGTGGAAAAATAGAATACTGAATTTATTGCAATTTACAGTATTTATCAGAAAAATTAGACTTGCCGGTGCGTTTGAGAGAAAAACCAGAGAGAACAAAAAATCTAGAAAAGTTGCTAGGCATAAAATATTAATAATGTTGCAAGTATTTAATTGTCATATGTTACTAAAACGAGTAACTATTTCGGAATCGATTTAAACTGATGTAAAAATGTTTATTTTATTTTATGTGTTGAATTTACTTTAACAATAAACATGTCAGCAGGTATGCTAGATTCCCCACGACGTAAATCTTTTGTAAACCGCCAGATGACTTTAGCTTTTTAGGAATACAGCTTTCATTTTTATATGTATTATAATAGAGTTATGAACTTCACTGCGCTATTAAGGCTTGTATTCACGCCAATGACCTTGTGCATACAAACTACCCCTCTCGGTTGTAGATACGGACTTGAAACGGACGCATTTTTCATTTATTATAATTAAAATAATACATGTTTTTAAAAAGTAACAAAACCAAATTATTTTCCTTTGTATTTCAAAGCAGTAGATATTTTTTTATATTATTTTGTTAAAAAATGAAGGAGTAAAATGGTTCCATTCAACGATTTGGAGGTGATTTTGTGGATTTTTTTTCTTATTATGTGATACCGATACAAAAATTATGGCTAAACCAAATTACGTGTCATATCATGTAGATTACTAACAATTTTTCTCAGATGTAATTTCTCTGTAAGTGCCGGTGAAAAACTGCTTCATCTGCACGCTGTTTTTAAGCTTTTTCGAGAGAGGAGCCTTAAGATGCTACTTATTTCTTTGTTTTGATTTTTGTTAGTAATTTTATATTTTCTTCCTGATATAAAAACCTTGCTTGATTAGATTAAAATTTAGATCAGTGCAAATTGCATGACACTTTACTGAAAGTGATGATAATTATAAATAATACATGTTTTATTGATCCAATCATTTTAAGTTGCACACGAGATCTAAACATAGGATAATCTAGAATTATAGTTACGTCGTAAATCCATCAGGGATTTATCAGGATAATTTTAAATGAATTATTATTGGATGTAATTGGTGAAGTTAGTTAAGTGAATTTGGTAATTATCATTTTTTTTTTAAACGTTGCTCCACACTAGGAATTTCTCCTGTATCGTGGGTGCGTCACAAACATTTAAACTCACATACACAAATACCCAGACCCGAAACAACTATCTGTATGCCATACAAATATTTGTTCCGTGCGGGGATCGAACCCGCGACACGCAGCGCAGCAATCGCTCAGCCACTGCACCAACCGTGCCGTCCATCATTAACAGAAGCATTGCAGGTTTGAATCACCTGATTCTCTGATAAAATGATGATTCCATGCTTTGGAAGACACGTATGAGATGGTGGGTCCGGTCGCCAAATGGCGGTCGTCATACATGTCAGATGCCCTTTTTTGTGAGTGGTGGGAAATCATCAATTAACCACTCCCGTTCTGGGCATAGGGGAAGGGAGTGTCAGACTTCTACTAACTAAAAACCACCCACGTTTATTCTTAGCCCTTGCCCCGAGGCCGCAGTATCTGTTCCGAAAAACCCGCAGCTCCGACGGGCATGTCAGAAGCCCTTGAGGCGGTTTAGAAACTGACTCTAGGCTATGTGGGGTCGTTAGACCTTACTGCCCACACGATAAGGCAGGTAGCAGGTAGCAGGGAAGTGGAGTTATAGAGATATATCTGTACTGAGTCTAAACCAGAAAAAAATCTGCATTTCTTAATTGAGAAAAATAAAAATGGCTGGTTAGAAATGTTCCTAAATAACATTTTAGAAAAACGGGACAACGAAACAAAGTGTTGAGTTCTTCGAACTATTTCATTTAATCACAGCATCGTTCATTGGCGTCTATCACAATTATTCACAATAAATAACGTTATGTCTAAATATTATTTAGTACAGGTGGGCGTTGTAGAGACCGTGAGGCGTTGTAGAGGCCTTAAAATATTTTTAAGTGAACTAACTTATTAGACCACTTGACTAAAAAAAATTTAATTCCTGCGGGAGTTCTTCTGTTAGGTTTTATTAATCTTATTTGTACCAAAGTTCATTATAAAATACTTTCAGTAGGTAACGCATTAAAAAAATTAAAAAGTAAATTGGTTCTTCGAACTATTTTATTTCATCACAGCATCGTTTATTGGCGTATCATAATAAATAATATTATTATCTAAACATTATTTAGTACAGGTGGTTGTTGTAGAGACCGTGAGCGCCATGAGCGCCGTAAGCGATGGCACCATGAGCCAGGGGAGCAGAGTGAGCACCGTAGACTCCAGCGCTGTAGGCCAGGGGAGAGGCGTGGGCACCGTAGACTCCTGCGTTGTAGGCCAGGGGAGAAGCGTGAGCACCGTATACTCCAGCGTTGTAGGCCAAGGGAGAAGCACCGTACGCTACAGCACCATGAGCCAGGGGAGCGGCGACCGCGCCGTAAGCGGCAACTCCGTGAGAGTAGCCATGGGCCAGAGGAGCCGCGGCGTATCCGTGAGCGAGGGGAGCGGCGTAGGCAACAGGCGCGGCGTGAGCGACGACGGGAGCAGCGTGAGCGTACAGAGCGTCTTTGCGTACAACGGCGTTGAATCCAGAGTGGGCGTCAGCAGCGTAGTCGACGGTGCGCTTTGTGCCGTCGGAATCGAGCAGAGAGTACTGGCCGCGAACGGTGTCTCCAACACGGGTCTCGTGCTGGCTCTTGACGTCACCGGTGTGGGGGTCAGACACACCGTAGGAGAAGCTGCTGTAGTCACCACCATGGACAGCGCTGCCCTGAGCAGCCGCCACCAGGAGAGCAACAATCACGAACTGGAAATAGTAAAATTACTTTAAGAAACAATAATATTGTAAAATAGTTATGAAAGATGCCCGATTGATTATGATCAAGTTACTGGAGAGGGATGGGCTATAATCCACGACCCGGGCCCAGTGCGGGTTGGTAGATGTCACATGTCTTCGAGTTTTTTGGTTCTAAGACGATGTTTTCCTTCACCATTTTCAGTGCACCGTTTTCCATCGGTCTATTTTAAAAGTTTCATTAATATCGAACGTTGTGTGTGCTAATAGTCTATGACCCACATTTTCAGAATAAGAGTCTATTGTATTCTATTCTATGAAAATGTAATTATACCTGCACAATTTATTAAAATCAAGACAAAACAAACCTTAGATGCCATTTCGATATGTTATTATTGTTTCACGAGCAAGCTGCGAATGTTTAATCAGGGTTACCAATTCTCTTTTTATACTACATGAGTGTTACTGTACGTAGTTTTAATAGGAAATATGAGACATGTAAATGAGGTCACTAAACTGAACTGTATCCTGATTGTAACAGTGCATAATTTTCCACGAATTAATTTAGGTCAGTACCCAGGAACTTAATTAGTTCGATGGTAATTGATTTGATTCAAAACATGTCAATTGTATGTAGTGTCTTTCTTATTTTGAAAGTTAGAAGTTAGTGAGAAGAGAATCAATAATAAAATTAGTAATGACATACTTAACATAAAAAATAAGCCAAAAGTAGAGGTGAAAAGACAAATACGTCACCAAACCAGTTAACGGGACTTTTATATGAATGAAGTATAGTAGAAGAGTTCATTGTTCTTATGTCACGAAGTGTAAGTAGCAATAGTCTTAAGGTTAAGAATAACGAAGCAAATGTATGATAATGACTTCGAACCCCATCCTGGTTGTGAACTGAGTTATGACTTCATTTTATAAAATAAGTCCTCCTCCGCGTCTGTCTGTCTGTCTGTCTGTTCGATAAACTCAAAAGCTTCTGCACCGATTTTCATGCAGATTTCACCAAGGGATAGAGTGGTTCACGAGAAATGTTTCAGTATATAATTTACACACGGGCAAAGCCGCGAGCATCAGCTTGTCAAAAATAAATTATGAATTTACGACGACAGCCTGAAAATCTGTGGTAGTTTGTTTTCGCAGTACTATGTCTCACGACCTCAATGTGCTATAGAGGAAATGGGTCACCATACGGGCCCAACGATGACCATGGATCGTGATAATAGTTGGTGGATGTCAGACGTCTTCTTTTTGGTTCTTGGACATGCCAATGATGATTGATTTGAGATCTGCACGTCATTGGATAGTCACGACGAACTAATTTACTTGTTTCTTTTTATTGCGTTATATACTTTATGAAATTAGTTTTAAGATGGATTTTAGTTTATTACATCATCATCATGATGCCAGATGAAACTCTTTGATAAATAAAGGCCTCTCCCTTAGAACTCCATATAACGAACGGCAACCTGCCGCTTGGATTACTTGATATTGAACAAGATTCACGCGTAGTGGATTATGGCCCATCCCTCTCCTAGAGAGGAGGCCTGAGTCCCTGCAGTGGGAACATTATAGGCTGATGATGTTGATGTACAAGATTCATTAAGCCTAACACAAGAAGTTTACCATATGCTTGATCATTTACTAAAAAATAAAATAGAACATATAAAAACACATAGAACATATAGAACATATAAAATAAAATAGAACAGAATACACCACATTAAACAGACGCCAGATCAAGCTACTTGAAACTGTAATTTTTTTCCAATTTACTTAGAACCTAATGTTTTAGCGATAAAGTTGAAAATATATTAAAGCAATTTGACGGGTTGTAGTAGCTTGATCTGCTGGCGACTGTATAACAAATTAAAGCACAAAGATTTTACAATATTGCTAGTTATATGACTACGGCGAAGATGGCATAGATTTTCAGAACAAATCGAACTTTTATAGATTTGTTGTAAATTCGAGTAATGAGAAAGAACAAAATCAACGTTGAATAGTAGGCATTGTACCGATACCTAATACCTACGGCTGAAATCATGTTGCAATAATAGTTATGAAAAAAGAACACGTTGATTCCACTGACCTTAATATTCTTATACGCATTTTTGACAGTTTCTGACATAAAGGTAATTAATATTAGTCAGATAACTTGAAAATATACGCAGTAATAATAACTTTATGAAATACAACACAATGGTTAATTAGAACGTGTTTATAAATATCATTTTAGAAATTCTTGATAAGTTCAGCGGTAACACAAAGTAAAATAATTGGTATGTATATGTTTTTATTTATTAGCGAACACACTTCCTATGAATAAATATATGACATAACATCACGTCTGTAGACCCTGAAGGATTAGGCAGAGGTGTACCTAATGGAACAACATTTCGCTAGTTATGTTTAAACATAACTCAAAAAAAGGCATAAATCCAGACTCCTTGGCTGCTGCACAGAAATTGCTGATGGAAACTAACAATAACACTTTGCCAGACCTGGGAATCGAACTCAGGAGAACGTGCACAGCAGTTGCACTTGCGACAACTAGACTAACGTGGCAGTCAGCTACTTGAGTAGGAAAACTCCCATGAAAAAGTAGAAATCCCAACATTTAAGGAGAAAACTCTAAATACAAACTTACAACAATAAATAGTTCCAAATGCAAATTACGACCGTTATCATAAAAATAAATTCCTAGCCGTAGACATAATATAACAAAATAATGGCACACAGACGCACACTGCTTGCGCATCGCAAATATCCTCATAGACAGCAGAGGTTTGTATAAACACAATTTGTATAAGACGTAGTCAATACCCATTGATGAAGTGCATTGTTAGACAAAACATTTAATTAAAAATTACCCACACTGCATACCAGGATTCGATTCGGCCGGTGACCTTCCATGCCCGGCCATTACTTCCTATCATTACCGAAGAAACAGTCACGTAAGAATAGTATATAAAGAGAATTGGTAACCCTGATTTATCATTCGCAGTTAGCTTGTGAAACATACAATAACTTAACAAAATGGCATCTAAGGTTTGTTTTAATTTTGAATTGCTTTTGTGAAAATGGATGAAGTGGAAAAAAGTTTTGTGATGTGAAAAAAGAAACATGAAGACTGTGTTTTATGTAGCATAGAATACAACATATGTGTATCCTATGTTTTCGTGTGTACTTTTGTGTAAATGAATAAGATCTTCCAAATGAATTTCTAAAATTTGATTTATTATCTCCAGGTTAAACATAAAAAAAAACAAATAAACAAATTGGAACTAATAAAAAATGGCTGGAAATTTTTCCAATCTATATTTATGACAGTAAGGTCATAAACTGTTTTTAAAAAACATTCTTCTGTTTCCAGTTTGTGATTGTTGCTCTTCTGGTGGCGGCTGCTCAGGGCAGCGCTGTCCATGGCGGTGACTACAGCAGCTTCTCCTACGGCGTGTCCGACCCCCACACCGGTGACGTCAAGAGCCAGCACGAGACCCGTGTCGGAGACACCGTTCGCGGCCAGTACTCTCTGCTCGACTCCGACGGCACAAAGCGCACCGTCGACTACGCCGCTGACGCCCACTCTGGATTTAACGCCGTCGTCCGCAAAGACCCCGCTCTGTACGCTCACGCCGCTCCCGTCGTCGCTCACGCCGCGCCCGTCGCCTACGCCGCTCCCCTCGCTCACGGATACGCCGCCGCTCCCTTAGCGCACGGATACTCTCACGGTGTTGCCGCTTACGGTGCGGTCGCCGCTCCCCTGGCTCACGGTGCCGTCGCGTACGGTGCTTCTCCTTTGGCCTACAACGCTGGAGTCTACGGTGCTCACGCTTCTCCCCTGGCACACAACGCAGGAGTCTACGGTGCTCACGCCTCTCCCTTGGCCTACAACGCCGGAGTCTACGGTGCTCACGCCTCTCCCCTGGCCTACAGCGCCGGAGTCTACGGTGCTCACTCTGCTCCTCTGGCTCATGGTGCCATCGCTTACGGCGCTCATGGCGCTCACGGTCTCTACAACAACCACCTGTACTAAATAATGTTTAGATAATAATATTATTTATTATGATACGCCAATAAACGATGCTGTGATGAAATAAAATAGTTCGAAGAACCAATTTACTTTTTAATTTTTTTAATGCGTTACCTACTGAAAGTATTTTTACAATGAACTTTGGTACAAATAAGATTAATAAAACCTGCCAGAAGAACTCTCGCAGGAATTAATTTTTTTTTAGTCAAGTGGTCTAATAAATTAGTTCACTTAAAAAAATTTTAAGGCCAATCGAAACTTTTATAGCTTTCTTTTAGAAGCATGTAACGAGAAACCCGTGTCTTTGACACGAATGATTGCCCTCCCCCCATTGAATTAAATGGATGAAAATAAATACGATGCGACCTCATTACATTGAAGTCATTAATCGGCCACAAATCCAAGCATGGCCTCAGAAAATATTCCGTTCATAAAAACAGCTTTCCTCACTCGGATTAGCCTTGCGAAGCAATAGAAGTAAATTCCAGTTTTTAAAATAAATAAATTGCTTGTAAATGTGATAAGTATCAGGGCATGAGAATGATGGTTGCAAATGTCATGTGACTCACAAAAACACTTGTTAATAAGTAGAATCAGTAACAGATCGAAACACTTATTTTACAGAAAAAACTAGACGCGATCAGCAGTTTATCTAAATTGCGTTCAAGAGCAGCTCTTGTGCTGATGCTGGTAGAATCTACACCAATGATGACATCACACTAACATTGTTTGAATACAGTTCAATTGTGCAGAACGTGTTCATGACGTACACATAACATGTCACTTGTAAACCTCGTAGGGTTAGACAGAAGTGAAGCTAATAGTACACCCACGTTTCGTCAGTTATGTTTAAGCCCCATTTAGTAGGGGGCGAGCCATTTGCCATAAACCAAGACCGAGTCTAGATCCCATGGCTGCTACTCAAAAAATCCTGATGGAAAAACGCAGTAGCACTTTGCCTAACCCGGGAATCGAAACCACGATGTCATGCTCAACAGCAGCTGTTGCGACCACTCGACCAACGAGGCAGTTCGCGATCAGGATTTTTTGTTTTAGTTACGGCGGATTTAAGTAAAACTAAAAAATAGCCACACTACAGATGCTCCTTGATTACCCACATGCACTTAATTTATTTATTTTATTCATAAACAGAAAAAGTTAATGCATTCTATTTCATTCTAACATTTATTGTAATACCTTTGGAAAGTACACCTTTTTTTTTTGGCGGTTGGAAAATCATCAAATAACCCCTCCCGCTCTTAGGCAGAGCCGAAGGGTGTGTCAGACTTCTACTGACTAAAAACCACCCATGTTTCTTCTTAGCCCTTCATGTCGAGGCCGCGGTATCTCTTGCGAACAACCCGCAGCCCCGACGGGCTGGAAAGTACACCTGAGATGAATTTTTAATACGACAACTCTAAAAAATTATCCACTGTTGCGAAATTAAGTACTTTAATGTGTTTGAATATCTGCTGGCACATTTTTTTAATAACAAATAAACATCTTCATCTGCCCTTCCAAAAAGACCAGGCAAATGATGATGTTTATTTCGCCGGCAACATAGTTGAGGTCGGCTTTCAACTTATTCGGATGTAACTAAATACCAGTATTTTACATAGAGCGACTGTCTATATTATGACCTCCAAAACCCGGTTACGATTGGGTAATAAGAGTAAGATGAGACCCCCCCTTTGATAAGAGTGGTAATCAAACTTTCTGGCCACTGACCACCAGTTTCGATGTAATGGGTGGTTACCCATCCACATATCAACTTAGGCAACCACGGCTTAACAATAGGGGATCGGACAAAAAAAATACTAATTAGTCCGTCAGATAGATATCCAAAAAATTGTGAACACATAATATATTTCTTCTTTTTTCACATAAACGAAAAATGAAGACGATACAGTGCTTTGAAAACTCGTGAACTCCTCGAAAACGTCACATGTCAGTACATTTTTTACCTACAAATGACGTCACAATCCCCTCATGATCTTCGACGCGTTTTATCTTCGTAATTTTTTGTTAATTTGATAAAACAAAAAACACGTATCCAATATTTTTTGATAATCTAACTGACGGACTAATTAGAATCATAATTTTTTGACTCAGTCCGATCCGATCCTCTATTCCGTCCTTTTCATTTTTGCTTTACTTAACTTTACAGGGACCACATCCAAATTGTATAATGATACAATTTTATCAATGAAACACGCACGCACTTCGTCAGTAACATGAAACCCCAATTACATTGTGACCTCTATAATTACTTTAATTACTCAAACGTGCGAAGAAGGCCTAACCATATCCGTTGTAAAAATAAAATATAATATATAAAAAATCACAATGAGGAATGCGATGAATCTGAAGGTCTTACTAAAATGCGTTACCTTTCCTTAAGGTGAATGCTCCAACCACCCCGCGAAATTCATAAAGGTGCAAAAATGACTTTTTCAAGTTCCTGCACCTTTATGAACTTGGAGGCTTGTATTGATGATTTTGATGATTATATTTCTGTAACTACATACGTCTTACAGCCGCAATTAATATTCTAATCAACATACAAACTAACACTGACCTGCAAATTGCAAAAAACGTAAAAAAAAATGAATTTCGCGGGCTAGTTGGAGCATTCACCTTAATGACTAGTGAAAGTTTAAATTACTGTAAATCTGGTATTTTGGAGAACATAATTATTATTTTTATTTATTCAGTTTTAGACAACAATACAATCCATGTTGTTAGTGAAAAAACACCTTTGTGCCGAGGCCCTGGTATCTCTTTCGAACAACCCGCAGCCCCGACGGGAACTACCCGCACCCGGGACAGTGAAAAAGTACCTTAAAACTAATGTTAGTAATACATATCAAAACACACAATCAAGACCGGCGACACATTACGAGTTAACTGTTCGAGGCAGGTTGCTCCGAGAGTGGTCAAGCAAGAGATAAGCTATCTAGTTGGTCAACTAGATAGCTTATCTCTTGCTTGAGGCATTTTGTGGAGAAGGTGGTCACCTTCTCCACAAAATGCCTCAGAACAGGGGAGTAAGGACACTCCGCTAGTACTTTCAGGCTACTATTGTTACTGACCCGCGTTCGATGCACCAGTGAAGCAACATTTTTTCGTATTACTAAAAAATAAAAGGAAAGGAAAACAAAAATAATCCAATATTTTTCGATAACCTAGCAGACGGACTAATTAGAATCATATTTTTTTTAGTCAGTAAACATCCCTATTCTTAGTGTGAGGTAAAGTTTAAAAAATAAATTCAGAAACATACTTTGTGGACCCCACCATCTGCTTACCCTATTCAAATCAAATCAAAATCAAATCAAAACTCATTTATTCAAACTAGGCTGATAATCAGCACTTTTCGAACGTCAAAATTTACTTTACTTTACTTATTTACAAGTGACAGTCCCCCAAAACGCCCACCCTTCGACACTTCCTAGTGTTTCCCCAACTATGTTGAGATCGGCTTTCAATCGGCATTGAATAGTATTTTACATGGACTGACTGCCTGTCTGATCTTCTCAACCCAGTTAGTATCGGGTAATACGATACCCATAGGTAAGACTGGTTGTCAGACTTTCGAGCCACTACCTGTAACGACTGCCAAAGATCTACCAATGACGGCCAGGACCATGAGATTAACGTGTTTTCCTAAACACGAAGGAAACTCGGTTTGTGATGAGTGTTCATCCATCTACGGACCAACCAAGCAAGCTGGTTTAACCTAAATATAGACCCGAGTGGCTGCCATACTTAAATCACGAGCTCCTCCCAAATATTGTTAAATAAAAGCATCGCCCTCATCATTGTGATAAACCTATACTTATGTCTTTTCCACATCTTTATTAAAATCAGTATATCAGCGTATAATCATCACTACATAGTATAAAACAAAGTCGCTGTCGCTGTCTGTCCGTCCCTATGTACGCTTAAATCTTTAAAACTGCGCAACGGATTTTGAAACAGTTTTTTTGAATAGATAGAGTGATTCAAGACGAAGGTTTTAGTATATAATTTGACCGACATACACGCGGGTGAAGCCGCGGGCATCAGCTAGTAAAGTATAATAATCAGTTGATCTTCATACTTCATAACATCAATAATCTCCTTTAACCTAAACCAGGATCCTGTTCCAAATAACCCACAAGAAACTATAATATCCACTGGTCAGTACTAACCAAGTTCCGCATAACTCACTGCCGACGAAATGTATACTCAAAAAAAACTGGCCGCGTGCAAGTCGGACTTGCACAAGAAGGGTTCCGTACCATTGTAGTAGATATTGAGAGATTTTACATGTTATTTTAGCACTATAGACTTCTTAAAGGTTTTCCTGTAATTTTTATGTGTTGAACTAATTTCTGTTTTTTTCAAAATTTTAGGCTCAGTAGTTTCGGAGATAAGGGGGGGGGAATGGTCCGACAGACAGACCCACGAGTGATCCTATAAAGGTTCCATTTTTTTCCTTTTGAGGTACACACACACATCCACATAACATCACGCCTGTAATCCTCGAAGGGTTAGGCAGAGGTGTACCTAATAGTACACCCACATTTCGCCAGTTATGTTTAAGTCCCATGTAATAGGGGGCAAGCCTATTGCTATCAACCGGGCACAAATCCCGACTCCGTGGCCGTTACTGATAAATTCCTGATGGAAAAAGCCAATAACACTTTGCCCGACTCGAATCGAACCCAGGACCTCATGCTCAGCAGTCGCGCTTGCGACCACTAGACCAACGAGGCAGTCAAACTTTTGAGGGCGGAACCCTAAAAACGTTCAAATGCGTGACCTTAGTAGTTGCATGTCTCTTACTTCCTATTAATAGTACAGCCACAGTCATGCAGGAATAGTATATAAAGAGAATTGGTAACCCTGATTAATCATTCACAGTTTACTTGTGTAACAAACAATAACTAAAAATGGCAGCTAAGGTTTGTTTAAAATATTTCTTTGTTTCGTTTTTGTAGTGAAAAATTTTTCGGTGTGAAAAAGTTGTGATAGTCTGCGACTGAAATGGATACGGTTTTGACTTAACTAGTTTGGCAAAAATACGTGTTTAGTTTGATAATTTAAAATTCAGTGCCGAGTTAAATATTCAAGTAGGTCGCAAATAATGCTGACGTGCAGGGTTCGACTCCCAGCTTGGGCAATGTGTTTTTGAGTTTTTCCATCAGAAATTTTTCAGTAGCAGCCCCCTATTAC
Organism: Diarsia brunnea; assembly: GCA_949774965.1. Taxonomy (NCBI): domain Eukaryota; kingdom Metazoa; phylum Arthropoda; class Insecta; order Lepidoptera; family Noctuidae; genus Diarsia; species Diarsia brunnea. The sequence continues at coordinate 3,669,992 of OX459000.1, read as the reverse complement.
ATGGGACTTAAACATACTCGTAACTGGCGATATGTGGGTGTACTGGGTACGCTTCTGCCTATCCCACAACTAATGTACACAAAGCTTTAACAATAACATGCATCTGACTTTCTTGAAAATGACTGTTACGCCCTTTTTTTTGGGGATGAGAAATCATCAAATAACTCCTCCCGCTCTTGGGCAGAGCGGTAGGGAGTGTTAGACTTCTACTGACTTAAAACCACCCCTGTTCCTTCTTACCCCTTAGGCCGCGGTATCTCTTTCGAACAACCCGCAGCCCCGATGGGATGACTGTTACCCCTTGATATAAAAATAAATATAAGAGGTTTGAAGAAAATCTTCATTTTATAAACGTTTTCTCTTATACCAATAGACAAAAGAAAATAATTTATATTTTTTTCCTTACATAAAGTAAGTTAAACTGGGACTCGTATCTTTGTCTTTCTGCATTTGACAGATCTAATTTCGGGTTTACCTATGTTGTTTCAACTCGTAACAATCGATGCGAAGATTATTTTTTACAAAAAGTATATCGACTACTGTTTTAGGTAGTTATGCGATACTCATAATGTCTCTTGAACAAAATAGTTCTGATCAATTAGAAACCTTTCTTCAGAAATCTTAATTTATAACCTTTCTCATCTATTTTCAGTTCGTCGTTGTTGCTCTTCTGGTAGCGGCTGCTCAGGGCAGCGCCATTCATGGCGGAGACTACAGCAGCTTCTCCTACGGCGTGTCTGACCCCCACACCGGTGACGTAAAGAGCCAGCACGAGACCCGTGTCGGAGACACCGTTCGCGGCCAGTACTCTCTGCTCGACTCCGACGGCACAAAGCGCACCGTCGACTACGCCGCTGACGCCCACTCTGGATTCAACGCCGTCGTCCGCAAAGACCCCGCTCTGTACGCTCACGCCGCTCCCGTCGTCGCTCACGCCGCGCCCGTCGCCTACGCCGCTCCCCTCGCCCACGGATACGCCGCTCCCTTGGCGCACGGATACTCTCACGGTGTTGCAGCTTACGGTGCAGTTGCCGCTCCCCTCGCTCACGGTGCCGTCGCATACGGTGCTCACGCCGCTCCCCTCGCCTACAGCGCTGGCGTGTACGGTGCTGCTCCCCTGGCCTACAGCGCCGGAGTCTACGGTGCTCACGGCTCTCCCCTGGCTCATGGTGCCATCGCTTACGGCGCTCATGGCGCTCACGGTCTCTACGGCTACTAAATAATGATATGATAATAATTATTTATAATGAAACCCCAATGAAAGATGCTGTGATCAAATAAAATAGTACGAAGTACCTTATTTTTTCGTTTGATTTATTCCAAAAATATTTTATATCCAATTACACTTAGGTAGGACAATATTGCCTGAACTTTATTATAAGCTCAAAAGTTTGTTCTGAAATTCATAACATGGTACGATACATTTATTGTTTACCACATAAACCCCCAGTAACAATCACCCTGCTCCAAAAGCAATTTAACCTTTCTGCGTTAATAACTAAAATTAACAACTAGAAGGTCTAACCGTATCCGCAGGTCTAATAACAGAGCAAGTAAAATACCGAAACTAAGTGCAAAAATCTAGTTCACCTTGAATGACCGTGCATTGTGCTAGATAAATAATTTTACTATTAGTAAACAAATTCTAGGAAATGTATCGACATTAAGTAGCCAGTGTACGGAAATAGGCTTATTATGCAAATGTAAGTCCTAATGAAGATAACACTTGTAATGTTACCTACGCTCACTTTAGTGGATGACTTAATCTTATATTCAATTTTATTTACCACTAAATGTTTACAATTTCCTAAACGAAATAAAATATGAGTGGTTGAAATCATTAGTTTGAATTAAAATGTTTATTGGCTTTGACTTTATGATTACTTAGAGCTGTTTATGATCACTTAGCAGAAATCCGAAAATAATGAAGTTGTAGCAGTAAACATTGATTTAAATTATTTTAAGTATAGACTTCTGGCTCATGGTCATTAAATATTCGATAGATTCATAACATTATTCACTAGTTTTGTGCAATATAATTATACAATATGATTTGTTTTTAGAAAATAGAATATTTTCATTTGCGTTGAAACATGGAAAGCTGTATTCGGTATGAAATTCACTTGATAATTATGTTATCTTCAACAAAAATGAAACAATACTTTTAGACATCTAATCTAGTTATTAGGTACACTATAAATATTCATAATTCTTTGTTTACAACACAGACACCATCTAACAAGAACAGTAGGTCAGTTCCCTAGTAGCAAACACATCATTGAATTCCACGCTTTTTGTGTAAGACGTACGGATCGTTAATTTAATTATATCATTGTTATACACCTTGTCTCCTGGGAGAATTTGTCTAGTATTTTGTAATAAGTCACAGTATTCACAGTACCTGAGAAACAGACTTGTTTCAAGTTCAACTTAATCTACTCGATGCATAAAATAATCGATATCAACGGTGTGAAATATGTGCTGTCAGAAATTGTTACGAGTATAATTTGAGTCCGTCAATAGACTTCAAATCGAAATCCATCAATCAAACGTGTTTGTATGTTAGGACAGTATAATTAGCATGAGATAAAAAATAAATAAAATACCAAAAATTAAGTATTCATAATTTATTAGTCGTTTAAATCACAGATCAGTAACAGTCATTTGTTCACCAAGCCAAACCAGCTCCGAGGGCACCTCCCTGGGCACCATGACCATGAGCGCCATGACCATAAGCGCCTTGAGCATGAGACGCTGGGTGAGCAACAGAGTTTGAGTAGCTGTGTGCAAGACCACCATGAGGGTTGAGACCTCCATTGGCCAGGGGAGATCTGAAGGCACCGTTCAGTCCATGAGCACCGTATGCTCCGGCACCATTGAGTCCATGAGCACCGTATGCTCCGGCACCGTTGAGTCCATGAGCACCGTATCCACCGTAGGCACCACCGTAGGCACCACCGTAGGCACCACCGTAAGCCCCACCGTAGGCACCATTGACGGCTCCAGCGTAAGGTCCAGCGTAGGGACGAGCAGCATTATGAACAATGGAGTGAGAGTAGTGGGAGACTGAAGGAGCTCCACGGTTTCCAAGATGACCAGCCAAAGGGTTGCCATAGCCGTTGGCACCAGGGTAGCCGGGGTATGCTTGGTTACCGGGGTAACGAATGGCACCGGGATGACCAACTGCTCCGGGATGGGCAAGGGGACCAGGGTGGGCAAGAGCGCCGGGGTGACCGAGAGCACCAGGGTAGCCTAGAGCACCAGCATGACCGAGAGCACCGGGATGAGCAAGAGCTCCGGGGTGAGCAAGGGCTCCAGGATGACCAAGAGCACCAGCATGACCGTAAGCACCGGGATGAGCAAGACCACCGTAAGGAGCAAGAGCACCATGAGGTCCAAGAGCACCAGGATGTCCGAGAACACCGGGGTGAGCAAGAGCGCCGGGGTGGGCAAAGGCACCAGGATGAGGTAGGGCACCAGGGTGAGGTAGGGCACCAGGGTGAGCAAGTGGGCCAGCTCCAGCCAAAGGTGAAAGAGGAGCGGGATGAGCTAAACCGGGCGCAATAGGTCCATGAGCCAACGGTCCTGGGTGGGCAACGGGTCCATGTGGAAGGGCAGCTCCACCTAGCGGAGCATGAGGTCCGGACGGATGAACACCAACAGCAGGCTCTTTGCGTACAACAGCATTGAATCCAGTGGCAGCGTTAGCTTCGTACTCCACAATCCTTTTGGTTCCATCGGATTCCAGGAGTGAGTATTTGCCGACGACGCTGTCACCGACGCGTTTCTCGTGCTGGTCCTTGACGTCACCGGTGTTGGGGTCCGACACGCCGTAGGAGAAGCTTGAGTAACCACCACTGCCGTAGGCTGATGCCACCAGCAGGGACAGGACGATGAACTGGAATACACAGAAAAATATATGATTAGTCCTGGCAGGATGGAGTTATAAGGAAGATCGAAATTTTAGAGCAAAATTGATGGCAACAAGGGGTCCCACAAGGATCAACACTGGGCCCGCTAAAGACTACTTAATGATAATGGCATTTAAATAATGCTTTTGTTTTAAGATAATTGTTTACCTTAGCTGCCATGATGCTGTGTGTTCTTCTTCGACTTAGGCTTGTGAATGATTTAACTCCATCAGTTCCAAATATTTATATTCACACGGAGGCTCCGCATTGTAGTTTTGGGGGTCATAGTTTGAAATCATTGCGCTCACATCTGCTCTTAAATTTCGAAAGATTCTCTTTCAGAGGTTAATTAGGAACTGAAATACCTATTATGTAAATTAATTTTGCACTTAGAATGGTAACATTGGCCTCGTTGATGAGTTAAATACATGTTAACATGTCGATTTGCTTGTTCTGAATTAAGATGATATCTTTTAATTTTCTACATGTAAGTTAAAAAACTACAAGCAAGTTAATTATAGGGTCTTTAACAAAAATGGACAGACATACTCGTATATGAATAATGAGTAAAAATGTATGGCTTTTACATTATGTGTGTTTGTTGTGTTCCACTGAAGTTTCCTGAAAAAGACTCAATTCTTCATTTTCTTTAGATGTCAACAACGGAAATTAACCATTTTGCTACTAATAATTAAGGAGTCCTTCTTAACAGTCTATATTTATCGTTGGATGCAAGCGCAACTGATGAGCTGAGAGTTTGATTACCGGTTAAGGCAAAGTGTTATAGGGTATTTCCAGTAAGTTCTTAGAAGCAGCTGATTTTGAATTTGTGTCCATTGATGGCAATAATCTCGCCTTCTACCACATGGGACTGAAAAACGTAACATGCAAAATATTTGTGTACTAATGAGAGCTACACCTCTGCATAATCCATCGGGATTCCAAATATGATGGTGTATGATAACCCATGTGGTTAATGAATTATTCACAACTACCATCACCACAAAAACTAAAACTTGTAAGATATGGACTGAACTCCGGATCCGCGAGTACTGGATTTTCAAATTCTATGTGCTGCAATATCTGTCAATGTCCGTTTTTCGCAAACAGTTCCCTGTCCTGCAGTTTTCAATCTAGCTCTTTTATTTTTTGGAACAACAAACAATTACATAATAAGGCATATGGACACAAAACTTAAAATTAACAATTACGTAATCAACAGCGTTATTCACAGCATACATACTAGCAAAATATTAATAACACGTTTCAAAGAGAAGTTAAAAGTACCAAAAATATTAATAGCCAAAAAAAAACAATGATTTGAATTTTAAATAATAAGTAAGTGTATATATCGATTTTATGAGACAATTATTGACCTACGATAATCTAAGAGAAAGATATGATGTCTATCACATGTCAGATAATATGTTCATATAGAAAAGGATGAAAAAGGAAAACATACAACGTCAATTCTAAATTAATTGGGATAAGGGCTGAGGAATGATGATAATATAAATTTCCTGCAAGCCTTGAACGAACTTACGTCGCCTCATAACATTGACACAGCTTTGCTCCTCCTACTAAATACCAAACCTGTATCAGGCGATTGGTTTATTCCCAGATCAATGCTCATACTTGCAGTTACAACCTTGATTTTAACCCAGCCTACCACTATAAGACTCGCTTACAAGGTCAACTTATCCTCATAATTTACAAAACACATTCCAAACTTGGTCTTATCAGCATAAGATAAACATAAAAGCCATAATTATACCGTTTATACATTAGCTAAAATTACATCAAAATGAGGAGATATACATGATATCGTAGGTCAGCATTAACTCAAATGTTTCCGGTTAAAGATATTGCACATAACACTAAAGATTATGAAAAGCACCTATATAAAGGCATGGAACATCTAAACTCCTCAGTATTTGAATAAACAATACAAAAAAATGTTCTCAAAGGTAATTGAGTAAACTAGAACTACAAAGAACAATTTGGTTGTGAATTTAAATAATCTCAAAAAACTTGGGAAAATTTTGTGATTTGATTCTTGTGTCGTTGCCCAATATTGTCTAATTAGTACAAAATTATCATGTTCTCAAACGCTAGTTGGTACTGTTCTCATTCATTTCGTAGATTTTGATTTGGTTCACTGATTTTGATAGAGTTTTGGTGTATTTATAGAACTCGTGTGAATTTGGTCAGTAGTAATGTCAATGAGCATGGTGTAGTTACGTGCAATGAAGCTATGTGGTTTCTCATGGGTTCTAAAATAAAATTATTATAATTCAGTTTATTTTTTAGAAAAAAAAATCCAATATTTATTTCTACACACTCTTAAACGTAACTGTGAACACTAATTCGATGACTCAAAGTGACTCTATAATAATTTTCTGTTTCTAACTTGGAACTGAGATATTAATAATGGTTGACAGTTCAATTATTGTCGGGCAAGTTGACATTTAAAATGGATATAGTACCTATACTACTGGGAACCATTTTAAAATTTTAAGTTCACTGGTTAATTAACTATTTATTTGATTTTGATTTATAAACTTTAATATTATGTTAATTATTTTGAATAATGTGTATAATTAATATTTTGTGTGTTCCCTAGTTTGCATTTGTGGCGCTGCTGGTATCTGTGGCAAGCTGCAGCGCTTCAGGGGGATCATCCAGCTTCTCCTACGGAGTATCAGACCCAAACACAGGTGATATCAAAGACCACCATGAAAAGCGGGATGGAGACAGCGTTGTCGGCAAATACTCTTTAGTTGAAGCTGATGGAACCAAACGCATTGTTGAATATTCTTCCCATCCTCAAACTGGGTTTAATGCTGTAGTGCGCAAGGATCCTGCTGTTGGTGTTCACCCACCATCTGCTGCTAGATATAATGGAGGTCTAGGATATGCTGGTGCCAATCCTCTGGCTTATGGAGGCCAGAATGCATGGAACACAGCTAACTCTGCGTATGCTGGTGGTGCGTATGGTGGATACGGAGCCTACAACGGAGCTGCTAATGGTTGGGCTCAGCCCAACGCTGGTGCAATCGGGGCAAACGGATGGCCGGCCACTGGCGCTGGCGGCGTGTACGGAGCTAATGGATGGCCCGGCACTGCGGGTGTCAACGGTATCTATGGTGCCAATGGATGGCCTAGCAGCACTGGCGTTAACGCTTGGCCTACTAACGTTGGTACCAACGCTTGGCCCGGCAATGCTGGCGTTAATACTGCGAGTGCTTGGCCCACTAATGTTGGCGCCAATGCATGGCCCAGCAATGTTGGTGCCAACGCATGGCCCCAGACTGGTGCCAATGGAGTTTATGGCGCTAATGTTTGGCCTTCTGCCTTGGCGTCTGGCTATGGCGCTAGTCCCTTAGCAAGTGGTTATGGCGCTCATGGTGCCAATGCTTTAAACAGGAATACGGGATGGTAATTGAGATAAATTATTTTTTCCAAAAACGAATGACCTGGCTATGTTTTTCTGGAATTGTTTATTTTGTTTGATTTTTAATAAGACGTGTTAATTTAACGGTGCAACATTGATCTCCTTCGGCAAAGATTGATCTTAAATTCTAAATTTAATACGTTAAGGATTGTCACTGAAAATGAAAAAAAAAAGATTGTGAATGAAATAAAATTCGAAAGTGTTCGAAATATTACTCCTGAACTTTTTTTCCTTTTGTATCCACTAAACTTTACCTTGTGTCTTTTAAACATAAACCCCTGTAAAAACACTGATTAAATTAAATAATTAAAACTAATCCTGATGACTAGTATGACTATTTTACTATCATATAATTAAAATTACACTTATGTTTATACGTTCATATTTATGTAAGTTACACATCAAGATATTGATAATACAAAAATAACAATTATCTAACCTGACATTCATCACATCGACTAAATACCTACACAATTAATTTCCAAATCAATGGTATTGAAAACCCACTAAGTAATAAACTATATTTTAGTCTGAATACAAGTGGGATAATAAACCAGATTTTAATTACATTAGTAAGATATTACTCATTTCAAATGTTACATTTTCGTTTGTAAGTATTTCCTGGTTGACCACTTCTGATGTTAAATTTGCAAAAAAATTAAGTAACAAATTGGCATTACGCCAACATATCTCACTAATATTTATGTTATATTCATCAAAATTAACTGCAACATTCAACAATAAACCTTGTTTCTTTGACAAATAGTTCAAAATTGCTATAATAGAAGTAAACTTAAAATTCCTGCCACATACAATAATACATTTTAACTTGTTTAAATTTTAGTCACACACACATGCAGGATATGAATTGGGACTTTTTTTATCGAGAATGAATCAAAATATTTAATGTAATCACAGTTATTTTTAAGTTGGAAATACCAGCCTACAGCATCGTTTGTCTATCAATCTATGGAAAAAAGTACAATAAACAATAATTTAATTAAATCAATATTTTTTTCATTTGCCCGTGGAGTGTTCGGCCAACTACCCATTTCATCCCGAGGGTGTCGTAGAAGGCGACTAACGGTAAATCTGGAAGTCGGGCAGCAGCGGCTTTCGTGTACCTACTTAAAAACCACACTGCGATCCCCAAGGCGCCTGCCAAGTGTGGGGATTATGGCAACTCCTCCCCTAGATTGACAGACAGAAGTAGCTCATGGCCCCCAGTCCCCGGCGGCTCCACTATTCCTGACCTCGGTAGCGGGTCTGGTAAAGGTGGAGCAGGGGGTGCTAAGAAGCGTGCTCGGTAGCGAGACATAATAAGGCATATTATGTCCCGCTACCGAGTCGCGGGCAACCGAAGGATGCAAACAGCAGGATACCGTTCGTTATAACGTTCTATGGGCGAGGTCTTTGTTCAGCAGTGGACGTCTTATGACTGATGATGATGATGAGCGCAAAATCTTGATAAAACTTAAGAAAAAACTTACTTACTTAATGTTTCATCATCTCCCTAATATTTTCTCAAAGTTTTGGCTTTCGTATTGTACATAAAACGACTCCCTGTTGTACCTTCACAACCCAGTTACTACTGGTTGTCAGACTTTCATGTCATGACCTGACTATCTACAACCGCTGTTAAAGTTCGATAAACTACAGCCGGGACCAATGGCTTAACGTCCTTTCCGAGGCATAGTAGAAACTTGTATAAAATGATTGGTTACCCATCTACGAACCAACCTAAGCAAGTGCGACTGAACCAAAAGATTGAATCGAGTGGCTGTTATTATTTAGACTCGAGGTTCTGTGTCACTGTGACACTTGCCTTTAGGAAGGTGTCAGCAGATAGATAGGTAGGGGGTTCGTTAATAATAAGCGAGGTATGGCTCACTTATCATTTATTTTCCTAAACTTCCGTAGCCGTCTCACGTCTCAATTGCAGAGGTTACGGTGGTAGGGTACACTGACCTGAACCGACTCCCAGGATGATGGTTCTTCCGTCTCTGGTGGCTGTCCGCAACCAACGGCTCCAGTTCCAGGATCTGTCTCCGTCGTCAAGCTCAGCGTAGGGTAGGGAGGTGTCACCCTGCAGCAGGGGATCTTCCCAAGCGTCCTTGGGACCACAACGTGGCGAAGGGTTGATGGGTAGACTAGAAATCCTGGAAATCCAGACAAAAATGGAAGCGTAAGCAAAGCTATCGGCACCACGTTTCAAGGTCCAAAGGCCACAGTGTCCCAGGTAGGAAATTAGGAAAAAATACAGCAGAAACTAAGTTTAGAAAATGTTCCGGAGGACATGATGTTCTAAATAAAATGGATATGCACAGAGGTTCCCTTTAGAATGTAGACAAGGAATAAGGGAGTTAAATAGGACTATATGAGTGAAATCCTTTTGGGATATTTTCCGTTAGTTAATAATAAATTGACACAACAAAGTCAGCAATATCCTACCTACTAGTCTTCAAACAAGAAAGTTAAACTTGCACGCAGATTATTGTAAGCATCGGAGATTGCCTTGAAGTGCGAATGTAGAGCAAACGCATAATGATAAAGATCTTGTTTCCACGCCATTTATAATAACTAGTCGATGCCTCTTTATATTTTAAAGAGATACTCGTAGCTAACCGGTTGTGAGTTTTTATGATGTAGTTATCTAAATATTGTTTTTTCTTCTTTTTACACAAAAGTTGTAGGATATCATAGCCTTAATCACTAACGAAGATACTCCATTTTCACACATTAAAGTCGGTCTTGTGGATACAAATACTTAGATAAAAAAAATAAAAAAACTGTTTATTAAAAAACAAAAAAAAAAGACGTGTGGCACTGGAGACTGCCGCGGTAAAGCTATTGCATAGCATTTTTTATCAACTTATGCAATTATAATTATTTATTTATTTTATTAATGCAGTATTTTTTTCCTTTGTTTTTTTTTCTTTGATATTAATAAATGCACTTTGTTTATTCATATTTAAAACACTTTGTACACAAATTATACGAGTACAGATATTCACTGTTGTACATAGATGATAAATACCTATACACCTATATACTTTCTCACAAACAGCTGATTACGGTAGTTTTCCAATACAACCAATGCCACCTAAAGGCGGGTTGCTGAACTAAAGAGACAAGCGTGATATTTCAAAAAGTCATTAAAAGTTCTGGTATTTATCGATAGATGGAAAAACTAAAAAGTATCACCGCTGTGCCGGTCGGAGTAGGGGGGGTGTTAGGTTTTTTTCGTTACGGAATTTCTGGATTCGGTCCCCACGCTCAAGGCCCGCGATAGAAGCTATGCAATAGCTTAAAATACAAAAAACACAAATACTGTATTACAATACAATTATTTAGGTATTGTATTAATCCGTTCCAACACCTGAGTAACGCATGCTATAAGGTACAATATTATTATAATATTATAATATGTAGGTGCCAAAACAGAGAAGAAAAAATGCTGTTATTTGAGAAAATAGTTACACTTACAAACAGCGGTGACACATGTATGACCTATGTGTAACAAGCTAACATTAACACCTACTTCCTTTCGTCGGTAACTAGAACCATGTACAAATAACTATTCAGCCTATTTCACTACAAAAACTATCTGCCTTTTTTTTTTTTTTAGGGTTGGGAAATCATCAAATAACCCCGCTCTTGGGCAGAGCGAAATTGTCACACTTCTACTGACTAAAAACCACCCATGTTCCTTCTTAGCCCTTCATGTCGAGGCCGCGGTATCTCTTGCGAACAACCCCATCCTCAAAATAAAACAAAAATCCATCCAGGAAGTGGAAATCAGAACGTAAAAGAAACAAACTTTACGATGAACAAAAAGAATAAAAAAATACCGAAAACAAATTAACATACGCAATGATGCGTGCACTGGGATGCAACCTTTGATGTGCGGACCATTTCTTCGACGTCAGTACAGATTCTCATCAGTGACCTTGCCCTTCCGGATCCGTCGGCTTCACAAAGGCTATTACGCTTGTCGTACGTGTTTAGGGTTCCGTTGGAAAAAAATGTTATGGTGAAACCATTTCAAATATTGTAAACAAAATAAAATTTGTGATAAGATTGTCGTGATGGGCAGGATAGTTGAGGATACACATTCGTCTAGCAGAGAACGACTGAAATAATGATGATAAATTTATTGAGCATTTACAATATAAACATGACGCCTTAAATCCCCGAATGTTGGCTTAAACCATGCTCTCCGTGGTTGCTACTGAAAAATTCCTGATGGAAAAACTCAATAGCACATTGCCCGACCTGGGAATCGAATACAGGACCTCATGCACAGCAGTCGCGCCTGCGAACACTAGACCAACGAGGCAGTCAGCGGCAGAAATATTATTACTAAATTAATAAATAAGATAGGAAAGATAAACTTGCTAGGTATACCCTACTTACATAAATTATCTATTTTAGTACGGGTTTTGTCAGTTTTTAAACTACCTACATCTTGATATATTTAGTTTCCAATTGGTCGCCAGAATTATCCTTAAAACTCAAAGAAAAAGCTACATACCAATAATAGAAAGTAAACAAGAAAATTATGAAATATGGGGTGCTAATTGAAACTTTAAGAACAAAAAACATAACTAAATTATTACATCAATTAGAAATGTTGCAATAGAAAGGGCTAACTGATCAATATTTCATTGATAATAATGATAAAGGAATGATGAACAAAACAAAATCAAATAACTTACCAAACCACCCTACAGAACCCGCGTAGGCCTAAGAAAAATAACTTCACATATTTTTTAAAGATCAACAAGTAATCATAGTGGTCGCCACGCCCTCGCGTCCGAAGCTCATATAAAAGCTCCTAGCAACCTGAGCGAGTACCAGTCAACGAGTGGAAATCCTCTATCTATCGCAATGGCAGCTAAGGTGATTATTTTTGTATCTAGTGAAGTGGAATCAAGTGTTAAGATAAATAGGATAATATTGAGCCAGTGATAGTGGTTAGGAAGGGATTCTTGAGGAAATATTTCTTTATATTCTAATTCTGATATTAGGTTTATTGTAATTTTTTTTTACACACACACACATAACATCACGCCTGTAATCCCCGAAGGGTTAGGCAGAGGTGTACCTAATATATAATAATATACACCCACATTTCGCCAGTTATGTTTAAGTCCCATGTCCAATTGTCCAATCAATCAATCATCAATCAATTGTCAATTGTTGTTGTTTTTTGTCAATTTTTTTAAAATTATTTTGAATTCTAATGACATGCTCTAGTTTATAAAAATAATTTATTTAAATCTTCAATTCTGAATCAAATCATACATGTTTATTAGCAAGGAAATACATTCAAATTACAAGAAAAGATCTTATATCCTAAAAGCCATCGCAGTCCAGTGACAGTTTGCTTTGTTTTGTGTAGAAACAGTTTTCTATACAAAACAAAGCAAAAAGTAAGTCGTAGTTCCATTTCAGTAATATTTCTTTGTTTATTAACTATTATTTAATAAACAAAAAAAATAAATTACATTAAACAATCCGCTTTTAACCTCTTCAATATAATATCCCTTCGGGGGGTTGGGAAATCATCAAATAACATCTCCCTCTTGGGCACAGCGGAAGGGAGTGTCGGACTTCTACTGACTAAAACCCCCCATGTTCCTTCCTAGACCTTGTGCCGAGGCCGCGGTATCTCTTGCGAACAACCTGCAGCGAATACATGCATACCTGCGATCTATTTACATTCCATAGTCTCCAAATGATCAGCATTAATTGATTCATTTCTTTATTACCGTTACTAACAAAGACTTTTTTTGTTCCAGTTCGTCGTAGTACTCGCCCTCGTGGCCGCAGCTCAATGCTCAGTGGTGCCAGTGGCGCCAGTAGACACGGACTACACCCACTTCGCATACGACGTAGCTGACCCCAACACCGGTGACTACAAGAGCCAGGTGGAGACCCGCATCGGTGGCAACGTGGCCGGCCAGTACTCGCTGCTGGACGCCGACGGCACCAAGCGCACCGTCGACTACACCGCCGATGACGTCAACGGGTTCAACGCTGTTGTGAGGAAAGATGCCGCTGTTGTGTCTGCCCCTGTTGTTGCCGCCGCTCCTGCGGTTGTTGCCGCTGCTCCCGCAGTTGTAGCTGCGCGTACTTATGCCGCTGCACCTGCGTACTACGCTGCCCGTACTGTTGCCGCTCCTGCAGTCTACGCCGCGTCAGCTCCAGTTCTAGCCGCGCGTACCGTGTCTGGACCTGTTGCGTACACCGCTGGTGCTCGTTTGGCTTACTCCGCTGGTGCGCCAGTGGCCTACAACGCTGGTTACCCCGTAGCGTACACTGGCTCACCTGTGGCCTACTCCGGAGCTTACACGACCGCTGGCCGCGCCGTTGTTGGTCCCTCCGTGTATGCTGCCCGTACCGTCGCAGCTGCCCCCGCAGTATATTCCCACTCCTACGGACCCGCCTACTACGGATCTCCTCTGACATACGCCGCCTACTCCGCTCCCGTCTCGTACTGGTAATCTCGATAGCCTTATAAGGCTCCTTAGCGATAGACCACGACGTGTTTCACTATTGAACAACATGTAAATATTGTTACTAGTTTGTACATACCTGTATGTATTAAAATAAAACGAATAGTTTAAAATACTCAGACTGTTTTAATTCATTCCGAATAATGTCACGTCTTACCTACATTGAATTGGACATGACCTGAATTTTAAGGATTCATTCACCTTGAATAACATAAATAATACCTACTTCATTGTTCTGGATACTGAATTTGAATTTGGGATGTAAGAACATAAGTGCACCAGGCAGGGTAAAACCTACCTACCTATAGCTAGCCTTGTAACATTAAAATAAAACTTAATATAAAACTTCTTTTTTACCAGACTTAGCTCTGATTTCATTGTCGAACGGAAATCAGATCACATTAAAAGTAAAAAGCTGTATAAAAGCACATTGAAGAAGTAAGGAAAATGAACATCAAAAACAGAACAACCTCATAAGAAATCATTGCGATACCTACTACTATAATTAAGTGAGTCACTAGCAGTTTGTCTAGTTTCTGTTCATTAATTGTCTGATCTGTTAAAGGACTTCCTTTATATCTACATTATTATAGGCTCCGAAACTACTGGACCGATTTCAAAAATTCTTTCACCGTTGGGAAGCTACACTATCCCCGAGTGACATAGGCTACGTTTTATCCCTGTATTCCCACGGTAACGGGAACTACGCGGGTGAAACCGCGTGACGTCCGCTAGTAATATATATTTTTAAAGAAAACGTTGCCCCACACTAGGTATTTCTCCTGCATCGTGGGTGCGGTTACAAAAATTTAAACTCACATACACAAACCAACACCCAGACCCGAAACAACTATCATACAAATATTTTTTCCGTGCGGGGATCGAACCCGCGACACGCAGCACAGCAGTCCAATCACTCAGCCACTGCGCCAACCGTGCCGTCCAAACGGGCCGAAGACAAACAATTTTCATTTAATTATTGTCTGTCTATTCTTAAATTAAGTTCTGTGATAGAAACAAAATATGATTATTTCCTAAAGCACCACTGTTCAAAAGCACAACTAGTACGTCTAACTTTGGACAAGGTGGTCAGAATTTTTTCATGGTTTAAAAAAAAAATCTAATTTTATTTAGGTTCTAAAGATAGAACCTAAATAAAATTTAGATCATTGAAAGCTGATAATGTGATATTCCAATGGTAATGGTATCTACACACATCACCCATTGTACTTCATTAATAATAATAATAAATCTTTATTCAGAATCCTAAAAAGCCAAAATACAATATGAATTTTAAAATTAAAAATATAGGTATAATAATGTTAGATGCCTGTACTAGGATAACCCTGTATCACAGGCTGTAGGAGTTTAAACAGTATGCTATACATAAGATAGAAGTTTTTTGTTCAATACATCATAATTAGGTAACATTATATGTACATAACGACAAAACATTTTAATAAAATTAAACTCCATTAACTTAGAACTAAACACATAATTATTACAGAAAAATATTCGCGTCAGCAGAATTTAAGAGATGCTTATGCCCATAATGTTCCCACTGTTGGGATACAGGCCTCCTTTTTATGAGAGGGAATGGGTTTTCTATCTGTATTGGTAGACTAATGTCTTCGAATTTTGGTTCTAGAACATGCCGAGTTTCTCATGTTTTCCTTGACTATATTATTTTTGGAAAACTTACAACTAGGTAGACACAATAATTTGGTTGACAAAAACAATATGGTCAATTACGGGAATTCACCTGGCTGTGACCTGGTGAAGGTTGCGTGGATCCGCTGCATGCGAGACGCACGGGACCGGTCAATGTGGCGACACTTAGGGAGAGGCCTATGTCCAGCAGTGGACGTCTTTCGGCTGAAATAATGATGATGATAATGACGGGTTTTCACAAGTAGTTATATAATGTTTAAATTAAGCAAAAACAAAAAGACAGTGAAAAGGATTTTGAGAGCAGTGGTGATGAAACACATTACACAAAGAAATGCGCCTGTGGGGGTTCGAACCCGCGACACACTGCTCTTAAGTCGGGGCCCCCACCACTGGTCCACAGCTGCTGCTAGACATGACTTTCATTTAAAAATAAAATAAGCCGAGGTGAGTATTCACTCGCATCATCATCATCAGTTTATATTATTATTTTAGGGTCTCAAGCCTCCTCTCTAGGAGAGGAATGGGCTATAATCCACCATGCGTGACCAGTGTGTGTTTGTAGATGTCACATGTCTTCGTATTGTTTGGTTCTAAGACGTGCCGGTTTCCTCACGATGTTTCCTTTACCATTTTGAGAGCAGTGGTGATGAAATATATTACACAACGTAATTCGCCTGCATGGGTTCGAACCCACAACTTACTGATCATAAGTCGTGAACACCACCACTGGTCCAACCGTGCTCTCTAAGTGATGACTTCCATTTAAAAATAAAACTAGCGGAGGTGAGCACTCACTTTCGTTTAACTTTAATTAACTCTTATGAAAAAGAAAGAAAGAAAAAAAAAGAAGAAAGAAATCAGTTTGAATAAGAAAACTACCTATGTAGAAAAAAAAACCGGCCAAGTGCGGTTCCGTATGGTGTTGGACGTAAAGAATAGCACCATCCCATATCTTCTGTGGGTGTCGTAAGAGGCGACTAAGGGACTTAACAGAGAATGGGCTGCAGCGTTCTCTGTGCCTTCGTAACAACCATACTGCGATCACCAACCCGCCTGCCAAGCGTGGCGATTATGGCAAATCCCTCCTTCTGGGGGAGGCCTATGTCCAGCAGTGGACGTCTTATGGCTGAAATGATGAAGTTCGAGTCGGGAATAACGGTCGACCTTTAGGGTTTACTTATAATCGTCAATTTCGTTTAAAAGCAAGATCTTATAACACAAGGAAAAAGCAAGCTTTTTTTTGGAGGGTGGGCAATCATCAAATGACTCCTCCCGCTCTGGGCAGAGCGGTAAGGAGTGTCAGACTTTTTCTGACTAAAAACCACCCATGTTCCTTCTTAGCCCTTTGTGCCGAGATCGCGGTTTCTTTCTCGAACAACCCGCAGCCCTGGAAGATAATTATGACTTTCATTTAAAAATAAAACTAGCGAACGTGAGCACTTACTTTTGTTAAACTTTAATTAACTCAACTCAACTCAAACTCAAAACATTTATTTCAATTAAACCATTACAGGCACTTTTGAATGTCAGAAGTACAATTCAAACGAAGCTACACAGTCACAGTCACAAGGCATAATACCTTGTGAAAGTGCTGTAGTTGCCCATTCCCTAGCGTAGATTTCCATGGAGAAGAGCGGGCAAGAAACTCCATGGACACTCTTTTAAATCAGAATATTGTTACGAAATCTTGGTACATTACATCAACTCTTATGAAAAATAACATTCGAGGTTTGTAAGCTAGGGCCCGCAAGGGCCGACGCCCGTCGGGGCTGCGGGTTGTTCGCAGATACCGTGGCCTCGACATGAAGGGCTAAGAAGGAACATGGGTGGTTTTTAGTCAATAGAACACTCCCTCTCGCTCTGCCCAAGGGCGGGAGGGGTCATTTGATGATTTTCCACCCACCATAAAAAAAAGGATTGTAAGCTAGTGACAGAAATCAGTTTGAGTAAGAAAACTATCTTGAAAAAAAAACAGCATCTTTTAGATACCGTCAAGTAGGTATTTATCCGTAAGTAATACAAACATTTATCAATTTGCAAACACCCTTACTGACACATCGTTAGTCCCTTGTCACCTCACACAGGTTCTGTCTTATCGTTTTACTAGCTGACCCACGCAACTTCGTCCGCGTCACATAATATAGCTTATAAAGGTTCGATAAATCGACTATCCAACATATTAAATAGAGTTAAATCGTACTCTTAACAAACAAAAAATCTTACCTTTCCTCTTTATAATACCTTTTAGTTTAGATTGGCTTCGATTATATTATTAAAGTAACAATTACTATAGGTATCTCTTACTATTTAATAAACAGTAACACCTTGTACTTGTAAACATTATGGTGCAGTAAATATTTTGAATTTGAATTTCTCCGGAGCCCCCAGAGGCCAGAATCCCCACGTACATACCTACCGCACCGGATCGAATGACTGCCACGCGCTTAATTATTTTGTCGCCCGTATATTTTTACATTGCGACATCTTCTAAGATATTTGTTTAAACTGTATAGAGTAAAAGGCACATTTATTCTATATTAAATTTCCGTGCTAACAAACACATTTATATAGATATAGATTAATACCATATGGGTTAAATAAGCTTCGCAATATATCATTATTTTTAATCAAGCATTTAATTATTAAAAAATGGTTACAGTGAGTCAATCTTAAAAGATAAACATATGCTATCGCGGACTTTTTTTTAGAACTTTTGAAGGGGAACAATTTCTTCATACATAGTATTTACGTAACTTAAACCGTTTTCGCAGCGCACGCAACGGAAGCTCTCAAAAAGGAATATCTTTTCCCGTTTTTGCAACATTTTTCATTTATGCTCCGCTCCTATTGATCGTAGCGTGATGTTATATAGCCTATAGCCTTCCTCAATAAATGGACTATCCAACACTAAAAGAATTTTTAAATTCCAACCAGTAGTTCCAGAGTTTACCCTGTTCAAACAAACAAACAAACAAACAAACAAACAAACAAACAAACTCTTCAGCTTTATAATATTAGTAAGTATAGATTTGTCACGGATGTATTTTGTTTTCCTTTTCCGGGAATCGTGTGTATTTTCACATTTAGGTATCGAATAAATCTTCTACTAAAATAAGATAAACTGTTTATCAGGTTGCTATAAACTGGGTATAAATCCAGACACTGTGCCTGTTACTGAGAAATCCCTGATGAATAGACCCGGGAATCGGACACATGACCCCGTGCTAAGAAGTCGCACGAAGTATTAGTTACTTTTATTTTTATTTCATAGAACTGAATACAGTTACTCGAAATTCGTAGGTTTACAATAAAACACTTTTCTACTCTTTCAAACTAAATACTTAAACACAACATAACTCTACGCTTGTAATTTCCAAAGGGTTAGGCAGAGGCGTTCCTAATAGCAAACCCTCATTTCGCCGGTTACGTTTAAGTGCCATGTAATAGGAAGCGAGCCTATTGCCAGCAACCGGGCACAACTCCAGACATTCTCCAGACTGTGTGCCTACTGCTGAGAAATTCCTGATGGAAAAACCAATAACGCTTTGTTCAAGCTGGGATTCGAAAGTCGCGTGAAACATCTTCATTTCATAAAACTGAATATAGTTTCTTAAAGTTCACATCCCATAAAACACTTACCTACTAAGGAGTAGGTAAGTGTTCAAACTAAATACTTGAATACCAAACAACTAACATTATCTATTTCAATACATTCATACATACTAATAACAAGTTCTTGATGTCCGGTATCAATGGACGACGCAACATCACCAGTAAACATAATGTCACCAACAAAGCTTCCGTCCTACACCCCACGCGTGGACGTTGTAACACGAATTGCTCAGCGAACTTCCATGGGTATAATTAATGAATCTCGTGCTACTAGGTAAGTATGACGTTATTAGTACATGCTTGCAATAGGCTTGCTCCCTATTATATCTGTTGATCGCAATAGGCTTGTTCCCAATTACACTAGTTTTTTTTTAATAATTTGACAGCTGTCATTTGAAAGCGATACTCCCAAGGGCTCAAAAGTATTACTTTCAATCCGCTCCTCAGGCAATTTTAGACCTACTTTCTAAGTATGAGTAATGAAAAATACTTTAATACTTAACAACTAACATATCTATTTCAATGCATACTCATACATGATAATAACAAGTTCTTGATGTCCGGTATCAATGGACGACGCCACAACATCACCAGTAAACATAATGTCACCAACAAAGCTTCCGTCCTACACCCCACGCGTGAAGGTTGTAACACGAATTGCTCAACGAATTTCCTTGGGTATAATTAATGAATCTCGTGCTACTAGGTAAGTATGACGTTATTAGTATACATGCTTGCAATAGGCTTGCTCCCAATTATATCTGTTGATCGCAATAGGCTTGTTCCCAATTACACTAGTTTTTTTTTAATAATTTGACAGCTGTCATTTGAAAGCGATACTCCCAAGGGCTCAAAAGTATTACTTTCAATCCGCTCCTCAGGCAATTTTAGACCTACTTTCTAAGTATGAGTAATGAAAAATACTTTAATACTTAACAACTAACATTATCTATTTCAATATATTCATACATGCTTATAACAAGTTCTTGATGTCCGGTATCAATGGACGACGCGCGACGCCACAACATCACCAGTAAACATAATGTCACCAACAAAGCTTCCGTCCCACACCCCACGCGTGAAGGTTGTAACACGAATTGCTCAGCGAACTTGCATGTAATTATGCTAACTACTCGTGTTACTAAGTAAGTATGAAGTTATTAATACAATAGAATCCCGATTATCTGAACCTCGATTATCCGGAGTAATTGTTCATGGCTCTAATTACCGTTTTTTATTAATATCCTATTGTCTAAATGAGGCATGTGAAACACTATCTATAATGAAAAGTTATTATTATTGTTTGATTTTACGTAGAAATCGATTATCTGGGATACCCCTAAAGATCCAGATAATCGGGATTCTACTGTAGGTGCGGTAGGTGAAAATGTTGCCCATTCATCTAGTCAGTTGCAACTTACGTACCGTCGAGATTTGACACAAAACAAGCACTTTTTTGTGTAACTTATTTTATTACTATAACATAACATCACGCACATTTCGCCAGTTATGTTTAAGTCCCATGTAATAGGCGGCGATTCTATTGCCACCAACCGGCACAAATCCAGACTCCGTGGTTGCTACTAAGAAATTCCTAATATTACTGAAGCTGATGCCCGCAGCTTCGCCCGCGTTGATGTCTGTTAATTAATACTAAAACCTTCCTCGAGAACCGTCCTATCCAGTGGTGAAAACAGAATGAAAATCGGTGCAGTTTTTGAGTTTATCGCGAACAGACACACAGACACAGTGGAGGACTTTCTTTTGTAATAAATAGTGATAACCAAACGCTACAAAAACTTTGCAAAGAAATTGGCATGTCCTAGAACTAGAAATTCTAAGACGTGACATCAACAAACTTGCAAAGAGCCTACGTACTTAGTAACGTCACAAGTCGTTTTACAGCGTATCATACCGTCGTGTCTGTACAACTTGCGTATCGCAGAAACGACTTGGCTTGGTTCCAGAAATAAGAGAAGAGTAAGACAACTGAACACAAAATTACAAAGTAAAACAGAGTAAAATGTCAACTCAAAACAAAATCATCAGTTCCAACTCAAATTTTCAATTTCTAGAAGCTATAATACACCAAATTATAGTCAAGTATTTATCATCAAATGTGGCGACACTTGGTGGAGGCCTATGTCCAGCAGTGGACGTTGTTCAGCTGAAATGACAATGAATGATGATGATATCAAATCAATTCACACTGAATTAGCAGTAACGATAGATTAGTTGACTTAGTGTCGAATTCGTAGTAATGCCAGTTGCCAAATACGTCATTAATCTTTGCACCAATCATTTTATCTACCTCAGCCAAAACTTGTTCTAATTACCTCAAGCGTCAAAAGAATCCGGCCTATATCTCAAGTTCGTCAAGTGACCGCGCGTCGGTGGCGGCAGGACGAGCGGTATATAAGCTCGCTCTGGTGTATCGTCTGCACTCATTCGATCAGTGATAACCTCAGGATCAGCAATGGCAGCCAAGGTAGGTTGTCTTGTATTATTTGGTGTTCCAAACTCCGGTATCAAAATATTTTTGCGGATCAATAAATAGTCTTTAATTTTTGTCCTGTTTCTTAAACTTATAAGAGTGTATCCTTGTAAAGTTGGATAGATTCTCCTAAGCATAATGGTGAAAAATCAATGAATATTTACCATTACCATATAGAACCATTATAATTTAGGTATTTATTGTAACTTTAATTGTGCATCTCATAGACTGCTACAGTTAATACACACGAACGGAATTAGTTCTTAATTGAAGCTATTTCCAGTCTCTTGATCACGATTTTAATTAAATAATGTTTTTCCAGTTCGTAGTTCTCGTCGCCCTAGTGGCCGTGGCCCACAGCTCAGTGGTGCCAGTGGCGCGAGTAGACGCCGACTCCAGCAGCTTCTCGTACGAGGTAGCCGACCCCAACACTGGTGACTTCAAGAGCCAGTCAGAGACCCGTGTCGGTGGCGCCGTGACCGGCCAGTACTCGCTGCTCGACGCCGACGGCACCAAGCGCACCGTCGACTATACCGCCGATGACGTCAACGGGTTCAACGCTGTTGTGAGGAAAGATGCCGCTGTTGTGTCCTCTTCTGTTGTTGCCGCCGCTCCCGCGGTCGTAGCAGCCGCTCCCGCAGTTGTAGCCGCCGCCCCAGAGGTAGTTGCCGCCCGCACTGTTGTCGCTCCTTCCGTATACGCGGCTCATGGAGCTCCTGCCTTCTATGCTGCTCAGGCCGCTCCCGCCTTCTACGCCGCTCAGGCCGCTCCCACTTTCTACGCCGCTCACTCCGTTCCCGCTGTATACGGTCCCTCAGTCTACTCTTATGGTACTCCTTCCGTCTACTCCTACGGTCCCTCCGTGTACTCCGCCCCCCTCACTTACGCCACTAAGTGGTAAAAGTAATGATGTGTGCGTATTGCTCTTTGTATATAATGTATATTTTATAGTAAAAAGTGAAACTACCTACTTACTTTGTTTTGATTTATTACAACTTGCCTAAAAATAGCAATCCTGATAATATATTGAAGATTTACTCGATTAAGTCAATAAGTATTTTTCTATAATTTTTCGGGATCATGTGCATATTTAGTCACAGAAAACATCCTTAGAAAATCTAACTAACGTGCCAGAGAGATATTTCTCGACGGCATATAAAACCCAAGTCAGAGGTCCATAGTGGCATAAAAACTCTGACAGCAACCACTCATCATCTCATCATCAGCCTAGCCTTTTCCCAACTATGTTGGGGTCGGCTTCCAGTCTAACCGGATGCAGCTGAATACCAGTATTTTACATGGAGCAATTGCCTATCTGACCTCCACAACCTAGTTAATACTAGGTAATACGATACCCTTTGGTAAGACTGGTTGTTAGACTTTCAAAAATCTCTAAATGGCAGCCAGGACCAACAGTTTAACATGCTTTCCGAGGCACGGAGGAAACTCGGCATGTAATGGTCCGTCACCCATCCACAGATCAACCTAGGCAAGCGTGGCTTAACCTCAAGATCGATCTGACAGCAACCACTAACCACACGAAAAAGAAGAAGTCACTATTCGAATTTAGAGCACTATAATACATCCATAAGTACAGAACATCGAAGAAGAATAATAATAACTATGAATAACGTAAATTAAACTGGCCATTTTGTGAGCTATTAATCGATTGGAGATACTCGTAAATATAATTTTTAATCTATGTGTCTCGTTTGATACTATCCATCGTAGGTAACGATATAGTAGAACGCTACATTAACTAATAAAAGGTTTAGAGCATGAAATCGGAATTGAAAATTAACAAAAGTGACTATTTAATTCAGTAAATATTTATAACATAACATAACATCACGCCTGTAATCCCCGAAGGGTTAGGCAGAGGTGTTCCTAATAGTACACTCACATTTTGCCAGTTATGTTTAAGTCCCATGTAATAGGGGGCGAACCTATTGCCATCAACCGGTCACAAATCCAGACTCCGTGGCTGTTACTGATAAATTCCTGATGGAAAAAGCCAATAACACTTTGCCTGACCCGGGAATCGAACCCAGAACCTCATGCTCAGCAGTCGCGCTTGCGACCACTAGACCGTCAAATTACAGATTTTAGTTAGTCAGATTACAGTTAGATAGAGGTACACCCATTAATACACCCACATTTTGCCAGTATGTATGTCTAAGTCCCATGGAATATGGGGCGAGTCTATTGCCATCAACCGGCCATAAATCCAGACTCCATGGCTGCTTATTACAAATTTCTGATGGAAAAACCCAATAACACTTTGCCCGACCTGGCAATCGAACCACGAGCACTAGGCCAACAATAGTAGTAAATTCCTTGTAAATTGCTTGTGTAGTAAGTAAATTATTTATTATAAACTGAACTCGCAAGTAAATTAATAACTTCGGCTCTGCGATTGATGCATTTCCCTTTACAAGCAAAACAAAGATCAGCTGCCGGATATCGTATAGTTATGACGGCAGCTGTAATTATTATGTACTTATTCAGTGCAAGTGGTATAACAGGTTTGATCTCTTTGAAACGCAGTGATTGACCGACCTTTACGCCAGACTTACTACGGTATTTTAGTAATATTTTCTGTTGATTTGTTCATAATATTTAATTTGTTTCTGTGATTAAATTGCTAACTTACTACTACCATTACTAATAGTCCTTAGTTTATAGCTATTTATACAGAGGCTGCGACGTAGTCAAAAAAGTGTAATATTTTTGAAAAACTTTTCTTTTTATTATAAGTCGAGATCCACGATAACTGAAAAATGCTTGCAATGACCAGACAGGTTCACTCATATCTTGGTCCTCAGGTAATGCACGGTGGAATGACATCCACACCAGACGATTTATATGTATTCAGTAGGAATTCTGAAGACCTAAAATATTTTTTTTTTAGAGTATAAAAGAACAGCAGTAACTGATGTATTTTCTACAATAAAGTGCAAGTGCAATACAGTCAAAATGTATAAAGTAACTGATTGAAATAAAACTGAAATGAAATATTTATACATGATGACTGATTGAGTAGGGCTCTTTAGTAAATGTATCCCACTAAGGCGGGACCCGCGGGTCTAATTAACCTTATACATTTTTGAATTGGTCAATTGGACCAGCTGTCAAATTTTACGATTTGGTTGTATAATCCAGTAGAAAGGTTTTCTTGATGCTAATATTCCAAAAGTGATCATTGGATTTTATTTCGCAAACTACCAGAAGGCTAGAATAATGAAGACGTATTAATTATATCCGTCTTCATTGCACACTGCATGATAATCGAAATTCAGTCATCGGGTTTGTTAAAATTACAACAACAAAGTTAGGTAGTTTCACTTTTTATTTAAAATATACATTATTTACAAAGAGCACCATTACGATACGCACACATCATTACTTTTACCACTTAGTGGCGTAAGTGAGGGGAGCGGAGTACACGGAGGGACCGTAGGAGTAGACGGAAGGAGCTCCATAAGAGTAGACTGAGGGACCGTATACAGCGGGAACGGAGTGAGCGGCGTAGAAAGTGGGAGCAGCCTGAGCGGCGTAGAAAGTGGGAGCGACCTGAGCAGCATAGAAAGCAGGAGCTCCATGAGCGGCGTATACGGAAGGAGCAACAACAGTGCGGGCGGCAACTACCTCTGGGGCGGCGGCTACAACTGCGGGAGCAGCGGCTACGACCGCGGGAGCGGCGGCAACAACAGGGGTGGACACAACAGCGGCATCTTTCCTCACAACAGCGTTGAACCCGTTGACGTCATCGGCGGTATAGTCGACGGTGCGCTTGGTGCCGTCGGCGTCCAGCAGCGAGTACTGGCCGGTCACGGCGCCGCCGACGCGGGTCTCTGACTGGCTCTTGAAGTCACCGGTGTTGGGGTCGGCCACCTCGTACGAGAAGCTGCTGGAGTCAGCGTCTACTCGCGCCACTGGCACCACTGAGCTGTGGGCCACGGCCACCAGGGCGACGAGAACTACGAACTGAAACAATAATACATTTTGGTTAAAAACATAAATTATGCGTTAAGTTACAAAAATAGTATGGGTCTTTTAATTAAGTTTTTTAAATTTTGATGAGACATAAAAAGTATTTTTGAATATAAACAAACAAGATTGCAGTAGAAAAATTGCAAACCGAAAATAAAAAGCTCGTCGCCAAATATTGGGCTGAGTCAATTTGATTTGTCATTGACACGCTAAGAAGAATTCGGAAAATTGTTTGGAAAAACATTTTAAAGTGTATTAAAGTTTTTAAATCATTTGACAAAGTCAAAAAAAATGTCTATTTCGACACTATTATGACACCCAAAATTTCGAACCTCAAACATCACAATCTTAAAAGACAACCTACCTTGGCTGCCATTGCTGATCCTGAGGTTATCACTGATCGAATGAGTGCAGACGATACACCAGAGCGAGCTTATATACCGCTCGTCCTGCCGCCACCGACGCGCGGTCACTTGACGAACTTGAGATATAGGCCGGATTCTGATGAACAAGATAGGGTCGCCATATTTGGGAGAAGTACCAAAGTGGGCGAAAGCTGAGCAAAAAAACAATAGAAGGAAAAAATGAGTTTTGTGGGTTGGTCAAGTAGACGTGTGTTTAAACGGAGGTAATAACTTTTTGAGTTGCTCACGAAAATTATAAGTTTAGGCAGTGTAGATTCAAATCAACGAGCGATAAGATACTTACTTTACATTTGAAAAAGAATTCTTCTAATAAAATACACATTTTTAGAAAATTAGTAAAGCTGTTTTTCCGCTTTTAGGTATGAGTGCCGTTAAAGATAAAAAGCACTTTCGATTACACGATTTCGATTTTATACTTTACGGTGGTAAAGATCGCCATCGTAAAAGCATAATTTCTAGGTGATTTTACCACCACCGCTGCAGCGACATGGTTTTAGTGACTTAAAAATCCCACACTCTACGGTCTTCTCCACAAAGACCGCTCGCATTTTGAAGGATTCTCTTCAAACACAAAAAATAAAGGTGTTTTTGCCAACCCTAACTTCTGCCACTAGTACATATCAATTAATACATGCCAAAATATAGTAGTTCTGCTGAATATTTATGACCTACTTAATGGTACTACTTTATAACGTGTAAAAATGAGGGAGGGGCTAGCAATGCCGAAAAAAACAACAATTTACTACCACCAATAATACCAAATAATGAACTACATGTTTTCCTTATGGTTTAAAAAAAAAATTAATTAAATTATCCTTACCACGTTATATAACTAATAAGACACGTATTTTTAAGGTCAATCTTTAAGAATAATAATAACTGTCAAAAAAACTGGATCAATTTCGATGTGTTTTTTTGGAAATCGATTGATTAAAATATCCATGACGCGACTCCCATTCTTCATTATATTACAGAAAACACATTAATGTGTATGATGCAGACATTACAGACTTCAAACAAACACGCTAGATTCTAATGTGTTTTGGTTCAGTCCCTTTCAGGTTTCCTTTGAAATTCAGATTTCAAAGTAAACCTTTGATATCTAGACCAAAACACATTAAGATTTGTTATTCGACACATTTGTATCGCTACTCAATTTTCCGTCTTTTGATACTTCCTTAGTATAACATTTCGGTAGCTTCCGCAACGTAACATAATCAGCCTTGTGCCTCTTCTCTTTATTTATTTATTTTACTATTTATGTACACACAGTAGACAGCACAGGAAAAATATCATAATATAACATATGAGTACAAAGGTACTGCTTATTTCTCAATAAATTTCTGCCAGCAGACCTGCAAAAGGAGAAATGAAAAAAGAAATGTAGACTATAGTGTGTGAGAAGCGGTGATAGATGATTGCTGACTCTCTCTTTGCGAGTGAGAGTCAGCAATCATCTATCATGCGGACCCAGTGCCTGTCTGGGTGTCTTTGAAGTGTAGGTACTAGTACCTACTAACATGTCCTAGGACCTGTTGGTTTCCCCACAATATTTTCTTTCATCGTTTTGAAAGAAGTCGCGATGAATTAAATTACACTATGTAAGGGCTAGATAATACCGTCGGGGCTGCGGGTTGTTCGCAAAGTCTGACACTCCCTTTCGCTCTGCCCAAGAGCGGGAGGGGTTGTTAAATAATTTTCCACACGCCAAAAAAAAAAAGGGGTAGATAATAACAGCCGCTTGGATCAATCATCAAGTTAAGCAGCGCTTACCTAGGTTGTTCTGTAGATGGGTGGTCACCAACATGACATATACAGAATTTTTTCCGGGCCTCGGAAAACTCGCTAAGCTGACGTTGGGCCCGGCCATCTGAAGATCTTTGACAGCCGTAACAGGTAAACAGTGGCCCGAAAGTCTGACAACCAGTCTTACAAAGCGAAATCGTATTACCCAGTATTAACTGAGTTGCGGAGGTCAGATAGGCAGTCGCTTCATGTAAAATACTTTAGGCTAAAAGCCGACCCCCACATAGTTGGGAAAAGGCTTGGCAGATGATGATGTAGGTTCAAACTCTCGAGTGAGACACGTAAGTTCCCGTCAGGGCTGCGGGTTGTTCGCAAGAGATACCGCGGCCTCGACATGAAGGGCTAAGAAGGAACATGGGTGGTTTTTAGTCAGTACAAGTCTGACACTCCCTTTCGCTCTGCCCAAGAGCGGGACCCCATTCAATGAATTTTCACACGCCAAAAAAAAAAAAAGGGCTAGATATGTCTATTTGATGATTTCCCACCACCCCAAAAAAGAAAAAAAAAAGACTACGTAAGTTGATCCACGTTTTCACTGAGCCATCACTCCCCGCTTCCGCATCGTAACATGGTTTTATTTTCACTGCTGTTACCCTTGAGAAGATGCAAATGTTTATCGATGTAAGTGCGAGCACACAAGAATGCGACCAGTTCATTTCTTTTAACCTTTCGTGTTTACAAAATGTTTTACATAATTTATTTATCTTTTTTTCGAACATGATCGAGTTTACTCTTCTGTAAATGGGAATTGCTGTATATGAGCTTACGATGACAGTTAAATTAATGGGAGTTTCCTTGGTTGGAATATAATTATCTTTATTTATGAAGTCCTAAAGGAGTTGAACCGATTGCCTCCTGGGTCTAGTGGACGCAAGCGCGACTGCTGTGCATAAGGTCGTAGGTTCGATTCCCAGTTCAAACTGAATGTTATTGGGTATTTCTATCAGTAGCAGCCACGGAGTCTGGATTGGGGCCTGGTTGATGGCAATAGACTCGCCCCCTATTACATGGGACTTAAACGTAGCTGGTGAAATGTGGGTGTACAGTTACTTATAGGTACACCTCTGGTTAACCCAAATCAAATCAAATCAATTTTATTTGCTAAAAGTATTGGTACAATTTCGGTCGAAACATAAATAACTTAGATCCATAATACTTAGTCATAATAATGTGACATGCAAACATTATTCTATTATAATTGTATTAAAGTCATAGGTAATTATTCATTAAAATTAAAATTGAGTAATAATGTCGTAATATACATGTCCATAATATTAGAGGGTAAATGTAAATTGTAATTATCTATTCTTATTAAGCGTGCAAATTATTTACAAGCTTACATTTTAAATCATAATACATCATAATAAACATAACATAACATAACATCACGCCTGTAATCCCCGAAGGGTTAGGCAGAGGTGTACCTAATAGTACACCCACATTTCGCCAGTTATGTTTAAGTCCCATGTAATAGGGGGCGAGCCTATTGCCATCAACCGGGCACAAATCCAGACTCCGTGGCTGTTACTGATATATTCCTGATGGAAAAGCCAATAACACTTTGCCCGATCCGGTAATCGAACTCAGGACCTTATCACATCATCTTATTACATCATAATTTATGTCGTAATTACCCATCGGGTAGTACAGGCGCGATGTTGTAATATACAGTGTGTTAGTTAATCGAGGGACATATATTGAAGAAGAGTATTCAGTATTCGATTCTCGTCAATTGTGACACAATTGTGTCATGGCCCTGCACGCTCTCCAGGGCCCCGAGTCTGCTATTCAATAGTGTCAGAATGGTCTATCAGTGATCTCATAATTGTTGTTTTTCACAAGTTTGGTGTTGTCAAAATCAACAATTACCCATGGAATTCTTGCAACGAGCTGGGCCCCGAGTCTGCTATTCAATAGTGTCAGAATGGTCTATCAGTGATCTCATAATTGTTGATTTTGACAAGTTTGGTGTTGTCAAAATCAACAATTATGAGATCACTGATAGACCATTCTGACACAATTGAATAGCAGACTCGGGGCCCTGATCTCAGTTTATTAGACTTTTCTTTTTCGCCATTGTCCTACGCCAGTTTTCAAATATGAAGGGAAAATGAATTATGCTTAAAAGTCATTGGCTTGCGCACATTTTCTGTAATAACCGCAAGGGTTGCAAGACTTTTGTGGAATGTTTATTATGGTTCGGTCCGTTATTTTTCAGTGTTTTTTTTGTTTATATTTTTATTAGTATCATTTAAGCATGCCTTATTGCGGGTTTTAATATGTCTCTCTAACATACTGTACATTAAAGTAGTTCAACCTTTTTTTTTTTCGTGGCTTAATAAGCTCGCGGCTTAATAAGAACTGCCACTCGGGTCGATCTTTAGGTAAAGCTGTGCTCACCTAGGTCGGTCTGTGGATGGGTGATCGCCCGACATACCGAGTTTCCTCCGTGCCTCGGAAAGCACGTTAAGCTGTTGGTCCCGGCTGCCATATATAGATCTTTGGCAGTCGTTACAGGTAGTCAGTGACCTGAAATTCTGACATCCAGTCTTACCAAAGAGTATCGTATTACCTAGTATTAACTGGGTTGTGGAGGTCAGATAGGCAGTCGCTCCATGTAAAATACTGGTATTCAGCTGAATCTGGTTAGACTGGAAGCCGACCCTAACATAGTTGGGAAAAGGCTAGGCAGATGATGAACCTTTTTTTTGGGTGGGAAATCATCAAATAACCCCTCCCGCTCTTGGGCACAGCGGAAGGAAGTGTCAGACTTCTACTGACTAAAAACCACCCATGTTCCTTTTTAACCCTTGCGCCGGGGCCGCGGTATCTCTTTCGAACAACCCGCAGCCCCGACGGGAAGTAGTTCAACCTTGAAATTAAGTTCGCAATCATTAACGACGCCATTTGGATCATTATAGAAGGCACTAAGTCTCATAACGCCTGGGGTAAAATATTTAGGAGCGATACTTCCTACACTAATCATTACAATTATTGAATTAAACATAAGCTGTTTATTATCTCGTAAAGTCTGCTACGTAGTTTTTTACTAGATTTGAATACAGAGAGAATTTCATAGACACGTGACAAACGGTTTCATAGCGTTCTGTATATCTACGTCTTTCTGCAAGATTGAAAACTTTTCGGCAGCTTATCAACATTTTTGATGGTCGAAAATTATCAAATGACTCCTCCCGCTCTAGGTGGAGTGGGAGTGTCAGAATTCTACTGACTAAAAACCACCCATATTCCTTATTAGCCCTTCATGTCGAGGCCGCGGTATCTCTTGCGAACAACCCGCAGCCCCGACGGGACTTTGTATAGTCCTTAAGGTTTAATATTGTATGATTTTGAAACTCTAAAACGAAGTGAGACGATCTGTAGGCTTAGCCAAGTTGACAATCTACAAACGTTGACGCTAGTAGAAAACGACTCAAATGTATGGGGATGACGTCATCTCAACGCTAAGTCACGTGGTCAGAACAAACGAATAGAAAATTCGTAGCCATGTTTACAACTTATCGAATCGTTCAAAATGATAGAATGAAATGTGATCCTTTCTACAACGTTGATCGCTACATCCCATATAAATGCTAGCCATGTCACACTTTTGACAAGCGCAAACGAAACGTTGGCGAAGTATTTGAACGATACGTTAGCGTTTGCCGAGACCCTGGAGATAACGCTTAAAAATGGCGTCTATATATGATACAGCTGTCTTGAGACCGAGAAGTGTTTTGTTTATTTCTCCTAATGTTGGATTCTATGTGCCTATTTAGCATTTAAAATGCATACTTTAAATATATTGTGGTGCGCTAAGGGTCAAACACAATAATTATTTTGTTTGTTTCATAAGAAGTACCTAGTATAGGTTCATGCCGCGCAACACGTCATTGTTTATATTGTAAACTTTCAAGTGCCCAAGTATATTAGATTTTAACAAAGGAAGGTCACAAAATAAGTAATAATTTACGTACCTTCCCACTAATTCCAATCTACCTGCGAACTGTTCTGGGTCTGGTCGAGATCTCGATCCAATATTATAAAAGTAATCACTTCATTTAAGTATCTTTCATCGAAATGCACACTATCATATTATTTCACGACACAGTAATGTTTAAAATTACATTCCGCACTGTGATATCATATTAAACTAATTGTAAGAAGAACTTGTACCTTATTTCACTTACTTTTTTAACACTTAATACAATTTATTACTTTCATAACAATTCAAAACAAAACTTCAACCCGCGCATAAAGTAAACAACTGCGATTTTGACATTAGTTTGACGTTAGTAGAAACGCTCACCATAGACTAAAGTGTAGGTTTTTTCTATATTTATTAGAGAATGAGCGATCAACTCAGTTGTGTGAAGTTGGCTACCAACTTAGCGCTTTCTACAATCGCTTGCGCCGAAACGTTATCTATTGTAGAAAGAGAATAGAAACGAAGCGGTTGTAACTTGGCTAGCCCTACTGATCTCGTTTGCGGGACAAAAAGGTTCAGATATCGCACAATATGGTGTGAACGAAGAAAGGTGAGGACTTTGCCAAGCAGTGTGACGTTTAAAAATAAACTCAAAACATTACTGATTTGAGAGTAGCGGTGGCCTTAGTAGTGGTGGTACGAACAAGTGGGTTCGAACCCAGACAGGCGCATTGCTTTGTGTAATTTATCATCACCACTGCTCTCTAAAAAGGTGAAGGAAAACATCTTGAGGAAACCGGCATGTCCTTGAATCAAAAATTCGGAGACTCTTGACATCTACCAATCCGCACTTGGCCTGCGTGGTAGGTTATTGCCCATTCCCTCTCAAAAAGTGGAGGACTGTGTCCCAGCAGTGGGAACATTAGGCTGATAATAACGATGATGATTACTGATTTCACCTCTTTATTCTAGCTTACCGTCAGGATAAGACAAGACAGTAGCAATTACTGTTAAACGGGTAACAAATAATATTCCTTGCACCATTATTGACAAATAGTGTGTGATATAGAAACCGAGGATGTTTGTGAAGGAAAAAGTGTTTTCCTTCCCACTTTAACTCATTGCTCCCTGGTAGTTTCGTGGAGTACTTGGCGTCATGCCAGGTGAGAACTGGGGATACAGATGCAGACACTTAGTATCTGCTCAAGATAGATGGGAGACATACATCATTTTTAACCGACTTCAAAAAGAGGAGGATCTCAATTTGTCGGAACATTTTTTTTAATGTATTATGTTCCTCGATTACTCGAAGATGGCTGGACCGATTTAGATTTTTTTTTTGTTTCAAAGGGTATACTTCCCAGGTAGTCCCAAAATTATCAAGTCAGAATCTGATGAGAGGAGAAATAAAGAGAACTCTTCAAATTGTATAGGCACACTTTTTTTTTTTTGGCGTTTGGAAAATCATCAAATAACCCCTCCCGCTCTTGGGCAGAGCGGAAGGGAATGTCAGACTTCTACTGACTAAAAACCACCCATGTTCCTTCTTAGCTCCTAGCCCTTGCGCTGAGGCCGCGGAATCTCTTTCGAACAACCTGCTGCCCCGACGGGTGTATAGGCAGGCATACTTGAAGCGATTTGGGTAGTTTTTGGAAGAGTACTTTCTCGGAGTCATAAAATGGGAATTTTATGACAGGTAGATAAGCTCTCGGCTAAAGCCTATTGTCGTTTTAATAAATACAAACACTTAAGTTTTACGGGATTTCCAAAAATAAGAATATTTAACCAGCCTGCCCAAACTTCCATTCATTCTGAAGTTATTTTATGGACGTCAGCACTAGGTGGAGAATAGCACTACTTCTACGAGAATTAGACTCCATCGGCTATCCATCATTACTACCAAGTATACTTAATGTCATGTCAAAATTCTAATATCAACCTACATTCGTTAATTATTATTTTTAGTCATCATCATCTGCCTACAAGCAGTCCACTGCTGGACATGTACCTCTTTAATCGCACGCCACTCAACTCAATTCTTGGCAACCCTCATTCAGTTTCTACCAGCCACCCTGCGAAGACTGTCGCTCCACCGAGGTCGTCCTAGCTTACCTTTGCCAATTCACGGTCTCCACTTAAGAACACGTAGGTACATCTACACCAACTTTATATAGGGTGTAAAAGTACCTTTAACGCAAACGAAGGGCATTTGTTCTCCCCACCACTGCGATCATTTTTTTGTTCTAGAGTCTAGAAAATACCTGGGAACCCCCTAGTTACGGAGATATTGGGGGTCAAAGTTCCAAATTTTTCACAGCTGTTTTTGTAAATACTAGTTTTCCAGGTTTTAACTTTACTTAAATTACCTCCATGACCCGTTTACTATTAAAAGCATCCACTAGCACAATGTTTTAAGAGTGCTACAATGAGTTTTACCATAAAATGAGATTTTTGACCCCAAAAAAAAAAGTCTTTTCCCAGCAAAAATTTTTGCGTAGGGGTACATATTTTGATGTACAGAATGCTTGGTTGACGGCTGTGTGATGGGTTGATTTACACCCTGTTTATATCGGTCAAGAGTGGATATCAGTAGTTTTGAAACAAATCTCTGCGTGGGTATTTTTCAGTGACTATACAGAATTTAACACAAATTATGTTCTTTCTTTCTTTTTTTTTAAATGTTGCCCCACACTAGGAATTTCTCCTGTATCGTTGGTGCGTTTATAAACATTTAAACTCACATACACAAATACCCAGTCCCGGAACAACTATCTGTAGGTCATACAAATGTTTGTTCCGTGCGGGGATAGAGCCCGCGACACGCAGCGCGGCAGTCTAAGCGCTCAGCCACTGCGCCAAACGTGTCGTCGTGTCGTATTATGCAATACTCTAGCATTTAAAACTCTTGCCCTTAAACTAAATCTCAGAAACTGGTCCAAATCCAAACAGTGTTTATCTTAATTGATCTAAATTGCAAAAAAAAGGGGAAATGTCACTAGTTAGATACTGACATTTAGCGGTAATATAAATATTTGAGCAGGTATGTATGTACTTATGGGATATTTGCATACAATGAAGTTTTATCTGAATAAAATATGTAAACAGACAGGCTGTGGCCGTTATCGGTTATCCGGAAGATAATCTTAACCTCGTACATGGTGCTTTTTTATTTTACACTAGCAGTTGCCAGCGGCTTCGGCCGCTACAACTCGAAAATTATCCCGCGGGAAAATAAAATCGGGATAGAAACTATCCTATGTGTTAATCCAGGTTAGAAACTATCTGTGTACCAAATTTTATCCAAATCCGTTCAGTAGTTTTTGCGTGAAAGAGTAACAAACATTCGTACTTACAAACTTTCGCCTCTATAATATTACTAGGAAGTAGGATAGGATAGTAGGATGGGCTTGCCCACTATTTTGCACGCCTTAATTTATTGCTTTGACTGGTTTGTTGGTCGAGTCAATGCAAGTAAGACTGTTAAGCATGAGGTCTTGGTCCTATTCCCGGGTCTTTATTGGCCTTTTTAAATGGAATTTCCTAGTATCGCCACGGAGTCTGGATTTCTGTCCAGTTGATGGCATTATGCTCTGATCCTGTTAATGGAACTTAAAACACAACTGACGAAATGTGAATGTATAGTCGAACAAGCTAATAACAACACGCAGCTTACAACTTAGGACCCAGTAATATTAATGACAATAATATCCGTAGTGCTAGCCAAATGGGCCTATCCCAGTTGTATACGTCCCTGTGTGCCTATTGGCCTTGTTCTGTTCTGTCTCTTGCTGATATGGAGGGAAGTGGAAATTGTGTTTTTCCTACTCTTCCGCTATTCTTTTCTGATTAATTTCGTTGCGGGATCCAAGAAAGTTAAATCGTTTCCCTGGGACTTCGTCGAGCTTCATTGTCTCGGCGCTTTTCTTGTGGTCGCCACTGCTGGTTCTGGCTAACAAGAGTTACAGTGGTTTGGGAATAGTGTGGCGGGCTTGTCCCAATTACCCAGCAGTATGTAGTAGTGTGCAGTAGTGCTAGTATGCAGGTAGGGTTTTTATAATTCAAGAACACTAAAAATCATCATCATCATCTGCCTAGCCTTTTCCCAACTATGTTGGGGTCGGCTTCCAGTCTAACCGGATGCAGCTGAGTACCAGTATTTTACATGGAGCGACTGCCTATCTGACCTCCACAACCCAGTTACTACAGTTACAGTACACACAGTTACACACAGTTAGTGTACAGTTAGTACACTGAAAATGTTGATTAAAATTTTGTTTTATAAAGCGTTTCGCATTAAGCGACTGATGCACTGTATTGTTTAGCATCAGTCACTAAATATATCTGTATAATCATAAAAGTAAATGCAAGTTAGTTGGGTGTTAACTCATTAGCTTGTTCGACTGTACCATTAGGTACAACTCTACTTAAACCTTCAAAGATTGCAGGCTTGATATTATGTTCATTCTTTCACTAGCTCACTTGTGTTTTATAACAACTAAATTTTATAATTATGTTCTTATTCTTTCCTGTCAGCGAGCAATGGAGCTTAGTATCCTTGGAGTCAAGCTTACTGACCGAATAAAAAACTCGATACTACGTTCCAAAACTCCAATTGCCGACGTAGGTCACACGGCTGCCAAGCTTAAATGGAACTGGGCTGGCCACATCTGCCGCATGCCGAAGAAGCTATGGGCTAAAGTAACCACACAATGGTTCCCAAACAGCAGTAAACGACAGCGCGGCAGGCCCAGAAGAAGATGGCGGGACGAACTCGACTCTTTTCACAGGGATTGGCGTTTAACAGCATTGGATAGGGATAAGTGGAAAGAGGGAAGGGATGCCTTTGCCCTGCAGTGGGACATAAATGGCTAGTTTGATTTGATTTGATTCTTTCCTGTATGAATCTTTTTCTAACATAAAGGGTTTAAAAGTCGCGTCGGGGCTGCCGGTTGTTCGCAAGAGATACCGCTGCCTCGACATGAAGGGCTAAGAAGGAACATGGGTGGTTTTTAATCAGTAGAAGTCTGACACTCGCTTTCGCTCTGCCCAAGAGCGGGAAGGAATTTTTGATAATTTTCCACCCACCAAAAAAAAAAAAGGCTTTAAAAGTACCCTTTACGAAGCTTAAAGGCATTTGTTCTCCCCGTCACTGCGATCATTTTTTTGGTCTAGAGGCCATACCTGGGAACCCCTTAGTTACGGAGATATTGGGGGTCAAAGTGTAAAATTTTTCACAGTTGTTTTTTGAAATACTAGTTTTTCAGGTTACATAAATTACATCCATGATCATCCAATAGCACATTGTTTTAATAGTGTTACTAAGAGTCCACACCACCAAAAACAATACATTGCGTAGAGGTACTAAGTTTGATGTACATAATGGTTGGTTGACGGCTTTGTGAATGAAGGGTTCATTTACACCCTGTACGACCAGTATTTTGCTGCATGTACGTTGCTGGGTTCAATCATTTATTTCTCTTGAGTTCATACAAATCATAGAATAAGATGTGTCCCGTCGGGCTGCGGGTTGTTCGCATGAGATACTGCGGCCTCGACATGAAGGGCTAAGAAGGAACATGGGTGGTTTTTAGTCAGTAGAAGCAGACTTCTACTGACTAAAAACCACCCATGTTCCTTATTAGCCGTAAAGGAGTGTCAGACACTCCTTTCGCTCTGCCTAAGAGCGGGAGGGGTTATTTGATGATTGTCCACCCGCCAAAAAAAAAAAAAAAAAATTGTGTGTATTAGGCAAGTTTTCTGTAGTTTTTTTTTCTTTTTTATTTCATGTTTTCATAATATCAGGTACCATATTGGAATTTCTCAGTTCAGACTCTAGAGTTAACTCTGGACTCGTTCATTTTTCCTAGGACTTAATAATAAGGATTCCTTTGCCTAACAATTTGGGGATTACATATAAGAGATTATTCTCTGGTATAATGGGTGTAAAAGACGTTTAACCATTTTTTGTTTTGGAGAGTGGGAAATCATCAAATGAATCCTCCCGCTCTGGGCAGAGCAGTAGGGAGTGTCAGCTTTCTACTGACTAAAAACCACCCATGTTCCTTCTTAGCCCTTTATGTCGAGGCCGCGGTATCTCTTTTAACGAAGCCGTGAGGCACTTGATTTTTCCATCATTGCGATTTTTTTTGTATTGCACCATACCATTGAACCTTCTAGTTACGGAGATATTTGGGGTCAAAGTTCAAACATTATCACAAATTGAAAAAAAGTACTTTTTAAGTTTTGCTTTGACACTCATGCTATTCAATACAGTGTACAGGGTACATACCATACGGTTTGAATGCGTTTCATTAAGTCCTAACGTTAATCGTAAATTTCCACACCAAAAAAAAAATGTCTCTTCCCACCAATAATTTTTACGCAGAGCCACTTAGTTTGATGTACAGAATGTTTAGTGGCGGCTTCGTGAAGCATCCGTTAACACCTTACTACTTCAACTACTAACATTTTATATTGGTATCTGCGAATTGGTATTGGAAGCTTGCCTATTGAACTGGAACAAATTGCAGTTAGTAAACATATCGATATGGGATGCAATTGCAACAAATAACTAAATAGTTTTTCTTTAATTCATCTGTTGCACTTTAGTTTTACGACAAACCTTTTCGCATGAAATTTCTGCTTGTTTTCTTTAAAAAAAAAGTACTTATTATATATAACTTACAAATATATGTTATTCACAGTATAATCCACGCACACGTTTTAGAGCCTCCTGAGATTCTAAAACACTGGTTTTTTAGTCATCTGGAGCCAAACTAGGAGAAACATATATTTAGGCCTACAGCGCCAATCCTGTTGAGTTACATAAAGAAATATAATTTATCTTATATGCTTGCATTTTTCAATACTAATACCATTTAATATCCTAATAATCCTATATTTGTGTGTTATGCTAGGTGAGTTATCATTAAGATGTTTAAGGGTAGCTTAACTAAGGGCCTTAACGCTAAAATAAACAACACATCAACATAATTTTAGCAACATTTTTTTATTAATTTAAGAATTCCACAATGGAACAAATTTTTCATCAATACAATATCTAGACCTAAGCCAGATGGTAGGATATTGTTTTGTGGGTACTGTATGTACGTTATTAGTTTACAATCTATTTTACGCAAATTTATAATTAGTGCACAAATGGACAATTATAATACCTGTATTAGAATTCTATAGTCCGCTTCGTACACTCAGTTTACTGTGGGAAATAGGAGAAAAATATTTATTTAAATTACTTACGATGATTTTGCAAATTGTTGCACATTTTGAAAGATCGCTTACATTAAAGAATCTATTTCCCAGAGTACACAAACTTACAATCAATGATAATACTTAATAATGATCGGATACACAGGTACACTAGATTTTTATAGATACTAGACATCAATAAAGGATTTTTTGTT
Organism: Diarsia brunnea; assembly: GCA_949774965.1. Taxonomy (NCBI): domain Eukaryota; kingdom Metazoa; phylum Arthropoda; class Insecta; order Lepidoptera; family Noctuidae; genus Diarsia; species Diarsia brunnea. Next base: position 3,630,756 of record OX459000.1, on the reverse strand, counting down.
TATTTTTTTTTATATTTGATTTTTTCTGAGATTTAAAAACTGACTGTCTGAAATAAATTATTTGTTTAACTAGTCTAATTGGCTTCAGCCGTTCTATTTTAAAATACATCAATAAATAATTCAATCCATTTTAATAGATACTTGACATCATTTAATGAATTTTAGTTTTTTTTTTTTTGTTTTGTATTTTTGTGAGATAAACGCATGACTATGTTCATTAAATTATATTTTTAAATAGTCTATTTGGCTTCAGCCGTTCTATTTTAAAATACATCAATAAATAATTTAATCCATTTTTATAGATACTTGACATCATTTTTTTTTTTGTTTTGTATTTTTGTGAGATAAATGCAATACTGTCTTAAACAAATTATGTTTAAATAGTTTTTTTGGCTTTGGCCGTTCCATTTTAAATAAATAAATATATCATTTTATCCATTTTTAGTGATCTTGTCTTTCGTTTACAACGGCGCCTATTAGTTTTTCTTTAGCAATGAACGATCGTGCGGTTTAGGTGACTTAGGTGACAGCTTTTCCATTTTTATTTTCAGTGGTTTTGGTATACTACCGACCATGTTCGATTCTTTATTGACGAAGATGTGCCATTGTCCTCGAATATAATGCGCAAAGTACCTGCGTGAAAGAGACTTTCTTTTAGAATCATTCTTGAAAAGCCTATTTAAAATCTAAGAGCATTTGTATCCGATCATTATAAATATTCTCATAAGACCAGCTGAAGAATCACCCTGTTGTATTGATATTATCTTTCTTAAGGGATCATAAACGTATATTACTTCGAAGGTTTACTACCTCATTAAGGTAAATATCTTCTCGAATACTGCTTTCGTTTCATATGTAAAGCATTTTGTACTGAGAGAATCATAAATAATCTTCATAAGCCATAATTTTGTAAACTTACCGTGATAGCCTTTTAAAATATCTTGAACTTCTGTAAATACGGTTCCATTTAATATAAATTGGTGCTAAGAGGACATGTGATACGATAAGGAAGGACGAATTAATGTATGGTTCGTACGCACCACCACCAACCAAGCTATACAATACCAGTTTATGCGGATCTCTCATTGTACCGGAAACCTATGCAAAGCGAGGCCATGTTATACTGGAAACGTAAAGCTTAATGAGTTGCCGTGTCTACTATCATTTCACATGTCTTCTACAGTGCAATGTTTTTAATGATATTAAGCATTATTATTTTAAATACAGCAAAATATATATTTAAAGCAAGTTACATGGAACAGTAAATGATCGGTTATGGCGGTAAAGCGCGTATCAATAATCGATAAGTGTTATTTTTTTATATAAGGTTAGTATTTTAGTAAAGGGCAATTCTTCAGCTAATACAAGACCAATTTACCCGAAGCAAACGTAACAGTTAATCACTACGATTACCACATAAATAACAGAATACGACAAAATGTTTACCACACTAAAAAATTCGCTAGAACTCGGTAAGTTATTACCGTTTTACATTTACGCACAAATTAATTTACTAATTATACCGGAAAGAGCCACGCGTCCCTCAAATTGTATTCATTAATTCGTATATGGCCTTTGAGATAGCCTTTTTGAAGAACACGAGACTCTAAAACAAACAAGCATCGCATGTGGTCTAACCATTTGCCAAACGTTACCCGATGTCAGAGACAGCACAAGTAGTAGGGGATCGCCAACATTTACGTAGTGCTGTTCTTGTCACTCATTCCCATACAGGTGAAACCAAAGATGCTCAAACTAAACTACAATCCCCTACTACAAGAACGCTTGTCATATACCATACATATATTATATAATACATATTATGATTAGTCTATGTACACTCAACCCGCACCGTTCTCCACTACATCAATCGCTACATTACATACCCTATAATATAGTACAAAAAAATGAAGTGAACTAATAATTTCTAATGTAAAAATCACAAGTAGTGCTATTCTTACTGTTAAAGAATTATATATTCTTCCATATATATAAAAAAGTCGCTTAAAAAAATCACAGACAATCACTTTTCCTTTACAGACATAGACCACCGAACCGACGACCGTTTTTTTTCTTTAAGCATTACATCGCTACGTACAAAATCCTACTTAGTTTTACAACCATCCTGGTTTACAATCGATAAGTCACCGTTTTTTAACGTTCTATTTTGACCACTTACTAGATGTTGGCCGTATTGTATACCCTCGCATTCGAATGATAAATATGCAACAGAATGAGTGAAAATATATCAAATGATATTCAAGTCGCCCTTCGTCCAATCACCATATGCGGGCTGCTGTACATCATACATCATTTTTTTTATTTTTTTGTACATTTCACGAAATAACCTACTCTAAATTATGTTTATTGATGCCCCAAAAATACAATTTTGGCAACGTTTACATAAAAAAACGGATACCATTTATTATTTCCCATTAATTAATTTGTACTCTTTAAGACTTCAGAAATTTGTACTTTAGTTCTTTGCAGACAAGAGTGCTCGTTGCTTTTTTATATTTTTTTTCTTTTTTTTGCATATATCAATAAGAGTTATATTCTCGTACACTTACACAAAGATGACACCAAGAACATATAGTTTTAAGTGACACCGACACTTACCTCATTTGAACTTAACAAGATGAAAAGGTTAAACACTTAAGTATATTTTTATGAAATATAATGTTTTATATACAGTCACGAACGACTATAATCATTTTATTTTGAAACATCGAAATTATTTTGAATTTACGATGATAATATATTTATAGCCAGTATTTATCATGAAAAGTGAAGTAAATGGAATATAACACTACTGAATGATCAAACTCATTTACTCGTTCATATCCTCGCGTCCGTTTTCACCCATCTTCCGTTCAGTCCGAGAAGTTGTGATTTTACACTAGTGAGGGAGTGAGCATAATTTTACAACTTACATAATATTTAATGCGAAAGAACATTTTTTTTTCATTATCAAATTCGTAAAGATCCCGAGGTACTCTCGCGATCCATTCAATAATAGTGCACCCTTAAAATATAAAAACATCCAATGAATAGGTACTTAAATATTTCCTGTCCAGTTAAGTGCAACTATGTTATGAATATTAGGTACTTAAATGTCAATTCCTTAAATAATGTACTTAAGTATAATAAACATTAAACACGATGGACGGGTGTAACTTTTCGAAGTAAAATAATTGGGAAACTGAAAAGTAAAGAAAAGGAAAAACAGAAAAAAAAATAAAAACGAAAAAATAATAATTTTGTTACATTTTTTTAATTCGCAGAAACCTAACAAACAATAATTTCTCCATTTTTTCTTTCGTCTCCTTAAAACATAGTAACATCTATGAAACACAAAAAAAGTAACTGGGAAAAATTAATAATAATAAAAATTATGAATAAAAATTTATACTCCGGAGAGTGAAGGAAGGTACAATTAGATTACGTTGATATTGACTTGTGGCCGATCCCCCACAGGAGTGTTGTGCTTACATGAGGTACATCAATGAGATTATTACAACTAACCTAATTAACACTTACGACTAACTTAGACCGTCAACCCAGCCCGTTCCGAGCCCACAGAGTCGCTAACAATGACGTCGATGTATATCCTCTTTTGAGCATGAACCTGAGTTGAGAGCACTGACTACCTTGCAGAGATTCAAATAAACGTGCTTCATACTATTATAGACAGCTTACCAACTGAATTACATCCTTATTTACTTACATTTTTAACTATCTTCGTAAATTCCAAAAATGTAATGACCAGCATTTATTTTGAACAATTAGTATTAGTAAAAATCTGACAAATTATTTAACATTCATTAAATAGATATCATAAAATACATCTGCGGGACAGTTATAGAATATGAAAAATGACTATAATTGAATCCTGAGGTAGCATATTTGTACTTTAAATTTTATTAATATTTTTTTTTAATTTTTCACATTAATCTTACACACTAACATTTTATATTTTTCCATCATATAAAAAATCTAGTTAAAAGCTTACTTACGAACTAAATTACATCCTCGAGGTAGATAAACGTACATAATTAAAACTAAGAGGCTATGTAGAAAATTACATTCAAAGTTATACGTTGTTTTGTAGTGTATAACTTTTTTAGCATGTGCCTCCAGAGGCGATAGAGCCCGAATGTAAGGTCTCTACATAGCCATGTGACGGCAGAGGGTCACCATACCCGTAACAATCTTTGGCTTTACCATCACGACGTCTCGCGATTTTATGTACATAAAAGAGAAAAAAAAACTAAAAGTAAACTTAAAAATAAATCTTACAAACGAAACTCAAAACGGAACCAATTGATGTGCTTAAACTTAAATGCAGTTTTGATCCAGCAATAGTGCCTCACAGCAAGCAACTAAAGTAAAGTTATCTAATAATATTATACTCAATTTTGACTCAAAACTATACCTTGTACATCGCTCGCTTGAAGCTGTTGTATGGCGAATTGTTGGATCCAATCTTATTACTCACGCCATTTAGATCTCACAAATGTTGGCCAAACGTTTTGAACACCATGAGATCTACATGACGCACCTTCGCTAGACCATTACCTTCTAACCAGAGCTACAGCCACATTTAAAGGGAGATCGGCCAAGTCCAATGAAAAAGGGATTGCAATACACCGACTAAATGTGAATTTTCCTATCACATCAAATATAACATTACGACTATATTAGGGACCACTAGTAACTTGTCCACTAATTAGCTTAAACAATGCGACAACTTAATTTAGACGTGTTATTCAATATCCCATATGTATACTGAATTTTGTACAATAATCACTTGAAATTATTATTATAGTCACAAACACTATTGTGGAACGACACAAACATGTTGCAGAATCAAAATTGACATGTGATGTTATTGTAATCTAAGTTTTGTACCTTATAAAATTTAGAAAGAAGCAAATCCAATTATTGATTTCAAAATAACGAGCCCCTAGTGCCCACCGCTAACATTAGCAACCGTCCATAGACATACTCATAATCCCTCCTTTTACTTAAACGAAAAAAAGCTAAAAAAAAACGTGATGCATTAATGCAATTCTCTTTTACGTATCACAAAAAACATTAAATGTCAAAAGAAATCACAACTATGAATTTTGAATTCATAAGAGAAAAAAAACGAAAAGACAAAAATTAGAACAAAATTTTTCTCGCCAATTAAAAATAAACACATAATGTTAACAATTTGCAATTGGAGTAGCAAAAACATTTTCTTAACAATAATACGCTTAATAAAGAATGCCGATAGTAAAATGAAAGATAATAATTTTATACAATAGTTACAAAGGATTCGGTCAACGTAAAGTATAAGTATGTGGTTCCCTCCAAAGCTTCTACAGACCGTTTCCACCTAGATGTTACTGAAGGCACTGCGTTTATAGATGTTCAACGCGACAGAGCAAAGTACGTTATCGGTCATTGTCTTATAAGACTGCAGCACACAGTGTCACATCGTGCATCATTGCCAAGTAAAGCAACCTAAACTAATCGGTTAAATACCACCCTACCAACTCCAAGAGAGGTCACAGACATTATAAAATAAGAAAACACACGGGTGTGCTTCACCTCCTTCTTCTCCGATAGAACTTGGCTTGGCACATTACCGTGCATCTAGATAAAAGAAATTTTCTGTGCGATAATTCTCAAAAATCGACATTTGATCCCCCGGGCTTTTCCCCAAACAGCTATGTGCATATTTTTCTTTTTTTGGATTTTAATAAAAAATATTTTTATTTATTTTGGAACAGCTATTCACTCGCTCATTCATAATGCCCTTCTGAGAAAATATTACGTCAATCCGTTTGTCATTAATTAAATCAAAAAATAGTTTTATTGTTCTTAAATATTAATGTTATTTAGAAAGCAAAGCCTGTGAACTCTTGCCACTTTCTACTACCTTTCCATGACCCAACTTTCAATGATTCAGAAATCAATACAGATTTACTTTTAATGTTTTTGGCGATCTTTTTTTTAGTATTTTGTAAAAAGAGATTTTCAATAAAAATATCAATTTAAGTTTAGTGTACAAATAGATTTTAAAATAGCCTGTCTATTCAAATCTAAAAATATTCAGATATCAACTGTATATTAGCTTCTATTCGGTCTATTGATACTACTAGTAGATATAATTCTATTCATATATCATAAATACGGTATAATTATTTATTATTCGGGCAGTGTAGTGTTATTGTTAAAAATTGCTATTAAAACTATTTCACTTGTACAATTTATACTATCTATTTGCTTAAAATATTCTCAATTTACGTCACAGTTTGTATTTAGTATATGAATAGAACTTTATAACTTTATAGTTTTTTTTGTATTTCATAACAAAAACGAGGTAACCATTCCAAGAGAACTAAAACGCTGTCTTACAAATGGTACTAAACAACGGAAACTAAACATTTAAAAGTCACTGAGCCTTTATAATCTTTCTCGTCATAAATATATTCAATAAGACGTGTATCCTAAAATATAAATATAATAATAAATATGAATGCAACTTACTCCTAAATATCAGGAATATAACACACAGTCGCTACATTCACACTTAACAAAAAATAAAATAAATAATACAATGTGAACTTAAACTTGAGGATATTTGGCACTGTACCATCTGCTTTATGTAACTAAAACCATTTATTGCAGCTGAATGTATACATATGAAGTATTACTCTTGGGCGGCGCCGATGTCAACACAACAAATTATAATACAATGACACCGACGACTCCCCTACATTTATTATTTAAATAATTATTTTCTTTAAAAAATCTCAACTGGTTGCACTTGAAATGACTAGGAATATAAAAGTAGTAAGTGGCCTTCATATAAATGCACAAAGACGAAAAAAAAAATCTTTATATAACGGAATGTTAAAATCGACACCATCCCATAGAAACATATAATTATTTGGTCTCAATCGTAACATCCGCCCAGGCGTGCCTGTTACCAACGACAGTGATGGATTTGCTTACACATTCATGCATCGAACCGTACATGCAATTTTTTTTTAATAACACGTTTTTTTACCTAACTACTTATGTATCTAGGGCAAATTGTACTTTGTACAAAACTAAAACCGTTACTCATTCACTGTACAGTAAAAAACTGCTGAAACTCTACTATTCCGTATATTTTCGCACTTTTTTCCCATTGTTTCTTTATCGACAGTGTGGCAAATGTGAAAAAATAAATACAGCCTGTACTCTATTGTATCACAGATATGTTGAATGCGTAACTAAATCGTATTCATCTAGTCTATTGTCATTATGTAAGTGTAATCACGAAATTAAAAAAAAAAGTAAAACAGAGGTAGGTTTGCCACAGAGTGTCGGTATACGCGTGTTTCAACCTAGGCCAAGGCGGTTTACGACATTCTCCTATTATTTACATACACTTAGCCTATGACCATCAGTCTCAACAACATTTCTAAGATTCCCTAGCTCAGGTATTTCATATAAGCTATGTCATAACTCGACCGAGAGCACAAAATAAATCGTCTACAAAGGTAACTTTTCCTCACAGTCAACTGGACATATTACTAAAGATTGCAAAAAAATATTAAAGGTACTTAAACGAAATGACGGTGCAATAAAAGGTACAACATTTTTCAAACATGGTACCAGACAGAGACGAGTACTGAGCAACCATTCAAAGTCACACATGATTATTAAATTAAGTAACAATTATCGCACAATTTTAAAACCTTAAAAAATCTTAAGATCAAATTCTGAGGTAGATACTGATTACATAATATGCATCAACGAGGTATATTATTGTACGCGTGTTTTACACAGTTTCAGACGCGACTCGGGCGACCATGAGTTGATAACAAAAGATACCGTCTTCGTAATCCAATCGTCAGCCGTCAGTTTATGGTAACGCGTTCCGAGGTAGATAAGACAGTCGCCCGGGTCGGTCTTAAATAGCAGAGGTAGTTCGGTTGAAATTAGATTGAGAATAAAACTTCGTGGGTTCTTACTGCGTGTGGTTATGAAGGGGGCCTTGGTTCGGGAGGTGGGGGGTGACCTGATGGCGATGTTCCCGCGCAATGTGGCGGCGCACGGTGTTGTTGCGCGTGAACGTGCGCGAGCAGTGGGGGCACGGCACGCGTATGCCCTGGTGCCGTTGCCTGATGTGGGCGCGCAGATTCGTCTCGTATCCGTAAAGTCTCTCGCAATATGGGCATTTCAGCTTTTTACCTGAAATTGTTGTATGCGTGTGTTATGATGGTAATTACTGACTTTCAAATATAAATCAATAATTCAACATCAATAACAAACATTGCTTCCTGTCCAAGTCTGTAGTCACAGACTCGGATAGGTTACAGTAGACCATAATGATAATGGTAAAATTGTTCAAATTCAAATTCAAACGCAGTTCCAAGAGTTCCTCCTAAAGCAACAGTATTCTCACCGTCAGCAGTAGCGATTCCACCAGACTTGCTGGTGATCAGTTTGGCAGGCCAGATGTCGGGGCTAGGCTTCGGTGGCACAGGCGATGTCTCCATGGGCTTATCGTGGTAGTTAGCATTTGGCAGCGACGTCGCCGGTGGCGGAGAGTTGTTGTATCCCGGTGGCTGGTACTCGTTCTCATTCTTTATCCGTAAATCTAAACAGGGTGCAGATATGTTGTTTTAGCTTTGAAAACTTAAAGTTTCATTCATTTATTTCAACTATACTACTTGCACAACTCACTCAATAACTATTCTACAGCTAGGCATGCGAGTCGGTAAAGCTGTATTTTCTGGCGAAGAATAATGGTCATGCCCAGAGGGGCAAAAGACACTTACCATGGATCTTATGGTGTCTGAAAAAGTGACCAAGGGGTTTAAGAGGATTTAAAATCCTCCTGTGATAACATTAAACTGCGACCCCCAATTATTCTTTCGCCATGCGTGGTGATTATGGAAGAAGATGATGATGAATGATAATGAAATTAATGACATGTAGATTCCCTGATGACCGTTCATTGCAGCAATAACAGACTTATATTCAGCAATAGATGTTAATGAGCTGAATGAGAAGTATGATTGCCATTTGATAACTGTAAAGAATATCCGGCCAAGGGTGCTTTTGATTGAAGCTCCAATTTAAAATAGCTTGGTTAGTACAAAAATTTAATTAAATTTTCCCTCTTCCAAATCATCACGCAAATACATAAGTTTCTAAAACCTACCTTCAGCACCTTGGTCATTGTTAATGCGTTCAGGCATGTCGTCGTTGGCCGAGGCGCTGCGTTCGTATCCGTTGTTCTTGATGGGGTTGCCGAGGGTCGAGGTGCAGTCAGGTGGGTTCTCTTCGTAGCGGGCGCCAGCGCCCGGAGAAGAGCGGGTGTCTGGCTCGTCGGCCACGCTGCCGCAGTGTGATGACGATGAACTTTGCCTGGAATAGAGAGCAATTAAATTAACACTCAAACACAAAGCATTTTTTCAAATAGACCTGTTGAATGAAATAGAAGTAGAATGTAAAAATGTATGATGATGAATGTGTTGTGTGTGTGTATGTGTGAGTGTAAACGGGAGTGTATGTGTGAGTGTATGTGTGTTGTGTTGTATATAATAGTCAAAAACCATAGGATGAAGCTACTACATTGCAGTTGTGCATTTATGGTTAACGTAGCTGCAGACATTGAAAGAGACCCTAGACATAAGGGTCAAAGGGAAGAACAGATTATTGAAATATTACAATTATTGTAACATCATTAAGAAACGTGAAATAAAAAGATTTATAAGCATTAGAAGCACATTGAAAACATTAATGGGTTTGTACACAACTGTGTAGGTCAAGTTCAATTTTGTTTATCAAAAAGCGAAACTGGAATTATCTGACCTATTCTATATTTTTTAAGCAATATTACAGCTAATTTTCTAAAAAAAAAGTCTGCTCGTCAATTTTGAAAATTAGTAAATTAGATGAATCAGTTTGGGCTTTCTTTAATCAGCTGTAACCTCGAAAACGATGCTTTTGCTCCCAGATAATGCAATGCGCTATTACGCCAACTACTAAAGTAATATTATTGTCTCCAAGGCTAAAATAATATTGACATAATCTCGAAATCTGCACTCTATTAGAGTGTCCCGACAATGCAGTATGATGAACGTTTAAAGAGGTATCTGTTTCATATTTCGTAAACTTCTTATGATTGGCGATAAGCAAACCTTGTATTAAATTTCATAAACGACTAAAAATATAATTTTGGATCCAAATTGAAATAAAATATTTCATTACTTCGACAATTGTATGTTAATGTTCAAAGATTAATTTACCTGTAATTCCTAGCGTGAGGGCTCTGAGACGGAGATGGTTTTGGTGGCGCTGGTCTGCGATGGGCACCCGCGTGCATCGGCAAGTGAGCTGGCGGGGCATACCGCCCCATGTTTCCGCTGCCATGTATCGGCATCCCATACTGTGGCATGATCGGAGCAAACGTGGCCGTATGCGATGACGGAGTAGCTGACTCCTGCACCTCACAGTTCCCTGACCCGGACACCGGGCTTGTCTTTATACGGGTTGGATGGCGTTCTCCAGAATTCTGCTGGGGCTGTGGCTGTTGCTTCATCCAAGCATCCTGTGACATTTCCATGGACAGGCCTTTGACCTGGAAACGCAATATTCTAAATTAGGACAGCTTTGGTTTTGATCGAGGCACCTGAATAAATTATCGGGTATTGATATGATAATACTATTGACGTACTCGTATGTGCAAATACAATACACATGTGTAACTTTGGCCTTAACACATGGATTTTTTCAACAAATTGGAATTTGTAAGAAAATATTTACATTACGCTCTTGTCGTTAAGTGTAGAAATAAGCTTTCCTTCTGATTCCGCAGAGATTTTGGAATACAATTCGATATAGTTTATATGTTCGTCGGTACTGGAGCTACCTTTCAAAGTATGTAATCCATTTGATTACTAATTGCCATGGTGTGCCCTTGCACCCGATGACATACTGCAATAACTAATTCCCAAAGTTAAATGCGGTACCTTAAAATTAAATCATCATCTACGTGGCCTAATTACACGGATGACCAAAAGGAAAGAGAAGAGAGACCCACCTGTAAATTCTCTCCACTCTTAAGGAAGCTTGAGAGCGCGTCCTGGCTGACGTGCACCTCGCCTTTGTACATGAACTCGAGGAGTGCCTGCATGTTGTCAGCCGTAGTGGCCTCCAGGATGACATAGCACGCGCCGACATGACTTGGGGGCGCTGAGTCAAACAACTCCTGGAAGTGCTTACTGCATGCTGCCAGGATCACCTTGTGAGCTTTGAATTGGCGTCCTGAAACAAGACAATTTTGAGGTTAATCTTACGTTTTCATTTGGAGAATTTGATACAGTAACCTAAAATTTTGCTAACTGACCAAATTGGGCGGTATCCGAGACAATAGACGATGATATTCTGTCAAAGATCTAAACAATATTGCTATTCTTATAGTAAATCTGGTCCAGCTAATCACAAAAAACCCAAACTTTCCAATAAAAGGTAAACAGTCGTATTAAAAAATCAAAGAAGTTAAAACTTAAAAGAAATCGAGCCGGTATTTGATGAATCTTGACTAATCCTGATGACCCTATTGTCTATTTTTATATATTAGAAGAATATATTAAACATCGTAAGTCCCAGCCCACGCAATGCAATAAACAATAAACAAAAGTCAAGGAAACTGGTCCCAGAGCAATTCTCAGAAGCGTACGAGGGGAACGTCTTAACTAAATATGTATTATATGGATTGAGTATAGAGTTTATTTTCGTTTGAAAATAAATTGCAAGTACTGTGCACACACTTTTATTCCCACACGGATATATTGAAACCTTTAGTTAAGCAGGAACCAAGAAACTAAAATTATCACCTCTACTTTTAAGTCAAAAATGATTCTTCAAGGTAATCATTTCTCCACTCAGAAACATTAACGTCACAAAGTTTTTGTAAATTGTTTGAAAAGAGTTCTCTTAAGTATTTCTAATACGTAACCTTGGCCGACTGAAGAAAAATAGGTCAAATGCGATAATTACATCGTTCTAACCTGAAATTAATGAAACCCTATCGCAGCGTCATTTATATTGTTTCAAAATTATAACAGCCGTTACTCTTGCGTCCACGTGATTTACTCGTTTAATAGTTTACAAGAAGATAAAAGAAAATATCAAAACGTTTAACGCAGACTTAGTGCTAGAAAAACCATTAAACACTTCATTTTATTGAATCGTAAACATAATAACTAGTTCACTTCCAAAATCATAGATGGCGTTACTATACTCTAAAATTAACTAAAGCTTTAGACTGAGCATGTTGTTTGTTTTCCTCACTTTTCTTGTAGGTAAGTTTCTTTTAGTTTACGATTTCGTTGGAAGTCTAGTAATTTACGTATTTTTGGATAAACGATTGCTGTTCAAGGTTATACTGAAAGAAAGGAATCAATTATTTATTCAAGTGTTTGGAACGTCGCAGGGCTCAATATTAGGGCCTCGCCTGTTCGTGATTTTTTTTTTATCAATAATTTTTCTATTGTATCGATATAGGCCACGCGTATCTGCCGGTCGCACTATAGATAGCCGGAGTACTTATGCTATTACGTCATTACTCACGGAGCGCGGAACAAAATACGGTTAGCCTTGGACCCGCGGTCGTATGCGCTACGGAAGGCCGCCCGCACGCACTCCGATTACACGACGATCGATAGCAGCCAGCGATTGTAGTTAGAAGTTTGCATTTTTTATGGGAATGATTAAGTATATGGCCTCTTTTTTTGGAGCAGTGTGCTCAGTAACTTCTCCAATAAATACTACAAATACAATGATTTGATTAACGATTTTTTGCTAATAGTTTGATAGCTTATATCCATTTGCTTTTATAAAATAAATATTATCTATCTTAATAGTTGGCAATACCATACAAACCGCTTAACAAAACTATACTTCAAAATTAAATACATTACGAATTCTTGCATACTCATAAACAATTTATTGTAGGTTTAATGATATTCATACCGCTTTTTTTAGCACACAGTGACCTTCAATCAGAGCTATGAATGCCGTTTAAACAATCCTTTGTTTATTTTCTCCTATTTTTAGCATTTCATATTTGAACAAGCTCGTCAGAAAAAAAATATACAAACCTGAAAACAAGATTTGAACTTTCTAATTATAATTAATACGTCATTGATTTTATTTTGTTTTATGAGTAGGTTAAATGTTTGCCTTTTATATTTTCGTGATTATCATCGTGGTTATGCTAATTTCGTATCTATTTTTATTTTTTTTATTTTTTTTATAAAGATACGAAAATCAATTAAAAATAGCTTACGTAGAATCCAGATTTGACATAAAGCCCAATGGCTAGCGATTTTTGACTAAGGGTAGTAAACAAAAATAAAAATTAGTCCGTCAGATAGATTTCCAAAAAATATTGAACACATATTTTTCTTTTTTCACGTAAACAAACAATGAAGACAATACAGAGTGGTTTGAAAACTCGTGTGACGTCATATTCTAAGACATTAGTCGGACATTTTTACCGGTGAGTGACGTCACAACCCCCCACTCAAATCTTTGATGCTTTCTATCTTCGTCAATTTTTATTGATTTGATAAAACAAAAAATACGTATCCAATATTTTTCGATAATCTAACAGACGGACTAATTAGAATCATATTTTTTTTAGTCAGGAAACATCTCTATTATTATAACTTTTTATTTCTGTTAGTATGTCAAAGCTTAATTAAACCAAAGAGTTAAAATAGATTATTGTAAGCACAATTAAATGTGGAATAGATCTACCAATTCTTAGTAAAATTAAATAGCTACTATTTAATCCTATTTAACATTAAATAGTATTATTTAAAATTTGTGACTAAATACGTTCCACTACGGTCTATTTTTCTGAAACATATGACTTCACAGGAAGATCCTTTAACTACAAGATTAAACATAGAACACATGGTACGGTCACATTTTCCTCTTAAACGTAACAGGAGGAATAATTGACTCGGAATTTAAACAAGAATTAGTTAATATTTACCTTATAACGGTACTTCCTGATAACGTGTCGAACGCATGTGCGATTTAACTTAATCCATTAGTTACTACCAACCTACTTCGGCATGAAAATGTGTCCCTATAATAAGTAGTCTATGACACCTTATATAGTGTGTGGTTAAATACATAGATACCCTTGGTGACTACGATGTTTTTGGTATGAAGCACTCTTTCGAGAAACAAATAATTTATACCTCGTAAAAAGGATTTTAAATAGAAAATTTTCTTGTTGCTCTTATTTTTATTCTTCGGGGGTTTTTCTCTAAAACTAGGGGAGTATTTTTTGTTAATTAGAACATCACTATTTATTTCTATTAGATACTTACTTGTTAATTTTAAATAAAATATTTAATTAAAAGAATGTATCAGTAATTCGTACGGCAAAACAAAACACGCCTATGTAATGTTAATGTTCCACCAAATTGAAGGAAAATATACCATACATAAACTATCAAAGGTATTTCTAATACAATCGAAAGTATGCAGCCAGCCTATAGTAGAGGCACAGCGTTGCACGACCGTATCGCTTCTACAAACCCCGCCCACGGCTTTATTTGAAACACTTCCTCGTTCTTCGATCTATTTTGTTAGGTTTTATATCTATAGTACTCGTGTTAATAACAAAACACTCGTAGAATAATGAAATATAACTATTTATAAAAGTAAATAGAATAATAGTAAATAAATAATTAAGATAAGGCGTAATGTTCCTACAATCAATGTGTTGTTGATAGTAGCAATTTAATAAACACTAAGAAATCTAGAATACCTAGATTCTACGAGCGCTACGAGATTTTAAAATGCTACGAGTTTTCGTAGCACTTTGCTACGTATTTTGAGCACTAAAGTAAATGAAGGAAAATTTCATTTTCAATCGGATTTTCGAGTAGAATCTAGTTGTTTCGACCAGTTTTTTTTTCTATCAATACTGTTTTGTGTGCAGGCGGCGCTGAGCACGTACATACTAACGAACGTTGGTATATTTATATTCTATTTCACTCTGTTGTAGAATATTAATAGGTTGTTGCTAACGAAGGCAGTTTTGCACATGTAGTAGAAGTAGCCTTTACCTGTTTGGTTCAAACAAGGGTTTTTGCTGTTACTTGTTGCATAACACCTGCTTTACATTATTATAATTGGGGATCATAATGTGGTTTAAGTATCATGTTTGCTTATTAAAAATTAAATATGAGTTGATTCTAATTCTTCATACAAGATGAAGTGCTGCCAGGTTGGCTCATTATTTGCTGCTCTAAAACACAAAGGCATAATAAAATAACCTACAAAACGTACACCAGTACCTACATATGTCAGTAATTGTACAAAATAGATACGCCACTTCGAAAAGTAGCACCAATCAATTATTAATCCGGTCTATCTACTGTAATCTAGTATCAGACAGGTGCCTTCAAACCCTTTGCACGATATCACACGAAACCACATTATATAATTGGATACGGAAATATACATAAATGGGGCTAGGTGACTTCGATCACAGACAACCTCAAACTTATTGATTGATCCAAGTGTCTTATTTCGAAAAATCCTATGCTATGGGGCATTTGAGTGGTGTCTTCATTTTTTTTCCTAGTTACGTAAAAAAATGATTTAATGTTGTAAAAGCATGTTTCAGTTGTGTTGCGTTTTAGCTACATTACAAAGAAGATACGGAAATATTGTTTTTCTATTTTTTTTATATTGTATTGTATTTAGATAATGTATGTAAATTGACGGATCATGTCGTTAACGTAATAAGCACGGACTAACAGGCCTAGCCTTGAAGAATTTTGTATGGGACTTCAAATGAATGAAGATTTGCATAATATGTGTAAAATTACAGTAACTTCTTTGAAAATTGTGAATGAATTTGTTTACTGAATGAAATGAATGACGCACTTGCAGTAATCTATATTCATTAAATGTACCGCAATGAACAAAAAATATTGTAATGTTATGTTACAGTTGACCTGCTTTTATAGTAATTATTTGACTTTTACATAACATCACGCCTGTTACCCCTGAAGGGTGCATAAAGATGCACCTTTAGTACTCCTCCATTTCACCAGTTTATTATGTTAAAGTCTCAAGTAAAAGGGGTGAACCTATTCCCATCCATCCACAATTCCAGGTTCCAGCTGCTACTAATAAATCCCTAAAAGAAAATCCCATTTTAATATAACTGTAAAAATTAACTGTAACTCTCCGTGGGAAAAATAAAACCTTGAAATTGAAGTTCACAAAAAACTACAGTAATTGATAATATGCATGACGCAGTCAATTATCTCATTTAATTATTAAGGTATTTCATTCCTACAAAGTATACATTTATATGGCGGTCAGAAAAGGTAACAAAATCCCAATCAGCGGATTTAACAGAGTTTTTTCTTTCGACTGTTAATTTGTTGTTTGTCTTCTAGAGAATCACCAATTAAGTCAGTGTAAACTGATGCATTCACACACATTTATGTAAAGTACATGATCTAAGCACGTGGCTTTTTGTGTTCCTATATGAAACGGCCTCAGTTTATTTCTACAGCCCTAAATCATTATGACTTTCTATAATATACATTTCGTGCAAGGAAGTGCTTCTAGCCTATTGGCCACTTTTATTATTCAGCTATAGGCCTTCTTTTGTTTTGCTTTTGTCTTAAAACTTGAATAAATAATCTTTTATTTAAAGATTTATCTATTCTCAGTGACTCAAACAATTTCACGCTCGTCTCACATCCCGTCAAAATCTAACCCATCGTCGCATACGCCACAGTATGACTGCAGTTTCACAACGATGCGCCCACCGCCCAGCGCCTGCGCCGCCGCGGTTTAACGAGGAAATGAGCGAACGACATTGGTCGCTCGCGCAGCTTGCAACACAGTACTGACATTGGCCCCATTTCGGGACCTACAAACGTTATCGTGCATGTGTGCAAGCTACGAACGCTATTCCTACGTTATGATAATTCTAATGTAGATTTGTGTGTCAAATAGGCCTGTTTTTGAAGAAAAACTGAACAGATATTTGAAAAAAATGCTTCAGATTCGTTTTGAGATCTTGAATGAAACCGGTTTTAGATCTTAGGTCACATTGCGAGCGAATTCTAGGTCGAGAACGTAAACTTGTAGTCACCTTTTATTTGACTTAGGTTGTACGTTATCGAATCACTAAACCGAAATAAAGAAACATTTATTTGCTAAAAAATATACCTTAGCGTCTCATTTTTCTTCTTCACAAATTAGTGCGGGCCAAAATAACGTGCCTCTTACAACTAATAATAATATCTAATTCAGTTTTATCACACCAGTTTGTTTAGTGGCACGGTGCGTCCCAATTCCGTCGAGTGTTAGCCCAAACATGCTGTTCTCATCATTTGAGGGCCCCTGCGACCAAACGACATTGCAACGCAGAGCGACGCGTAAATAGGTCAGCAGCAACTGAATAGATTATAAGGATGGTTACGAGTCGTTCTTTTATGTAGTACAGTACACCTTTAAAAATTCAATGATATCATACAATTTTCAATGACAAAACGTTATTGATTGAATTGTAATTGTACGCAACGTTTTTACAATGAGGCTAGTTACAATATTTTGTTCATTCGTTCTCTATGATGTTCTTGAATGAATGCTATTTCATAGAAACGTTTTCTTTTTTGTTTGTGGAGCAAGTTTTAGTGGCAAAACGGGATTACAATTGATTTTAGTGTCAACAATGACTTTATTCAACCAATAAAATAGAATTTGGACATTTACGAAACAATAAACTTCTGTCCTTATTTATCGCCCGTAAATATCCTCAGTCCCACATGGATTTCTACCATTGCAACCGTCCCTAAAGAATCAATGCCATTATTATTCTCTTGTCTAGTAGGTAGGTAGGATTGGTATTTGCAACGTATTTTGAAGACGTGTAAATTTTATAACTGACTTTTGAACAATGAACAAGGAAGAATGACAATAACTTATTCATAAAAATGTATTATTCATAGCCAGAATTTCATTTCTGTATGTCAATCAAATGGTTAGTTTTATTGTGCCTCATGTTCTATAGAATTATGACGAATAAATCTTCAAATCACGTGTAAAAGCTAATTTTGTAGTAGTATATAATTTTGCACGACACACAGTGTTTTATAAACCCAAAAAAAGTGACATCGTCTTTTTATTGCAGATTCGTATAGATTGATTCAAAAGAAACGCTAGAGTAAAATACCGAAGTTTCTAGTACATCTAGATGATGAGATATAAATTTTTGAAAATGCGTAAATTTTTATCCGGATTATTAAAAAAAAAATCATAATAAATTACCAGTTAAAATTATCAGCAAGCTGATTAAATTCATACGTGAAGATTTTAAAGGCGCAAATTACATAGTTATCAAAAAAAAAATAGGTTCATTTAAAACGACGTTATAATTTTTTTAAATATTTTCGATTTTATTTTAGAACTCGATTACCCCTGAATTTCGCTACTTATTTTTTTTACATAAAATTGCTTTATATGTGGCCTACACACACAAAAAAATTCAAAGCCCGAATCCGTGGACTAACGAAGTTATGATGAATAACATGTTTATCCGGATCGAATCGAGGTTAGGGTTGTCAATTTCGTAAAAATATATTTTTGATTAATTTTGTTTAATTTGTTAATTAAAACGAAGAATGTTGAATTATTGTGATTTATAACACTGCAATATAATCTCCACTTATATTGCGAAATATGAAAAATATTTTAGTAAAAATTATTTCGATACATCAGGAAGGTTTCAGGATATAGAATATAAACATTAGTGCTCGATGCGATTACTATAGTTCTGGCGCTTGATGTCTGACTTCATAGTACAACGCTTGCCCAACCTCGACATTTTAAATGTCTCTTGTATTTTTAAATGAAACGAAAACTAGTGTGTTACAATTACTGGAACAACGTTTTGCGAGTAAGCAATTTTGCAAGTATTATTACATTCTTTATTATGAATCAGTCAGTACACGTTCATGTATAATCCGTAGTTGTGACAATTTCTGATGAAAAGATACGTGTGGTATGGGAAGAGGTCCACCCTAGATAGGCTTTTAAATAATAATAATAATAATAATTGGTTTATTTGGGACAACATATGATCCAATTTTGTTAGTAAAAGACTTATACACTAGGATTAGTAACACATTTTATAAAACCCCATATCATTACACGTAGCCTGGAGGAACGGGAGTGAGGCATCATGGAGCCGTCACAGACCCTTGATGCCACTTTGCCTCAGCAGCACTTGACCCATGCTGCTGAGAGATGTCCTTCTGAGCTCCGATCAGAGGACTTACTGCTAGGAGGGCATGAGGGCGCCAACCCTCATGTTGGTCCACGAGTGGCAAGCGAAGTTGTGGATAGCGCCACAGCCGACATCCTTCAACCTCCGAGGGTGATCGCTCCAGTACTAAAAGAGGCGTCTGGTGAAGGAACTTCAGGTTCAAAAATATTATCGAGGTTGGATATTTTCCAGCTCATGAAAGGAAAAAGCAATTTATCTCTTTCAGAACGAGTAAATTTGATTGTCAACACAATTGGGGCTGACTATCAAATTTCTCGTACTGAAGATGAAATAAAATCAACTCTTCCTAGTTTGATGTCCAAATGTGACATCAAAATCAGCTCTTTAGAGCAAATATTGGCGAACTGATCGTGAGCACCACACGTGCAAATTTGATCGTAAACAAACAATGTATGATCTGTTTCATAGAGCATTAGTGTCTTCCGACCCAATTATTGCTGCTGAAATGCAGGTCCAAAGGAGAAAACATTTGAAAAAACGTCCATTGCCTGCTGCTGCTGTGGCGTTACTTAAACCAAATCACAATGAAAAAGAATTTACTGATGATATAGACGACCACGAAATGTTGACTGCAGAAAATGATTAATGATTGATTGAGTTAGTTTTGGTTTTTGATGATATTTAAAATATCTGCAATTAAAGTTTATTATTAAGTTTAGATTACATTAGTTATCTATTTGGTCAACAAGTTTCATCATTTAAATTCATCAAGTGTTGTTTATTATTATTTCTTAAAATTTAAATTTTAGCAACTGTTTGGTTGGGTAAAATCAATATTAAAATTTAATAATGTAGCTGAATCCATTATTAATAATAAACCCGCAAGGCAGTTGGGCAATAGCGATCCCAGGGAACTGATGACAAGGAATAAGGCTCTGATACTCTATCAACGAAGGCAAGAGAGAGGTCTCTTGCCTTCCTTGATAGAATATCAGTAAGATGCTGATAGGAATATTGACCGTACTTCCGTATAATAGTATACACACTTCCTCAAGTACTTCGGTATAATATTTATTCCCCCATCTTGCTAACTCACTATGGGTATTTATTATTGAGTGTATTGAGTGTGTGAATCACATCCAGTTACCCAAAAATTGTGTATATAGACCTATCATAGTCTTAGTACACCTTAGCTACTCATTAACCCAATTTGCTTTTCATACTTCGTAATATTCCAACCCGGAATCCACCCCGGTTTCTACTTGGAGACGCGTTAATGGAGCATACAGTCCAGGTATCTTCATTCTATTTTCCTTTGCTCATATGTACTGATCAAGTTTATTATAGACATGCTAGGCGCTCATATGTACTGACCAAGTTTATTATAGACATGCTAGTCTGTAATAAATTTGGACAGTACATATGAATTTAAAAGGTCACATTTGTACTTGTTCGCTATGGAACCGGCAACCTCGTGTATGAAAAGCGGGCCTGAACCACAGGACCATCACGACACAACAGTTCGAATCAAATACAATATGCAAATATAAGTTTTTTCGTCAATCAATTTATACTCGGGTTTACATTGGTTTTATAAGTGCCAACCCTAGCAATAAATTTGTAATGATTATAACTTCGTTAGTCCACGGATTCGGGCTTTGAATTTTTTTGTGTGTATCGGCCACATATAAAGCAATTTTATGTAAAAAAAATAAGTAGCGAAATTCAGGGGTAATCGAGTTATAAAATAAAATCGAAAATATAAAAAAAAAATATAACGTCGATTTAAATGAACATAATTTTTTTTTGATAACTTTACAATTTGCGCCTTTAAAATCTTCACGTATGAATTTAATCAGCTTGCTGATAATTTTAACTGGTAATTTATTATGATTTTTTTTTTAATAATCCGGATAAAAATTTACGCATTTTCAAAAATTTGTATCTCATCATCTAGATGTACTAGAAACTTCGGTATTTTACTCTAGCGTTTCTTTTGAATCAATCTATACGAATCTGCAATAAAAAGACGATGTCACTTTTTTTGGGTTTATAAAACACTGTGCGACAGTGTTTAACATTTCCATACATTTATTGAATTTCAGGGTTTAGTTGTCGTGACGTAGTGTCATGCGTTCGAATGAACACAGCCCTTGGCAAATAGAAACAGATGCGGATTGTGTGTATTTCAATTTGACGTTAGGTATTAGTTGTACAATGCAAGGTGATCATCGTAACGTTTACGTACCAATATTCTGCCTCAAATTAATTTCCTATTCCTATATAACTATTCAAAACATCCTAATGTTGTTTCAAAAGACCCCTATTTATAATAATCTTATAACAACTTTAAAAGATCTAATTCCTCTCAAAATTGAAAATTCAATGAAAATTGAATAAAACGCAATAAAATTAATAAACGGGCCGATATTAAAAACACGATGAGAGAGAAAAAAACCACGAAAATAGCACAAACATCTGCGATTTCCCCAACATCCGGGAGCGAAAGCCGAAAATTCGGAGCGAATGCGAAATCAAATTGAAAATTGAATTCCCCACCCGTAGATATAAGCTTCAAAGCCCGGATGCAAGTGAAAACGACATCACGGGGGGAGGACGACTAACCCCATTCCACCTCCTTACGCATACACGCACAGTCTGTATATGACAACGCATCCCACCCGCTGGGTGTGCCTCCCGAATTCAAGGTCGGCGCGGGAGCCTCACAGGCTCGAGAGCGAGACAGAAACACACACCCTCGCCGAAAGTGCAAGCGAAATGCGTGAGAGAAAATCAATCTTGCACGGAGTGGGGCGCCTGGAAAACTAGGTGAACCATTTCGGACGTTCGGTTTTGTACGTGAGGTGACTATTAACAGTATTGCAATTACAATTTTTGGATACGTTTTAGGCTAGCTTGCTTAGTATTTCGATCGATAATCGCAGTAGAACACTAGACCGTTATTTTGAAGGTGGTCAAAAGTAGGCTACGGCTCGAGGCCTAGATTGGATCTAGTAACGTGGCACAAAGGCCGACATTTTAATTCGACATTCTTCGGTCGATAGTTCTATTATGAAATATTTTGATAGTCAATAGTAAAACGGAAGCTTTGGAAAGGAAATCAAGGAAAATGTTAAAGAAAGACGTCACAAAAACATCTGTGTTGTGAAAGTCTTTGACACAGGTATACACAGGATGCTCTGTGTTTGACATGTCTTAGAAAAACGTTCTTGGAAATGGAATAAAACAATGTTCCCGAAAACCATTTCAAAATCTTAATTGTGTTACTGAAATCCACAAAAGAAACTAAAAAGTAACGGTTACAATAACTACCTATACTTAGCTGTTTCGTTTGCGTCATGAAAGTTAATTAAATAAACACTGGGTGTTTGTTCCCCAGTGCTTAGTGCCTAAATATAACCTAAAAGCACTGTGCCTAAACCTAAGCCAATGGAAAATGTGTGGTTGAACAGAAAATTACCAAAAAAGCGGCCCCTACTGCACACGATCGATCTCTTTGATTACCGAAACCGCTCAATCATCGTGACTGAACAATTTTGCCAAAGGTAAATTTAACCCTTCCGCCGCATCCCTCGCAAATCAATACGGGTACATGCGACGGGGGTTGAAATTAGGCCTACACTAAATATGCACAACTATACAAGAGATTCCAGGGCCCGCTAGGGAGGGTTACGTGTATAATGCACTCGAGTATAGACTGCGGGGGAGGGGGCGCCCCGCTGCGGTATTAGAGGGGGTCACCCCTCCACCCCTCTACCCCTCCATACTGATGTTTGGCCGACCGCAGTAACACCTTGATTTTTCGACCAAACCTGCGTGATGGAAATTTTTTTTTTGATATTTTTTCACCCGAGTGCGAGTTATGCCTTGTTAGTTTTTATAGGTCCTTTTTTATTACGCACACTATAGCGCATTTTAATTTATGTTTATAATAACAATAGAGGTTGTATTGGCACGAACGAGTTTACGTACTATACCTATAAGTTTTTGTGCGTAAAATATACAGCTGTGGGCGCGTACGCCGATCGTAACTTATCTAAACGGATCATCGTTCATATTCGTTGTTACAGCTTGGAAACTGAAATAGTTCGCTAGCACACCAATAAAAATACAATTTCTTCAATTATTTATGTTTTTATTTTTCGTAACTTGAACTACAAGTGTTCATTTTTATGCCTTATTTTTTTTGGCCGCCATTATAAGATATTCTTGTAAGAATTCCTTTGTTAGAAGAAATAAAACGAGAATTTCTACAATTTAATTTTTTGTATACCTGCAGTGTTGATGACGCACATAAACGTGATCATTAAATATTCACTAGGAAAAAGATTCCATTAATATTCACGATACCATTATAGGCAAGCAAATTTAAAGATCGAACCGGTTGTAAAAAAAATTAAACAGAGACTAACTCAGTATGATTTAACATTTTGTTTCTAGTCTAAAAGTATATCGAATTAATTATAATTTTAGAAAGAAGAAAGCCTGATGCAAAGTAAACATAGGAAAAATTATAAAAGCCTTCAGGTGTTGGCGTCTCACGGTGGTTGTAAGTGACCAACAGGGGAAACGGATTATTATAGCCAACCAGCAACCAACAGTCCGTGACTCACCATATCATTTCATATGCACAGCTGTCGCCACCAAGGCATTTCCCATAAGCCCTCTATTTAACTTCCAATCGATGAAATTGCTGTAAAATAATAACGATTCATTTCATGGAAATAACATTTCCATGTGTGCGTAGATTTCGATATCGAAACGATAAATTCGAAGATCTATAGAGGGCTTAATGTAGTGACAACCAAAACTCATGTTAATGATAGATTTATTGCCACAGCTGGATGCCCTCTACGAAAAGAAACATTTTGTGTTAAATTTTAAAAACAACACATCGTAAGCAAAAACATGTTTTCTGTTTGACGTTAACGAGTAATTCAATCCGTATTACCCCTTTGAGCATCCATAACCCTTTATACACAACATTTCATTAAATATATATTAAACGAAACATTTCCTTTAAAGCGACCTAATACAATTTCATTACAAAATCCGTGTGAGGATACAAAATCGATGGTACCATTGGAATAAAGCTATAAATATCACGTAAAAGGCCCAAATAACACGTAAAACTGAACAGTGGCGGGTCTTATCAAGTATTCAAGAACCGAAACTGTAACCTTAACTGTAACTGTTGTCAGTGATATAGGGATGTCAATAAAATCACTAAGTAATGGCCTTGCTGTCTTGGTTTCGAGATAAAACTTGAATGGCACTGTTTTTCTGATTTGAAATAGAGAAAAACAAAGATATAGACGATAAAATAGATATTCATCCATGTTAGTGCCCGCATTAAGTAGAATTTATATTATATTATTCATTGATGCCCTAAGTATCTAGATACAAAAAAAAACTAAGTAAAATGTCTAACACAGTATCATCGTCATTGAACAAATGGAACATTCCATTTCAAAAGTTATGTATTATTTTCAATATCTTGCATTTGACCATTTTTGTTCAGCTGTTGTCGAAAACCTTTATCGCAATTTATCGCGTTTCTATGATAAACTAGTTACTAGAAATTCCAGTCTATGATATAGATTATTTCAATTCTACCTATGTTGTACCTGAACATGACTAAACTACTTATCTGGTGATGCATTTTGGTTGTAATAAAGCAGGTCTCTTTTATGATATTTTTATTATAGTCAGCTTAAACAATGTAGGCCGGAATATTCGTTTCAGTAATGTAGAAACGTTTCCCTACAAATGAACCTAGCAGATGGTAGGATCGTAAACCCAAGGTATTTACCGCCAACAGTCAACATAAAACAGTTCGAGCGTAAATTTGAATAAATGCAAGCCCTATTCACACCAGAGGGTGAAACCATAAAAATGATGCAAAAAGAATCGGCGATCCCTCCCTCCACCCTCGGGTGACACACTGTGTATCTCTCTGGTTATAATACGTTTCAGAGCAAAAAAAATCTGTTTGATGTAGGTGTACTTATGAACGAGCGTTCAAAATCAATAACGCTTAACTATGTAACACCCACGCAGTACAGTACGTCTGCACTGAAAATGAACCAAAGAACTAAGCTAACCGACTACCCTAAAATTGGTTCGAACGCAACGATCTAAACTAGAAATTCAACTTCAAACATCTATATTACCAAGTATTGGGAACTTGTCTAGTAGGAACATTGAGCACAGTGTAGTTTCTGTGTTCGTAGCTGGAAAACAGACACAGCGGGAGGGTGGGTGTTCCGGGGGGTGTCTGGGGGGCTTGGTTGCTCCGCGACACACATAGCGGCTCGGTCGATAAGGAAAGCGAACCGAGTCGATGCGTTCCGCATAGACTTTGAAAACGCAGTGAATTCGACTGTTAAAATTGAATGGGATTTTGCTCGTGGAAAGTGAAAGCTTTCGGGAATATTACTCTCGGTTTCTGTTGAAAGGGAAACTGTACAAGTTTATAGGATTTGTCAGCTGCGTTTATTAAAGTTAAAAGGTGATTGGGAAATAAAGAGATTGTATATTAGGGTGTTTCATTATTCGACGAGCTTTGTCGACTTCATTACTCATCAAGTTTACGTAATACATTGTGAAAACATTTTTCTTTCGTTTTATCATCTTTAATATTTCATTTTGAATTATTTTAATGAGAGAAGAAAGGAAAAAAACATTCAAATTTGTGATAACTTTGTGAACCTTGTGACATTTCGGTTACCTAATTAGCTAGTTTGCAAACAATAATATAGGAAACATAATTTGCCATGAACTTAACCTTTACCCTTGCAAAAGAAGCCTGCCTAAGATGCTTGCGTGTTCTGTTTTAACATTTCAAAGTTGCAAAAAACAAAGCACTGTTACACGTATTTTGGAATAGTTGCCAACAATTTTCCAGTTATTTTTTACAAACGAGATCCCATTTTATGTTAAGATATTTTTACAAAATACGCACGTAATATGCACGTTATTTTAATTATTTAGGTATTTAGATTCTAAAAACTGGTTATCTACACCGATATATAGAGAAAACTGGTACGAAATATACAACGTTTTATCAATTTACGGAAACTAGGAAGAGTGTCCCGAAAATAACGAGGACACGAACCAGCGAAGTAGAAAACAAGAATCATCCCCCTTAACTCGAGAGGTAAGTGGCAGAAGAGATCCAGGCTTTATCCGTGTCTCCAGAGATTTTCTTATATCTACACGTTTTCAGGAATTGCGACTATATTTAACCGTTAATTGAGAAACGGGTTTTAATTATTAGATGTTTTTAATTGAGTCTGATAGATAACTACTCGAAATCTATTAAGGTAATGTTTCACGATAATTCGAAAAAATATTTTAATGGAAATGTTTTTTTCTTTTAGACTTATCATATAAGAAAAATACTCATAAAACTTTAGAAACAAGTACTATTCACACTCGACGAGTTTCTATTATAAAGATAGTCCTACGCATGCTGAATTACCGAACCGGTTTGAAAACAAGTTCGCATCGAGTTTTTTCTATGCGACATCAAAATATTGTAGGCAGAATTCCGCGCATCTGTGTCTTGTAAGTTATTTTGAATGATTTGAAACTTAGCCTTCAAGCTTACTAGTTGTGTGCTTAACTTTGTTCTAAATACGAGTATGTACAGTAATTTGTCAGGGTTAAGGGCCCCGAAATTGCTTGTTCAGTGACAAATTGCGGAGCTCTGTAATAACTCGTGTAGTCTTGTCCTTAAGTTTACTCTCACTAGTTGCAGGGGTGGTGAGCAGCTGACATTGTTTGCGGATCGTCTTTTATTTATTATTTCGGTAGCGAGATTGCTTTATGCTTCAGGTTTTATGGAAAAAGAAGCTTTGTCGTGTTATACAACTCCATGAGTGTGCGAAGCATGTCTTAGACTTATTTTGTCCTTTGAAAAAAGGTTACATCATCGAATGAACATAACAATAAAACTGTTAATAGTAAAAGAGCTATCATTGAAAGTTCGAATCATTATCTTAATTCGTTCCCAATAAAATCCAAGGAGCTCTTCATAATTATTGCAAATTGCCACGTTAAAACTAAAATATCTTCAAGAGGAGTCGCTTAAACTATAAGCCTTCCATTTTGGCAGGGCCACGAGTGCAAACTTCCTTCCCCCTCCCAGTGCTCACGCACCGGGAGAGACTCGGCCCCCTACCCTCCTTCACCCCCTCTTGCGTCTAGCACTTGTTCGGTACGACCTCGAAAACTTAGGCCTAAAGTTGGTGTATGTAATATTAGTGACGATGAAATAGAAGCGTATATTTTTCATGTGTAGGTTGCTGTATCCCTTAGGGTATAAGGCATTTCAAAGGGTACTGATGTGGGTTTTGTAGCCTTTAAAACTATGGCTAAAAATGGTTAAGAATGCAATAATGAAGGTGAAGACAAGTCAGAGGCCTTTGGGCAGTAAAAAAACTCTGACACCAGGTTAGGCCCGTAAGATAAAGAAAAAAAATATCTACATATTACATTTTAAAGTCTTGACTTCGAATAGAATGTCTTCTTACACAACAGTACCATTAATTAAATATTACTCTGTGACACCTATTCCAAATATTACACCATCAAAACACTATCCACCTTGAAAACTTAAATTAGCAAAATATTTTTTTGTTACATTATGTAATGTAACAAAAAAATATTTACTAACAAAACTGACTGCGAACTTGAAATTATTTCGCGAACCTCGTTTCTTCATACAAATTACTAAGGAAGCCCCACAAAGAATTAACCCGAGGAAAGTCACGTGAGTTCCACGAAAAAACGTGTTGCAATTACACCATCATTGTTAAATATAAGGCCAGCATGTCTTTGTTAGAACTTGATGAATTTTCATTCGATCTTTTCAGCAGAGTTGGTTGAATTTTTTTACTTCCCCCGACAATGGTTCATTATTATGCTTGAGAATTTCTGTCGTGTTATGATTTGAGTTATTTTAGGTAAATACATGCTGAGTTATTAACATTTCTATAGCAATTTTTAACTTTTATGATGCGTTAACAATGTAATTTTTGGGATTCTCTGTTTAGATAAAGATTCAGAGTTATGAAGACCCAAAAATGTAAGAGGATGTTGTTATCTGATTAACTATTGTGCTTATAGATACCGACTTCTCACATACCCTCATAAAACATAGTTACACCCGTAAAATGTTTAGTTTAATTACTGCTACTATATGCAAGAGTTATTTATTTCTTGGTCACGCTTTTGTTTCACTTTACCAGATATAAACGGAAGGAAAAACGTCATCGAATAAAATTATTTGTCTTTTACATTGCAGGCACATCACACGTTTTAATGTGATAAAAACAAGTTGTTCGTTTTTGCAGCCATTCAAGTCGATTTTTTTATTAGTATACTGCTAGGAACTGTCATCGGGCCTTTGCAAGTTATCTTTTTTATAAAAACTCTATTGCGAAGTAAGTTGTGATAGTGACTCGTTATTTCATTGAATCATAAAAATAAAGTTTTTCTTTATTATTTTAATACGCTGATCGAATTTGATTAACTTCACAGTTTCAGAGTTCGATCCAAATGGGAGATGAGAGGCATCTCGCGTAATATGAACAGTCAAATTTGAATAAATATAGCTACACCTGTAATGTACGAAGCTGTAATCTTTGAAACTATTAAAGCTAAGGTAAAGATTTCCATTTCAATTATAAATAATTATAAAATAACACAATCATGTCATGTAATATTAGAATTTTGAACAAAACATTGATAGTTAACAGAGATTAAAGGGAAACTATAAAGGTGTATCGTAAGGGGGATTTAGTTTGCTGGCCTCTAATTAGGAGACGTCACCCCTTCGCTTCCCCAATGAGGGGTTGCACGAATATAATTAGGGGAAAGAGCGGGCTACACTCACTTTTCGCAATATAATGACGTATTGGGTTTTATGCGTGCAAGCATAATGTCAATGTCCTCTTCAAAATATAAAATATTACGAACAGGTATTCGCGTGACTTCGAAGCGAGGGAGCAGTTTTTCAATATTGGTACCGAACACGACAAAAATGTTACAGTTTTTAATCAAATCCACTTTGGTCCTGATATTTTTTTATGTGACATCTGGTATCAGCCAGTCCTTTGACCTTAACCCTCTCGAGCCTAAGGCCTCTTGTGTAAGCGATTTATTATGGTCTAGCCTTTGGCGTCATGCGCAGACCTTTATAATAATGATCAAATGCTTTTACAAAAATGTTTTTTTTTGTCGCAGTTAACAACGTATTCATTTGGAGATTGTGAAATTAAATTGGGATTTTATTTACTAGTACTTTTTATACGGTGCCAGGTAGTTATGTTACGTTAAAATTTACCCATTTCAACGTTATTTCAGGAAGCCTATAATAAGGTAAAAAAAATACGAAAAATATTGTTCAAATTATAAGTTCTAACTAAAAAACGAACTGTTAATTGTCATATAAGTATCAATAAAATTATTATCAAAACACACCTTAAAACTAAGTTTTTATTTCAATCGATAACTCAATAAGTCTTCATCGTCATTACACGCGAAAATTTAATAAAAAATATCATCTAATTCATAAATGCGTCGCATTTTCAGACTGACGCCGAAAAGTGTAACGTATCTTATCTAACGCATTACGTGAGGACCGAAATAATCAATTGTAGTGCCAACATGTTTTTTTAGAATCTGCGTAGATAAAAAAAACAAAATGCATTCGTCATTTTGTTTTTGAATTCCAGCTACAATTAGATAACCCGGGTTCATTATCAAGTGCCGACACGTGTAAGATTTGAAGGCCAAATTATGTACACACTGAAATGAATGCACGGGTTGTGTAATGTGTGCGAATCTTTTTTTGGGGATTTACGTGCACTGATGGTCGTCACAAACCGGTTTTTGCTAGATTTGTAGTTCTCCATCAATCGTAGGGTTGAGGTAAAATGTTTCGGGACTTTTTATTATAATTTAACCTTTAACATTTCCTCATATCCGATTAGATTGTATCGATACGCACCAATTTCCTAGTATTCTAAATGTTACGGTGTATTTTTAGCAATGGGTTTATTTTAAGTATAACAAACAATCCTGTTGCTACAGATATGTTGAATTGTACATACTATAAATAACAATTATTTATTTTCAATCTTTATTCGTAGTATAGTATCGGATAATAGTATTAGTCGGATAGTTCGGAGTATTTGAAGGAGTCATATACCTACGTTAGTGAATTATTTTGCATGGGAATAAATTTACAAACAATGCCAATATCGATTTTTCTTTGACTGATGTTACAAATAAAACATAATTACCACAAACTGCGTGCGCGTATGAATGTGGACGAGGCAAAAGGAGTATGGCAGGTAGCGGTCTGTGGTTTCTGCCTTCCTCCAAGGGCGTGAGTTTGTGTATCTATGTTCCACAAACTCCAAGTAATATTGAGTAAAATTGATTCATTTTTCAGTTATATTAAGACTCAAACGCATTTCACAAATTGAAAATCTATTTGCAGATAATAAAAAAAACAATATTCAGTTACGAAAAACCCTCAAAAAAATTCATGGCCAAACCCGCGAAAAATGCCAATATGCATCAGACTGGCGACAAAATTGATAATGTATATCGCAAACATTGCCAAAAAAATATAATAAAGAGGCAATTTATCGCACGGCGGTGTCAACGACCTGTTTATCACTTTAGCAAGATTTCGCGGACATGCATGCCTGTACGACATTATGTAGGTAGGCACTAAGTGATAAATAGTGATAATAAAATTTCCTATGTTATGAAATACATTATGTACCTTAAAGTTTTCAGGGATATGGATTTATAATGTGTGGTTTGTGGGAGATTTCTTCTCAATAACTACCATCTGTGAGAAATGGATGGAGCAAAAGAAGACCTTTGTCTAGCAATAGGACCCTATGGGCTGATGAAATAAAAAATATACACTGTGTATGACAAAGACATCATAGACTTTATTGTGACTATCAACACTGTTGAACTTGAAACCGGAGAAAATAATGTACTTTCAGTTTTAACTGTCACGCAGAACTCAGCTGACGACTGCCGTGTGATCTTATCAGAAGGCATTACGTATACAGAACAGTTGACTGTGTAAGCAATTTTACAGCATTTTTATGAATCTATCATGATTATTAGAAGTGATAGTGTAGAACCTATTGACATATTGATGGCTATTAATGCCAGAGAAGCAATAGGAAAAAGGGTTTTATATCTCGTTACCATTAACTATAGTACACAGTACTATAGTTACCAGCTACAGAGCTGAAGAAGCACTGTCTGGTGACAATTATGATAACAAAAATAATTTTATACAAATCGTCGTAGCGAAGCTTAATACGATTGACTATTCAAGTCTCACACTAACCCCTAGACCTAAAAAGTGTGGCGAATTGATTGATCAATTAACAAAGTACTTACGTACCACGTGCGTTAACCCATTTTCCTCAATTGACTAACTAGATAAATAGAAGATAAGAAACTGATTAAAACTACTATGCAAAAATGTACTCAACAATGCTCGATGAATCAAAAGACCTTGATCTGAATGTCTAGCTTCAGATGATAGACAATGAAATTAGTCACGCATAAACTAAGTTCTAGGTTGAAATTATTTTTAACGCCAAAATCATTCTGGTTTACATAAAATGTCATGGTATTTGAACAGGTGATTCCGCAAATGAAGAGATTAACTAAATTGAAGAGGAACAAAAAATAAACCCCGTAATAGACATTAATGCTGCATTCATGATGATACATAACATAAAAATGCCATGAAGATAAATATGAATGATTTCGTTCCAAAAATAACTCCGAAAGTCAAGGCCAAAAGATTTGTTCAACTTTTAACAACTGTTCGTGATCAATGGCTACTTAATTACAAAGATCATCGTTCGAAAGTCTCATTAAATAATCAAGCAGACTTAATTTTAAACGTAAATTAGTTATAATTTGATCGTTTGACATCCGGCAGGCTACGGCTGGAAAGTTTACGAGCCTCTCTTCATAAATTATTAAGTCTTTAGCTTAGCAACATAATTGAATAGAGAAAATATTTATATGGATGACTTTTTTTGGAACACCAAATATTGGCTCAATTGAGTCATAAGCTGAGAATTTCTAGCTGTACTTTTTGAATCGTGTGGTTTTAGTCCGAAAGGAACTCATACAATGCTTTAGAAATCTGCAGGAAAAAGTATTGCAAGCATAATGTTACTATAATTCTGGGTCATAACAGTTTACAGGAAAATAATAAACGAATCTAGTTGCTAATACACACATTGTTAGTATTACCTTAATGCAAATATTCCAAACAGTTTTATAATTTAACTTTCCCTGTCCCTGCAATACCCTTCCCGAAAGTGCACATTATCTTTTGCTTCACTCAAATTGTCGTTCATCAACACGATGTTTGCTGCAAAGTACCTACATATCCGCGTTTTTTTTCTTACAATGGTATTCAAATTAAAGACATTAACGTAAAGGCCTCGGTTGGTTGAGTGGACTGAGGTAATTAGCAAACTAGTGACATTTTTGTGTTAGCATCAGCTAATGTTATCTATTCGCCTCTATTGGCCTCGACTTGTGCACAATTTATTCTTTTTTTTAATGCTGTTTAGTTTTTCTTTTTATTTCGTGGTCTCGTCCTGTTTAATTACATTCATAGACATGTTTCAAATGTTAGCAAAATTATTTATAGTAGCATTGATTCTTGTAATTTAGGAGAGATTTTTAATCCAGAAACATCTTCCTGAAATTGGAGTCCTTTGTATTTTCAAAATGACTAGTAAAATTAAGACCATGGCCGAAAAATCGACTTACCTTCGCAATACAGGGTGACATCGGCGAGACTCTCCGAATTCCACAGGTTCGCAAACGACGTGGCCAGGTTCGAACCGAAGCTGTTCCATTTTAGGCAGTACTGTTGCTGCTGGGAGTCCATGCCCGGGCCGCCACGTATACCTGCCCTGTAAGAGAAAGCTGACGTCAGTACTTGAATCTAGGTCACGGAAAATGAAAGAGGAAAGGGAATTTCACAACGAGTAAAACAGAAATTAACACATTTCAGATCGAATATTTTCATCAAATCTATATTATTTCCAGCCAATAAATATGTAAAAGTTGATCAAATAAAGCCCTTTTTCAGGAACACCAACAGTATAATCAAAAGCTGATTTTAACATGTATATTATTCTGAAAAGGAAGAGTAAATAAAAATGATAAAAATCCGGACCATATCTAACGCTTTATCCGTCACCTCATCCGGAATCCTCGCAAAACAAAAGAACTTGATAACGGAGATATATTTTTGTGAAAACACAACGTATTTTTACAAACAACAGAATTCGGAATGTGCGAGCAAAACTTAACGTAAAATAGTATAATAAAATAAAGGGTTATTTCTATAATTTCATTGTTCGAGGTTCGGTTGGGCTTGTCGAAGGTCGTGGGGTGAACAACCGATGCATGATCGATGCCGCCCGCTTGCTGAATACGTAATACCCTGGATTCCCACGACTGGGCCCCGGATAATGCCGAAGGAGGGAATTTATTGAGGGCTATTGTGGACGATGGGAGTGTACTTAGCTACCCCATAGCGTTTTTGTCTATATCTGGCACCTCATAATGATTTGTTTGGGTTGTGTCGGAATAACATTTTGTTATTAGAAGTATATCAATAAGAAGGTACATAACGATACTACTACTACCTGCTGCTGCCCTTGCTTGGAAAGTTTACGTAGAAAATGTTTTTTCAATTACATCATTACAGGTACTTTTGAATGTTAGAAAAATAAAAAAGCAAATCTACAGTCACAAGGCATAATAACTTGTTAAGAACTGTAGTTGCTCATTTCAAAGCGTAGATCTCTATGGAGACAAAATGATGAAGAAACTCCATGGACACTCTCGAGCTATAAACTTGAGAATAGGCATATGCCTATTCTCAAGTTTATAGTCATTACGATCAAAATCAATAAAAACGATTTCCTATACAACTTCTTTGGAACATACAGTTAGCTGGAAATCAGCCTATTAGGTTTAAATTATAAATCAGTCTGTCCTTCAGTCGCTACTTCCAGCTATTAGACCTTGCAAGACCAATCGATCGATCACTTTGTATTATATTAGATATACCTGTAAGGGCTATACATCCATATGCCTTTATAGTAACAGGTGCAGCTAGGCAAGCGCTGAACTATTGATTGACCTATTAACCTGTTTCTACTGCCACTCTACTTGGAAACTTACAATTAATGAATAATGGTGCTTTATAATTCAAGACTTTTGTATCCTCGTAACGTGTCTGTAATTACTGTGTTTTCCGCCTTTCAGTTTCACGTTTATGTTTATTTGTATGGTTTTGTATTTAGTTTCCTCGCCTGAATGTAACATCGTGTTTGTCATCATTTTTCAGGTTATAAACAAGTACATCATTCCTTGCAATTTATGTACTCTAACAAATTCGTATTCTTAAAATACGCATATAAAACATACATTAAACTTAAAGAAAGATAGTACAACTAGTTTTAAAACAATTATTATCAATTACACAAATAAACAAGTTGAACGTAACCATAATAGAAATAAATGCAAAACCATTGTAACACTTAACTTTGCATTTAAAAGTTAAAACCCTTCTGCTAACTAAGAATTAGAATCATATTGTGACTGAGCTAAGTACCGTAGCCTACATTCTAAAGGGTGGTTTTAACAAACTGTTATTAATACGAGCGCAAAAGTTGTACAATTTAATATTCAAATGGATTCAAAACGTGGCAGAACTACCCTTTTAGACGATAAGGATTTAGTTCAATTTTTAATGGGGATTAGTTAATTGTTGAAATATAAGCTTTAAATGTGGAAAACTGGATAACTTAGGAAGTTACATAAATGCAAAGGAAAAATGAACTTTATACTCCTGATAATAAAGACGCACGCCGTCTTCCGCTTGTTGCGCATTATGAGGGAGCAGAAGAAACAACATGTGTTTCACATTTAATAAAATGGACTAATTTCAAGGTTAAGGAAACTAGTGTTAGTATGAATGCTAATAATGAAAGCAGAAAGGACATCCTAAAGAAAATAGGAAGTCAAACGGAATTCACGAAAATAAAACAATGTGCTAAGACAAATAGTCAAAGAATCGAAGCTAATATAAAAACTACCCACATTTTAGAAGTAAAAAACAAGGGTAATGTTTCAAAGTGAATCTCCAAATTCTGTGCCAAAGTTTTTATTACCGTGACCTTTGACAAATAAGCCACACAAACACGGACATGTTACATCAAATTAATTTGACACGAATTTGTGATTCAGTATGTACCTTGATTTCTTCCGCTTTCTACCTATCTTCTCTAGTTCTTTCTTCAACGTTTTCTTAGTTTCAATGAATTCACGGAGTGTAACCCCGGCTGAAGCCATTTTGAAGTGATTCAATTTCCTAGTTCTCAAAGTGTCTTTAGTTTGATATGAACGTCGCACAAAATAGTCGTTGAAAGACTTCAAAAGTATCGTTTCCTACTTCAGCGGAATGAACAATACCGTGTTTTATATTTGCATAATTAGGTAGTCACCGAACCGTGATACGTTTGCTGAACGACCTACGATCCAGTCGTCACCTTCGCGTATAACTCACTGCCGCACTTCAACCGAGAACAGTTAGGGACAGGTTATAACGAGCGTCTGCCGAAGGTACGCACTGCACCGACCGTCAATACGTTATCGATTGGATTCTCATCAGCTAGCTTACAACCTAACTGTATATTTGCATGCGTGCAATACACTGAGCCAGTTAACTTTGAACCTCGATGACTTTATTAGCGACCCTTTTTTTGGGGCAATTGAGAGCGAACGCGAGGCGTGGGGTAGGCCTAGATAGGCTGGCCACAGTGGAATTTCGGTTGCGACCCGGTTCCGGCATGCAGCACACGCGCAAGCGTACTGGCCGCGGGGCGGGAGAGGCGCGCGGGGGGCGGCTGCACTGAGTTGCGCAAACTGACGCAGCGGTCACTCTGCAGGCGAGCCACAGAGTAATTGAAATCGACTGACACCAGTATGATAATGGCTGTTCTAATGTATTTTGAGACCATAATAAAATGTGTTAATGATCTACTTATTTGAAGTAAAATGATTCCTAGGTACAACGATTTTGGATTTTAGACGGATCTAATTAAACTACAACACGATTCAAACACAGAGAGTATTATTTACAAAAGTATGCAAATTTAAACCACAACAAACAATTCCTAAAGCTCTGAATGTAAACAAAACATTAACTTGTTTCTTTGGTTGC
The DNA here is from genome assembly GCA_949774965.1 of Diarsia brunnea. Classification (NCBI taxonomy): domain Eukaryota; kingdom Metazoa; phylum Arthropoda; class Insecta; order Lepidoptera; family Noctuidae; genus Diarsia; species Diarsia brunnea. The sequence continues at coordinate 3,594,082 of OX459000.1, read as the reverse complement.
ATGTCGTGCAACTGGTGGCACATCGCGTTTTCAAAGGAAACGTATTGAAAACTTTACAAGAGCTTATTTAAAACTCCATTGATCTACTCAAATTTATAGCACAATTACTCGACCCAATTTTATATTGTTTGTTTTAACGCCTCAATTAGATACGATTTATGATCGAGATCACACGTAAAATTATGACACGACCTTTTGATACGACCACATATACTATTATGACATTTTAAACATCGAAGCTTTTAGTTTTTATTAGGTTCTAGGTCATAAAAAGTATTTAATGTGTGTTAAAATAGTTTCTACACCTTCGACTGGCTGGTTTTTGTTTCTCAATTTTCTCTTTTCTAAATTCAAAATTGGTACAACTGTATTATAAGTATGACTTATTACTCTGTGCACTGCCGGGCCCCTAACGGTGCTTAAACAAAGGCCTGCATCGAACGGTTCGTAACTATTGCATTGGGTTCCCATCGCCCTCCGCCCCTTTGCCCTTTTTCCCCTCTTCTATACAAGTATAAGTATAACATAGAATGTACTGAAAATTGCTACGCCGCGCTACGAAGGTACCAACTTGGTTTTATCGGAAACTCGTGTAGCGTTTGAATTGATTTTGAACCTTAGAAACTGGTGTTTTTAATGTTTTTGAGTGTTATTCGTGTGGTTCAATTATTGAAGACAAGAGTGATTGAATGTAGTTGTTTTATTAGTCATTTAAAAAAGGATACTCCGCTGTGACAATAAAATAACATAACATCACGGCTGTAATCCCCAAAGGTTAGGCAGAAGTGTAATAGTATACCCACATTTCGCCGGTTATTGTTTAAGTCCCATGTAATAGGCGGCGAGCCTATTGCCATCAACCGGGCACGAATCCAGACTCCGTGGCTTTTACTGATAAATTTCTGATGGAAAAACCAATAACACTTTGCCCGACCCGGGAATCGAATCCAGGACCCCGGTGTGAACCTGTAGTAATTACTTATACATGGATGATCTATTCATAATTATGATACGTATTCAGATAATTGTTCAGTCACCGTGAAGCTACGCACATTCGGTACATTTATCTATCACCCACATTGTTGCTACCAAAATCACATCACGCCATACTGAACCCTACGATCACACGAATCTAGGCAGATACACAATTGCGGCACTTAAAACTTCCTCATACAACGCCCAGCTTTCTGGGTCAACTCGGTTGGACGACAGTAGAAAATGCATTTAGTTGTAAAGCTAGTGCCACACTCGCGGACCGTAACATGGCCGTATGCGTTTAGTGCGATCGAAACGGGACTTGGTTTCGCGGTTAAAGAATTTCGTAGAACTGATTTTGAATTCTATGATCATTTGTCACTAACTATTTTTGTAAGTTAATGCAATTCCTGAAGTTTGATTGCGGTGGTTTAGGTTTCTATTTATTTTTAGACAATTTTAAAGCTTAAGGAAAATACCGTATGGCTTAAATTCGATAACTTTTTCCTGCAGTGTGACTAAATGTGAGTTCTATTCACCTTAAAACAAATAACATATGGCTCTAAACAAATCGGTATATCAATAAGCTACAAATCAGAGCTCAAAACAATGCATTTCTCCGGACATAAATCGATCCATGACTAATGTATAAATAATGAGTAATAGCTCCCCAAAACGGGTGCCCGGATATCCAAAACACCATTTAAATAAAATTATACTCTACACGTGCTTGCATTGGAAGACGGAGTCGGCGCCTTCACAGAGTAACGTATTTTATAATACTATTGTGATATGTAAGGTTCGATCGTGCGGATGTAATGATAGCGTAATCCATCATTCTGTCATTATTTTTGACTACATTATCAATGAGCATTGCCATTTTGCGGTGGGTCTGTCTATCAAAATTAGATTTGCCTGTTGTTTCCTCAACAAAATATTTGAAGTGTAAACGGCAGGAGATCAAGCTACTAGAATCAGTCAAATTACTTTAATAGATTTTCAACTTTATCGCCAAATCATTAAGTTCAAAGTTGACAGTTTTAGGTAGCTTCTGCTGGTTTGTACAACAAAAAACCTCAAAAATCTTGAACCGCGCATACAATACAACCTTCATAAGTGTGACGGGTTTTGTTTTCTTGCATCAAAGAAAGGCCTGCATCAAGGTGCGGCTTTCGCGCGTGTGTACCAGGCCCTCGGATTCCTAACGTACGTACTATTACGCAAGCCGATGTCGAAATCGGACGCACTACGGAACGGGTTTTCTAAATTCCCACACGACAACTGTAGATGCAATGATGAAGTGCATGGTTGTTTGTTTGTGTGGGTATCGAAACTATCGAGTTAGTTTTATTATGAACAGGTGCTGGATACACCTTGTTGACTTGTTGGTTATTAAAAGTTATTGGCTATGAATATTTCAATGGAAGGTAGTTAAGTACCGCAACGAATCAATGTTGAATTTTGATTCGAGCTTTTAACAGCTTACATTAAGATTAAATATAGGTCATACACAGGCTACATGTAATTACTTTTGTCTGAAACTTTGCGAAAAACAACACGTGCGAATTTTTCTCACGTGTTGCACGACATTTTTCCATTCATAAACGTACATGCATAGCCTGCCGGCTAGCCGGCTTCTTCCCACGAAGTCGGCAGAAACTTAAGAATGCCATCTGTTACGATCCTTTTATTATTATGCTCCTTTTGCTTCGCCTACGTTCATGCAGTGGTATTACCCGCACATCAGTTATTATAGATTCAGCATCTACATACTTCTAACATTTGCAAATATAAAAAATTCAACGGAAACATCACACGATTAGTAAATAGTCAACACAAAGCCTAAGTCACTTTGCATTGCAAACAAAAAAAAAACTTTCTATTGCATCGTTTTCCGGCGCAAAACGCGTTGCGCGAGCCGCGGGGCCCGTCAAAATAGAAAGTTGCATGACACGCGTTGCAATGCGTACAGGCAACGCAATGCCACTAAAAAGCAGATAGAGGCAAGCGCATGATGATTTTTGGGTGTAAACATTCGTTTCTTACACAAAAAATAAACAATTAATCTTTATCACACAATGACCGGATTGTGTGATAACTTGATTGATTAATTGTTTAAGATTAACAATGATGCGGTCATCATTGTTAATCTTTTAATGCAGTTTAAGCAACCGTAAGATTTAATACATTGAAATATAATTTAAATACTTTAAGGTGAATGCGAAAAGGTAGCCTTGCCTGTTTCATCAAATAGTCACTCAAGAGACGATATGAACTGAGACGGTTGTACTGGTGATTTTAATCATTATTACTCTGTAAAGTCACATTTGTTACAGTCGCGATCCTATTTTACTCGTATTTAACACACAACCTGACACTGATCGGTAAATTGCAAAAAACGTAAGAAAATTCGAATTTCGGGGGCTACCTAGTCGCATACGCCTTAATAGCGTAGGTACGCTATCGAAGACACATCATCATCTGCCTAGCCTTTTCCCAACTATGTTGGGGTCGGCTTCCAGTCTAACCGGATGCAGCTGAGTACCAGTATTTTACATGGAGCGACTGCCTATCTGTCCTCCACAACCCAGTTAATACTAGGTAATACGATCTTCTTTGTTAAGACGGTACGCTATCGAAGACATTTAACATAAAATAACATTACGTCTGTAATTTCCAAAGGGTCAGACTAAGATGTACTTAAAGGTACACTTACATATCGATTGTTATGTTTCAGTCCTACGTAATAAGTTGCGAACCTATTCATCCAAAATACTACTGAGAAATTACTAGGGAACCAAACCTAATGTGCAGCAGTCGCATTTGCGGCCACTAGACCAACAAAGACATTCAACATCTACTTTAAATCAATGTTTATGTGGACATTTTTGAGACATTATACTATCATTGTCATTGATATAAAAACTAAAGATACGGTCGTCCGAACATAATATGCTCGACGCGTTCGCCATACAGAGAATCGGTGTAGTCTGCTCGTTAACGTAGGTAACCTTGTATAAGCGGCGTGGTATTTTCGAGGTATCAAGAACATAAATAAAGCTTTTAATAAAATTTACTACCGCACCCGAAGAGAGCCGATCGTGGACTAGTTCACTTCGGTTTAGGAAAGACCGTTTTAGGACCGAGTTCGAGGCGTCATTGTAACATGCGTCCGCCGTCTTTACGCAGTAATATATAAGTCAATGATCATTGTCGTCAACAACAAGTAAAATTGCGCCTTGAATACTAAACAATACTACGTATGTATGTAAAACTCACTACATACTCGTAAACTCGTACTCTCAGCCATTACCAAAAAAACGGCCAAAAGAAGATAAGAATCAACTCGTGCGCTTCTTGCATCTATGCGTGCGCGCAGACGCGAACCAGTGCGTGCATTATGAAATAAGCCTTTCACTCACTGCAAGCCGAAAGCAGAGCCTTTCTCTTATATAACGGTACCAGGGTATCATAGCAAAACGCTAATTGTAATTAGTTTATATGACATGAGTAATTACCTTACTTTAGGGCCCAATTTCCATTGCCGCTATTCATTCAGCTTCATGTGACGAATAGTAGTTGACAAAAAAAAACTAATTAGTCAGTCAGATAGAAATCTAAAAAATATTGGACATATATTTTTTTCTTTTTTCACATAAAAAAAAAAATCATTTGACACTGACGTGTGTGACGATTTCAGTACATTTTTTTATTGAAAAGTGGCGTCACAAGCCCCCACTCATGATCTTTGACGCGTTTTTTCTTAGTAATTTTTTATTAATTTGATAAAACGAAAAACACGTATCCAATATTTTTAGATAATCTAACAGACGGACTATACAGAATCATATTTTTTTGAGTCAGTCCGATCCCCTATTCCCAGTGCCACGAATCATTCAGTTTTATGTAACGAGTTGTCACTATAATTTTGCTGACATGAGTAGATATCTTAAGATATTACATAATTATATAGAAAAGATTTAGTTTGAAATAAACGATTTTTTCTTTTTTACGGTTTTACTAGCTTAACCCACGTACGCACCTTTGTCCCCGTGAAATAATTATACCTATTAATAATTCGTCCCTATTTGATTTTGTAAACAATTTCAAGGGTTTTCAATTTTAATGAGTGGGAACATCCGCATGGATAGTCCCCTCTGTACAGGTGTGGATTCTTTTTTAAATAAAAGTAGCATAGTTTTTATAACATCAGCTATAGGTCAGTAAAAGTTCTGTCAAAATCGGTCCCACCGGGTGGGATAGAAGAACCAACAGATAAAAATTGTGATTTTGTTATAAGTACCGTATAATAATCTTAGGCTTCCAAATGACAGACACTCAATTTTATTTATTTGTATAGATAATAAACTTTAAATCAATTGTGTTATGTACAAACGATATAAATGTGACTTGTTTTTGGTTCATGTATTAAATTATCTATACTTTACACAACTATCGCAAAGGTCATTTTGTTTTGCCGTGCGTGCCTAAAATTCACTTCTATTCTATTCCGCGACAATGGGAAACGAGCCTTAAGGAAATAGAAACAGTATTATGCAAAAGATAGTGTGACTATTTGAATAATCTTCGGTTTTTATCATGTTTGCAATTAATCTTTAGGTTTACGTAATTTACGTCACGGTTTTAAATGGTAATGTTTATGAGGAATTCTTGTTTTAACATAAAATCATGATGTCGTCACGCTTGTAATCCCTAAAGGGTTAGGTAGAGGTGAACTTAGTAGTATACCCACATTTCAGCAGTTATGTTCGTGTAATGGGAGGCGAGATTATGACCATCAACCGGGCATAAAAGACCATACTCCGTGGTCTGAGAAATTCTTGGTGGAAAAACCCAATAGCACTTTAACCGACTCGGCATCATACCCAGGGTCTCCAGACCAACGAGGCAGTCTTGGTATTCCAGTTGTAAACAAACTGATGTTCATAACATAACCTGGTTTACAAAACAGGTTTGCTCCTATTGCGTCGCGACGCTCTCCCCCGATCTGCGAGAATGTAATCTTCCAATTTGATTTATCTACTAAAGGTGCTACGGATGTGTTTGTTCCGTATTAGAACTAAAAATACAACGTTACAGAGTATGTTTTTGAGATTTACATTGCTTTATTATGCGAATTTTTTGGTGTTTATTGTCCAGGTTGCTACGTACAGGGGATATGTGACCATTTTACGAATTTTAACGAAATCACATTATTTTCCTATTATGATCAATTTTCCTTAATAATCACAGGCGCAGTTACTATTATGAAAGGTTAATTAATTTAACGCAATTCATATTTTAATCTGCTAAAGTGGCCATTTAACACCTCCTGGTCGACCAATATCTAAGTCATCGATTCAAGAAGAATAATTTATTTATTTATAATCGTTACTTAAATTTCAATAATGTTTTATTGTATAATCAGTGATAAAAAAAAACATATTTCAGTCTTACAGGCTAGTCTTTGATACGTCAAGCCTGTAATCCACTCAGGGTTTGGCAGAGGTATGAACTATATAGAACGGGTCGAGCTTGAACTGGGCACAAATCCTGATTCTGAACTATTATTGAGAAATCACTACATATTATAAAACAAAGTCCTCCGCCGCGCCTGTCTGTCTGTTCGCGATAAACTCAAAAACTGCTGCACCGATTTTCATGCGGTTTTCACGCGGATAGAGTGATTCCCGAGGAAGGTATAATTTGTTAAATTCTGATATCAACGCGGACAAAACCCCGTGCATCAGCTAGTTCTTAATAAAGTTTAGACCTAGCGGATAATCGAAGCTATAACCTTATACGCAGCAGTAGCTCTTGCGATCCTCAGACCAATGATGACATTTGTTTACTTATGTTTAAGTTAATAAAAATTATGACACTATCTGCGCTTTATTGCAAGTTTGTGCAAAACATGTTGTTTTTGTCTAAATTACGTCGCAATACGGAAAACACGCGATTATGCTATCGTTTTCCACGGATCTGTTAAATAAAATCACAAAATAATTGGTTGGTTGTTTATATAAATGACTACCGATGCTTAAATGGCTTTTTCAAATCAATCAGTTGCCGCCTAATTGGTAGTTATAAAGGTAACCGAACAAATAGATAATTAATACATGGCTATGGCCCTAGTTTTGGACGGTTAGAGTAAAAAACTACCAAGAAGTATTTAATAGGACCACCTACTATGATTTTGATTGATCATTCTTAAGAAAAGTTATTTTTTACCGAAATAGGCTTTAACAACTCAAGTTAGTCAGGTTATGGAGACTTGAAAACGACAAAAAACAGAAAAGCTGTTAGACATGCTTATTTAAATGTTTCATATACTTTTCTGTGCTTACTCTTCTATTGTTAATTAAAGTTGACTCATTTAATAAATACAGACATAACAATACATAATCGTTTTAATAGGTACACAAACAAATGGTCACGTGCTGCCGTGCACAGTTGCACACTCACAATCAGGGGAGACCACTTTACAATCTCCCCAGAGATGTGCACAGAGGGAGCCCCAAACAGCAGGGCTATTGCGTATCTTTTTAAAATGTCAGTGGCTATCATAGTGTCCATCGATTAACTGTCAAATGGTTATGGTTTGGTACAAAATGGAACCATTTGTTCAGTAAAGTTAATCGATGGACACTATGATAGCCACTGACATTTAAAAATATACGCAATAGCCCTGCAAGTATTTTAAAGAGGAAATAGTGCCCCTTCCCGTGTGACCACCAAGACGGTTTTAGTGTGGTAGAAATCCTATACTACCTGGTGCTATGCCCAAAGATGGGTTATGGGTTGCCTTTTGTAGGTTTTTTCCAGAGAACAGAATAAGCCACACCAAAATTAAGCATGTTTCCCAAAAAAAAAATACTGACTTCGAAAATAAAATTCGTATTTAAAGTGCAACACAGAAACCTAAACCTAACCTAACCACAAGCAGAAATTGATGCAACGAAACAGACAAATGATTACACAAAGCCCAGGTGTGAATCAAATCTAACAAATGTCGAAACGGTGTAAAATCTCCATTAATCACCACGCAACGAAGTACTTCTCAAAATTTATGTATCAGCATTAAACGGCTATGAGTACCTTCATGTTACTCAACGCGGGTAAACTAAAGGAAATTGTCTTGCCATTAATCAAATATAAGTCATTAAAAGTTCCTAAAGCTATAAAAATTACGTAGCCAACTTGAACCGTTATTACTCTTTTCATGGATGACAACTTTCATTCAATTGCATAATTTTTGTGAATTAGATTCGTTTGAATTTGATGTAGATTTTAATCTTAATGATGTTTGTGTTATTGCTTTTATGATGTAACAATAATACCTCTAAATATTGTTGTATAGTTCGCGATAAACTCAAAAACTGCTGCACCGATTTTCATGCGGTTTTCACCAATGGATAGAGTGATTCTCAAGGAAGGTTTAAGTATATAAATTGTTAAATTCTGACATCAACGCGGGCGAAGCCGCGTGCATCAGCTAGTTCTTAATAACATTCGTTTGAATTTGATGTAGGTTTTTATCTTAATGATGTTTGTGTTATTGCTTTTATTATTTGTAACAATAATACCTTTAAATATTGTTGTATAGATATATATATCCATCTGTAGCTATTGCTGGCAGTACAAACTGAGCATAAAAAAGCTTACCGCACAAAAAGCGCCAATGATTTTCATCTATGTAGCCTTTTCCTAGCTACACACGTTGAGGTCGGCTTCCAACCTAATCAGATGCAGCTGAATACCAGTATTTTACATGAAGCGATTGCTTAGACCTCCACAACCCAGTTAGTACTGCACAACCGATACCCCTTAATAAGACCGGTTATCAGACTTTCTGGCCACTGACTACCGGTTACAACTGCTGAAGATCTACAAATGGCAGCCGGGACCGACGTCTTAACGAGCTTTTTGAGCCACGGTGGAAACTCGGTATGTATCGAGTGGTTGCCCATCCACAGATCAGCGTAGGCAAGTGGGGCTTAACCTGAAACTAGATCCGAGCGGCTGATATTATCTAGCCACGTGCTCATCTAATACTTACTGCTCTGAATTACTATAAAATTATAATAGATAAATCCGAAGTCAAAGAACGTTATAAGAATCAGATTCGCAATAAAAGAGTAAAGGGTAAGCTTTAAATTTGGGGCCCCTCATGTGCCAATTTATTCCCAGTATTCATTCCTACACTGAACAGTATCTCCTTCTTACATATTTCTAATTCAGAAGATCACTCTTTCTATGCCCCACAATAATTCCGCATAAATTATGCCAGGAATAATAATTCAAGTCCCATACATTTCCGTGTAGGGTGGCCAAAATAATGCAACAACTGGACCTCGGACCTATTGTAAAGATTCTAATCCTTGACCCGATTTCATGTCCGAAACCAGATGGACAACCAGTTTTGGTACTGTCCCACACAGGTTAAATTACGTATTGTAATCTCAAAATAATAATTAGAATGTGCAACGTAATTTCTTGTTCCGACAAAAGTTTGTTGACAACGCAATTGTTTCGATTTGTCATGCGATTTTAGACTTTATTCAAACAGGTGTTAGGTTATGGAGCTTCCTGGTTTTGTATTCTTATGTTAGGGTTACTTTTAGGTACATTAGGGCTTCTTTGGTCAACTGTGGTCAAGTATTGCACGTGCATTTTCGTGTTCATACAAATCAAAGACTCCTATAGAATTGTATGTGTAGAAGTGATCTTGTCTCAAACGGAAGGGTGATTTTTTTGTTCCAATATAATAACTTACGAGTGTAAGTTATATACTGTTAAGGTTGTACTAAAGATGTTATTAACGTATTAATTGCTTGTGTCGTAAAGCCGTAATTTATTGACTATTTTATGTTTATATGAGAGCTAATTACTACCCATATTATGACCTAATTATGACCGTGTTACAGATATTTCATTCCTTATTGGATTTTGCTGTATATCTGTAGGAAATTATTGGTTTTAGAGTTTCAAATTCGAGAAGCTGGAACTTTCTTCCTAATGTATGTGAATATTTGTGCGTGTGTGTATGTATGTGTGTGTTTTAGTAAAAAAATACACAATTTAAATAAAACTTTTACATGGTAACACTGGTATTTAGCTACGTAGTTTATAAAACTAATTCTAACAACGCCAATGAATATTGTTCGTGCCTAAATCTATGATTTTCCTCATAATTGTTTAAAGTCGAACAAACTAAATAGGTAAACGTGTAATGTGTTAATGGTTTTTACTTTAATTACTACTGACCTATTTCATTTAAAAATCAATAAAAGCAGATGCGTTTATTATGCATTGAATAAAATATTGGTTTATTGATCCACACATTTGGTTGATTGACTTGCGGTCATGGTTTCAAGAAATATTTTATGTCCGACAAAACCCATGGTCTTATTATTTTAGTTTGTGTTTTTACTTTTGCTTCCTCAGTAAACAATATACAGAACATCATGCCTGTAAATCATTTTAAGATTAAGCACAAGTGTAATTAATAATATACAAATTTCATAACAACTGACTAGGAAATGATCACTATCACGTTTCAATATTGACATTTCAAGATTGTGCATTTGTTTATTTACAATAATGCATTTTGTAATCTTTTTAATACTGCAATTAATTCTGCCGTTTCTTTTGTTATCTTTTTTCGGCCTTGAACTTCTTAATTATAATATTTTCATTCATTGATATAGCTGTTATGAACCACAGCGAATCTCTGTCTGTTATTGGTTTAAATCACCAAAACTAACTATTCATTATCCGGGAACTATTAATATTTTATAGGGTTTAATTGTCTGCCTAAATTGGCTTAAATAATGTGGTCACATGCAACTGATTTTTACCTATAGCTGCATTCGTCATCTGCCGAGCTTTTTCCCAATTATGTTAGGGTCTGCTTCCAGTCTAACTGGATGCAACTGAAGACCCGTAGTTTACATGGAGCGACTGCCTTTCTGACCTCCACAACCCAATTACTTCTAAAACTAAAATGATACTTCTTGGTCAGACTGGTTGTCAGAATTTCGGGCCAATGACTACTGTTAAATGTCTACAAATGACAACTGGAACAGTTAAATATCTACAAATGACAACTGGAACAGTTAAATATCTACAAATGACAACTGGAACCAATGGCTTAACGTGCTTTCCAAGACACGGAGGAAACGCGGTAATAGTGTTAAACGTTTTTGGTGAGATAGGATTAAGTCCTTAAAAATTGCTGTACCATTTTCAATGTGGTTTTTATATGACTCATTATGGTTAAACATGGTCAATTGTCATGAACGATTTTTTTTAAGTACTTTTAAATGCAAAGAAGAGTAGTACTAGATAAACAAGTACATAACTCATTGTTTTGTAAATTCCGACGTACTTTAATGACGTCAACGAAATCATGCAAGGCCATGCGAACAATCTGCTTGTAACAGTTTCAGAATATTTTGAAACACCTGTGTAATATCTGAAACGTGGTCGTTAAATGTAAAGAAACAAATGGTTTTGGATAGGTTTTTTTTTTCACGAAAATCGTGGACCCTTTTTTTGATAAAAAATACCTAAAGTTGACATTGTATTCTGTAACATCAACTGGCTAGCAGTCTCCCCAACTATCTTGGCTTGAACTGAATGCAGTTATGATGTTAGCTGAATAATATATATGCTCGTCGGAATGAAGCTACATCTGCCTATAATGTTCCCACTGCAGGGACTCAGCCCTCCACTCTAGGAGAGGGATGGGCTATAATCCCCCACGCGGCCCCAGTGTGTGTTGGTAGAAGTCACAAGTCTTCGAATTTTTTGCTTCTTAGACAAGCCGGTTTTTTTCACGATGTTTTCAGTGGTGATGAAATAAATTACACAAAGTAGTCTTATTGCCTAGTACCTATCATTTGAAAAATATTAGCGTAAGTGCAAATAAATCTATTAGCAATTATTCTGAAATAAACACGGTAATATATTGCGATTTTACCTACCTTTTTTGTCATGCTTTTTGTAAGTTTTTTTCTCAGGTGACCACTGAAAACCAGCGCTGTGCTGTGGCCTGTGGGCCCCTCCTAGCACAGCATCATGCTGAGTGGTAACCTGCTTGTCGCAGTCACGACGTGCAAGCTGTCAACTTCTTTATTGTTCCATCCTGTTCTATTTTCAAATATTTGTTATGTGTTATATGTTTGTTTGCTGCTTTTTTATAATAATTGTTCTTCGTTTATTTTCGAAAGCGACACAAAAAGTACCACCTACCCACTTATCACAAGAACAGATCGATGCTATTACAGGTTAAAGGGCTCAAAGATACAATAGTGCACCAAAACCGTTACATAATCGGAAACTCGAATACAAACAATAGCCGAGTCGAAGAGCATCATAAAACCATTCAATCAAATAATAATTCGACTGTCTATTAGATACGTATGCAAAACGTACAGCTATAATATTTTGTACTTATGCGTTTTATTGACTCAAATACTCAATGAGCCGATGTTTATTTGAGATCGAGACTAGAACTGTCTATAAAATGTAGTGGACTTGATGGCTTTAGTAGCCCATTCCCTCTCATAGAGAGAAGGCGTGTGTCCCAGCAGTGGGAAAATTATATTGTATAGTAGGACCCCATAGTTGTCCCACTAAATTCGATATTTTAGTAAGATATCTCTTAAGCTGGAGTTTTAAAAACGAATTACTTAATTCGTTCTGAAAAAACATGTTCACCACTCATCTTGGTGTAATCTTTTGACAATTGGAAGGCTCTTAAAATTCTAACACAAAATGAGCACCGACATTAAACCTAACTTTAGTGCTCATTTTTGCATAGAAACACATATTTCTAACAACGAAGATTACAATCAGCGTTCCCTTTAAAAAATGATTTCATCTATTGTTACGAAAAACCCGCAACAATTTTTGCTTGCAATTTAAAAATTAGGGTCGATTGTCACTTGTTTTGGGCAGTCATTGATGGCAGAACAAGAGTGAAAAGTCATGATCAGTCGGTTTTACGCGATACCGTGCGTAAAATATTATGTCAGTTGTTTCCCATTATTTTAATAAATTGGTTTGAGCAAAATGGTGTGAAAAACTACTCAATCAGTTGAGATGTACACCACTTATTTTTAAAGTCGGAAATATAGTCTTGATACTTTGAAAGGAGAAAAATATTATTACCTATTTTGTTTGCAAACATTGTATGCATATTGTTCAATATCAGCTCTTTTCTGAATATTTTTAGCCATTCTTCCCGTTTTGACTCATCATTGCATTAGGATGACGTCCAAAGAATTGCCCTTGACATGATAAACAATGTTTATTATTCTTTTAGGATGTTTAACCACAAACTCTGTCATTAGCCATTGTCATAATAAGTGGGTAATTCTACAAAATACGCATAATTTCCTGCCTGACACGCCTTGAATATTACGAATTTGAGAGTTTTCATATAATGGAAAACTTACGAACCATCATCATCTATTCATTAATTTGTCTGAAATCCAGAATCTAAAATGAATTTGTAAAGTAAAACAAACACTATATTTTTTAAATAAAATTGATTGTGTCATGCATGACCCTATAAATGCATAAAAATTCAGTCCATTCATCATTATTTTAATCTTTTAGTGTATTTTAACTCTTTGAATGGAAAATACACTGAATTACAGTTATAATCATTTTACAAGTGCAGCAGCGGCTGATTATACTAAATAAGTCACTATTTTATAAACAAAAAAAAATACATGAAACACGCCCATGAGTTTTGGTACTTTTATTTGAAAATATTATTTGTTATAGCTGGATTTTTCTTGAAGTAAGTACAATATAGTTTTTTTTTTAATATAAATAACAATTATTTAAACTTAAGATTAAAATATTTAAGTGTTCTGTTTACAGTTTTAACTTGAACTTGGGCTATATAAAGTAACAAAACCATAAACAGTTTTACAAAAGGTAGCTATTGCGTGCTAGAAAAAGTCGATATCCCTGCATGTTGTAAAAATGTGAAACCCTTACCAGCAATCTACCTACTCACACGCCACCGGTGACTGGACCGCACAAGTCATTTAACTAGCTAAATTGAGATAAAAGAAATATCAAATCAATACAGACCATTAAGACATAATACACGTCATATTCATCGTCCCGTCCCCAAATATTAGAAATTATCCACGCACACACACACACACACTTACATAATAGACATCAAGTAGGTAGGTACCTAGAGAGGCTCTAGTGTAGGTACATACTGCACGCGCACCAACGCAAGGGCCTTGGTTGCTACGTTACGTAAGCGTCGCGCCCCAAAGGACCTCGAAGGGTGTCCTTGGTCCTCCCTTTACCCCCTCCCCCCTACTCCGGGACCTAACCTAGACAAGGCCGTTCGGAAATGAAAATAATATTTGGTACATTATTAGAAAATCAGTGGGTGGCCCTTAATAGGCGTTTAAATATTCTATCACATCAAATACGTGTTTCATGTTTCTACGAAAATTTTGGCTAATATTTTTTTAGTGTTGTAGTTATTAGGTGATTTAATAGATTTCATGGGATTCAATTTGAATAAGGTAGTTGACTGACTAAAAAAATATGATTCTGTTTAGTTCGTCTGTTAGATTATCGAAAAATATTTGATACGTGTTTTTTGTTTTATTAAATTAACAAAAATAGACGAAAATAAAACGTGTCAAAAATCGTGAGTGGGGGCTGGTGACGTCACTGTCTGGTAAAAAATGTACCAAACTGTGACGTTGCACGACTTTTCGAAGCACTATTTGTCTTCATTTATTGTTTACGTGAAAAAATAAGTGTCCAATATTCTTTGGAAATCTATCTGACGGACTAATTTTTTTGTCAACTACCCTATTTCCATTTGAGGTTTATAGTAGTTATAGAATAAAAACCAGTTTAAGAAACATTTAGTCACTACTGAAACATCTTTTGACTTCCAATATTGGAGAAATTGCCAATTCTCAAAAAAGGAAATGTAATTTTGAATAGGCTGATGTACGCCTCAATCTTTTCACATCGTGCGTTTCGTGGTAGTTTCCTGTCAATATTGTGATTTTGGTGGCTATTTACGTATACTTATGTGAAAGTGACACTTGGTTTAGTTCTAAAACAAGTGTCACTTTAGTTCAGTTCTAGACATTGATGATTGATGAAATGAAGTCTTGAGAGAATGAAGAATTAAGTCTAGAAAAGCCAAGTTGGTTGAGTTGACAAGAAAAGAGTACTCAAACTAGATACATGTAATCAAGGACGTTGCCCAAGTATTTGACGAGAAACCATTTAAGTAAACACAAAATATTTTATCGTTACGCCTCAAATGTTTATTATAACAGCGGTTTTCTTTGTAATTTGATTGATTAAACAAGATACTAAACTTTATGTAAGAACACGCTACGATTTTCGTCATACTAATAAAAATATTTCAATCGAACAAAAACCTATTCATATGGATGCTAACTGCTGACAGATATTTTTTTCTGTCGATCAGGTTTGGTCGTAACGACTACAGGTTTTAATATGAACGATTTAAATGAACCAAGATTGGTTATAAACTACTAAGTTGTAGGTCTAACTATATAAATCATATTGTAGAAGGCTTATAAGTATAACTGCAGTTATAAATAGTGAACTGTCAAAAGGGTGCGGTATTAACAGTTAAACATTTACGGATTGACGTAATGGATACATTCTACATACATAATCAACGTGTTTAGTAACATGAACACAATGACGATTTAAACAATAACCAAGTAGATGAAAACAGAGATACAGCAAATTTTGAAGAATAATATGAGAAAGATGAACGACTCAAAAATGCGAAAACGCTATCTAAAGCGACCCAGCTGATTCAAGTCTAGATCTAGGTTACGAACAACGTGAATGCATTTGATAAACAAGAAATGAACAACACGAACAACGAACCAACAAGTTAGTAAAGAGTTTTAGACAATCGTCTCGATGAAAAAGAAACAACAAAACAGATGTATAGAAGAGAAGATGAAGATGTCAACTCATTTGCATGAGTTGAGTACATAAATTAAATACCATTTAGAGAAGAACAAAAACCGATTGAACTGTACTGATGTATGATTGGCGCAATAGGTAAATTAGGCATGATTTCAAACAACACAATACATTCCTTCAGCGGTAACGCTAACGCTATTGGAAAAGTTTAAAAATGTATGTATTGACCGAAGCTACAGAAAGTTCTTAGATAAATTTAAAATGACGATTTTAAATCACCACGATTTGCGGTAGGCCCTCTGAACATTGATAATTGTAAACAGTTGTATTCACACAAAATGTTTCGGGACTTCCCGAATATTTGCTAGTAAATCATGTCAAGGGCTACTTGGAAATTCCCAAAACGTCATTTAGAGGAAGAATGTGAATAGTCATTAAAATGGTCCATGAATGACTATGCTAGATGACACTTTACCGTTTTCCTGATTTTTCAAAAAGCTCTGATTTATGCAAGAAGTTGTCCGCGTAGGCTTTTTCCGTTGATGTTGTGGTCAGCTTCTAATCCAACCAAATGCAGCTGAATAGCCAATATTTTGGAGCGAATGCCTGAGTTTAAAGATTGACCACGGTTTTATTATTTGTCAAAAAAATATGTCCGTTTGACAACTGATATTGAATTTCGACGCACTGTTAAATGTAACGCGTTGTAACTAATCACTCTTATCATTGTGCTTTGGGCTTGAGGTTATCTTTCGTTGCAAAGATACCACGGCCCACGTGTGTACAGAATTTGTTTCTAAGCATTTCGTGGAACCACCCAATAACTTGATTTCGTAATGTATTTTGCGCTTGAAAATAGTACGATTTTTTAAACTATTTACTAGGTAGGCCTACTCGTCAACTAATGCTTAGTTTGCGAGTGTTACTAATATAAAAGTGGAATAGTATTCACTTACAGGTATAAATTGCCATATTCCTATTTCAACCGGGACTTATTCAGAGGGATTTATTTCCTTTGAATTTAACACAATTATATTAGTTTATAATCTAGTCTTTCTTTTTTATGGCCTTCGGTAGGATAACTATCAATGAATTGCATAAGCCGTAAAAAGATTATTTATTTTATCAGTTATTCCAAAAGATACAATTAGTCTAAGTATTAGATAATTATTACAATTTAGGATAGCCTAAAGGCAAATTCATTTTTAATTAACTATCTTATTATAATTTTAATGAACTTTATTCTAACAAGACAAATCAAAACTAGCTTAGCGGCTCACTTCTAGTTTGTTTCACCGTAATAATTATATATTTTTTTGTTTAATTTACATACGATCATTCACTAAGTTTTTTCTTTCCACATCATAAATAACAAAGTTTGTGACTAGTATTGTTATGCATTAAATCCAGTGACTAATCCAAGAATTTAATGAATGTTTCATAGAAATGTGACGCATTTATTAAACTAAACTTAGTTATCCTCACAATAAAATCTATTTTTATAGGATCAAAGGTCCTTTTGCTCGCAGTATGCTGCCAATACAAATTATACCCTAATTTGGAATACAAAGTGAATTGAAAAGATGTGACAGCACTATCGTATTATGCCGTGGACGTCCATCGTCTCAACAACAAAAAAAAATAGGCAAAATGTCAAGCTTTCGAGCCTAAACAGTTTTTACTGATTGAAAATCGTTTACAATATCTACCTATTCTCGTCTCGATAAATCTAAACGAACTTGAATCGATCTCGAAAATCTGCATAGACGATCGAACTCTGAATTGAATTTGGAATAGTGCGTTCGTACAAACAAACGTTTCCTATTGGCCAATTTTATTATTGACGCGACAAATGTAAAGAGCGACCTTCACGGACACATATTTAGGCATAATATCATCCTGTGTAGTTTACTTTGAACTTATGCTGTATATAGCTATTTCGATTAGAAAAAATATTATTATATTATGTTACGAAGGTGCCTAATTATTCAAATTATCCATTCACGTTGCAAGTTTGTGTCTAACTTCTCGGAGGTATGTATTTCAATCTACATAATTAAGTATTTGAATTAATGCAAAAATTCACGATTATGCTAAACTAGCATTAGTTGTAAAGAAACTCTCAGAAAGGTATTGATTTGATTACTATTTCAGTTTTTATGCGAAATATTGGGGCAGATGTTATAGTGTAAGCAGACAAATCTAGATCTAAGTATTTTGTATAACTACAGGTCATTGAACCACAGCAGGGGAACACTAATGAAGTCGGTAAAAGAAAACTTTTGGCAACCTTTAGATAGCTTCTTGTTTTCGCCACATATCAACCTAGAAGAGTTCTTTTTAATTACTAACAGACTTGTTACCATATGTTTCTTCTCTGCTTGGTGGTGGTGGTCACAGTAATTTTAAATGTTGATTAGGAAATCATAACATATGATTACGAGGTTTACTATCCACTACCAACAAGACTAGGAAAACACTATCTAACTCGAAAATAAACGAAAAAAATAAAAATAACTCTAATTAAAACATAATGTGTATGAACAAGCAGATAGGTAGTTCAGAAAAGTGTGAATGTGGACTTTCTGCTACGGCCATTACAATAAATTTAGATAAAAGAATTATGATAAACAAGATTTGAGGTCCAAAAAAATCTCAGAGAATGGAGCAGGAAATACTAGTTTAGGCAGTCACTGGATGAATGGCACTAGACTAAACTACGAGCAACGTGGAGAGGGGAAAGAAAAAACTTATAGAAACACATCCAAAAATAGAAGTGTTAATCACTGTGCAGAAAACTTGATTGTGATGCCAACAATTTATAAATTAAGTTTGCTAGCGACCATTCGTATTGATTTAAGGAACTTCAAGTTTATTAGATAAAAGCCGTGACAAATCTCATCCAATTCGCTTCAGCTGTTGCGGCATTATTTGAGGATCAAACACTCAAAGGATTTCGCATCTGTAATATCTTTGTTTAGGTACCCATTCATTACATTTAGTATGATAGTAGGCCCGATTAAGTCCAAATAGATGTCCCAATTAGAAGAGTTTATCGAAATCAATGTGTGATAATAAAGATTAGGTGTTGAAGGTCAACCTTCAAGAAAAAACAACAAACGATATCACTCGGATACACGACGGCAAATGAATTAAAGTTTAATGCAATTCCCGTGTAAACACGGGAATTGCAAACGTCACGGTACACGTCAGCCTAATACTACTAACGAATATGAAAGTCTCAGACAATTAGATAACCGAAATTCTTGTTTCATATTTATCAATGCAACGAAATTATACGACGACAATTGGGAGGCCCTAACCGAAAATTCAAATGCTGGCGCAGAGAATAGAGAAACGCGGCTGTATATCGAAGGGCGTAAGGTGTATTATTGAGATGCTGATCTATGACGTGAGGCATAGACGTGAAGACAGACATGTGCAGAAGCGCAAACGAAACAAGGCGATCGGTTGACGCTGACCGCGGCCGGTGTCTAGGTGCTAATAGCTCGTACATGGACGTCGGCCGCACGAGGCCACTTTGACAGTTTCTATGCAAATGTTAATGCGTTGCGCGACCAGTTTTCGTCTCACAGCGGTTCCGGGCCGAGTTTTGAGCGCGATTTATACGCACCCATTAATTATTAATCCTAAACTTATGTGGTAGAACTGGATTTTTGACGAGCTCGTTAGAAATCACGTTTGTTGCGAACTACGAGTGTTGGTGGCTTAGTTGGGATGATGTGTGGCCTAACGCACCACGTGAATCATCTTAGATAACACACCTCCAGTTACGGAGAAAAGTTAGGGAACCGGTCGGCGCAGATCGCGCAGAAGAATTAGTGATGCAATAAAGTCGAACAAAAAGTTGAAGATACGGTTGTCTCATTATCAAGTTCAATAGCCCCAAGTCGGCAGCACGTGTATGCAAAATTCGGAGGCAACTCGAAACTGCGCAAAAACGTTCTCATGCACGAACAACTAAGGTGCAAACTGCTGTACACCATCGCACGCTTAGTATTTATCATATGCTGCGGGGTGTCAACGCGTATTTATCAATGACTGTATCTTGATACCTATTTTAAAATCTGCCAGATTGACTCCCAAATGAAGCTAAGCGAGTCGCATATTTTCTGTAACCCCATTGCGACTTCCTGGTCGGGTCACACCCAAAATTCCCGACTAATCTAGCCGGGTCACCGGGTGATGCTGCTCCTAGTTCATACATACTAATAAAGGCAATACTTTCCTCGATTCCATGTTGCAAATTCCAAGTCCTTGTATCGTTATTAGAAAACCATTAGATCTCTATCGAGCTATGCACAAATACCATAGTTTGTATCACTGAATGTGCGTTCACTACACTTGAGTTGCACTCGTTTAGTTTAGCACCGCTCGGTCGTGGTCGCGATCACTTCCGCATATTGCATGGCGCGTTTGCGCTCGCGCCGCTCCGTGGCAGGCGGTGTGTGTCGGTACGCGCTTCGCTCCTAGCCGTGGGGAGCCTCGCTCGCGAATGCGACCGTCGAAAACTCTTCACGCCGGCCGAATGCAGAAAATTCGGACGCGCCGGGTGGGGGGGGACGCTCTACGTCTATCCAAAACTTGCGAGTGTACGTGCAGCGCTTCGCTATGAAAAAATTCAAGGTTAACCGCGCGCTGCCAAAAAAAGACGCACGCAAAATGAAAAAAGACGGCTAGAGCGGCGCCCCTCGGGGCCCTCGTGATGCAGTCGATTCTGCAAACGCGACGCCTCACCGCCTCGCCGCCTGAGCGCCTCACTGCCGCATTCGTACATTTTTCTTGATCACATACCGCACACACACACTGCGTGGTCCGAGTACATCAGAATAGGCGACGCGTAGATTGTCTAGTTTGAGTACATCCAGCCGCTGTATTATGGTTGCAAGTTATTGACATTACGTACACACAAGTGTACGTGTAGTGTTTGGTATTATTTGGGTACTAAATAGGTACTTGTTCAAAGAATTTGTAATTATTATGCGTGCTGAATCCGATTACTACATTGACTAACTTATATCACTCCAAAAACTATATTGATACTTATTTGATAACGCAATGCTATCTATTCTAAATGTTATATATACCTACCTAAATTGTGGTACTATTGAAATTAAGGTACCTTCTGAAGGAATTTAACTAGTATTTTAACCACCTCAAACGACAATAGTGTCCTAAAAAGAATGACATAATATTGTCACAGATTCTAAGCCGAAGTTACCTACCTGGACCAATAATAATTAATTACTACGGTACCTAGGGATTTCCGCTTGCCTAACTGAATTTTGAAGACGATTTGTTTAAACCAAATTGAAATAACAAATTAGAATATTTTTTTTTTAATTAAAATAAAAATAAATATTTTATTTAATTCAGACTATAGAGTTAGACCCATAAAGTGTCAGTACAAACTAATGACAACAACCAATGAAAACATAATACTAAAACACTTCATTTCTGAAAAAAAACTGTGCATACCAGAAAAAAATCTCAAATCCTGAAAACTCGTAGCCTCGTAGCAAGGCGTAGCAAATCTAAAACTTATGTATCGTAACTTTATGTGGTACTTAATTATATTAATTACACATTACCTAATCACATTCAGCATGGGGAAGTAAAAATAAAATGAAAAATTATTTTGTCATTATATTTAATCTATAATATTAACTAAATATGGTTTATTTATCGCGGTTACTGGTGAATTTGGAATTATCATAAAACAATGGCGGAATGACGTTTATTGGTCGTCAAAAAAACCCTAATAAACTTCACACGTCATTGTCTTCCTCTTTACTGATGTTTGCTATGCTCAACTGAACTGGTGTTGTCAGAATGACCTTAAATTTTACTTTTCAAAGATCTCCAAACAATGGCAGGATAAAATTGAATAGTTGAGCACGTCTAACTGAATACCTTTTATTTTTGGAGGTTGGGAAATCATCAAAATGACTCCTCCCGCCCTGGACAGAGCAGACGGGAGTGTCAGGCTTCTACTGACTAAAAACTACCGCGATATCTCTTTCGATCAACCCGCAGCCCCGACAGGCGTCGGCCCTTACCCTGCAATGTTGCTGACATCTCTTTGAGGCGCGCGTGGAACACGAACGCGCCGTCGACACGGCCTGTCGTCGTCATAAGACGGACACACGGTGAGTAATGACTCACCGTCCACAGGTCCGTCTAACTGAATACCTGCATCCAAATATTATGTAACATTTTCAGGAAAACAAAACATAATATCGCACCTGTAATTCCCGATCATCTACATGAATGATGATGATGATGCAGAGGTGTAAGTACCTATTAGTTCACCCACATTTCGCCAGTTACGTTTAAGTCACATGTAATAGGGGCGAGCCTAATGCCATCAACTGGGCACAAATTCGTGGCTGCTACGGTTGTGCTCTTCATAATGTTCACATTGGAATCATTCAAATTCAGCTATTTTTCTTAATTTTATATCTTTCCGAGCCTAGATTGTGCTGATCATAAAAACAAACAGTTTTATAATATAGTTAAAGGTACACTACCATTATATCACTTTTTCTTTCTTTTTCATGTGATTAGCTAAGTTAACTAGGCTGTTGTCAGAAATTTTATGCTGCCCATTAGACTTAAACACTAACTGCCGTACTCAGAGATATTTAATGGTTACATAAGCCATCACTTAGTAAAGGTATGAAAGACAAAACCTTCAGTAAAGTGTCAAAATCTTTACTAAATGAATGCTTAAGTAATCGTTAAATATATCTGAGTACGGCAGATAGGCTCTGACTTGACTTTACATGCCGTCTAGAAATATATCTAAAGCAAACTGGTTTATGGCTTCCGGCCACCGTAGACGCGGGCCTGTGGACTGAGTGATGGGCTAGCTCGCCGTCCGTCCGTCTTATGACGACGACAGGCCGTGTCGACGGCGCGTTCGTGTTCCACGCGGGCCTCAAAGAGATGTCAGCAACATGGAAGGGGCCCGCAAGGGCGACGCCCGTCGGGGCTGCGGGTTGTTTGCAAGAGCCGTACCGCGGCCTCGACATAAAGGGCTAAGAAGGAACATGGGTGATTTTTAGTCAGTAGAAGTCTGTGTCAGACTTCTACTGCTTCCCTTTCGCTCTGCCCAAGACTGGGAGGGGGGTTATTTGATTATTTCTCACACCCCAAAAAAAAAAAAGGCATACTGGTTTCCTCACGATGTTTTCCTTCACCGAAGCAAGAGAAAATTATACAATAAGCACATGAATCCGAAAAATTAGAGGAACATGGTTTGAACTACTGACCTATGACTTACCATTATCACTGAACACGGGATATTTACTATGTTCATATTTATCATGGTAAAAACAGTGTCAAAGGTACAGTTGCATCCCGTCGGGGCTGCGGGTTGTTCGAAAGTGAAACCGCGGCTTCGACACAAAGGGCTAAGAAGGAACATCGGTGGTTTTTAGGCAGAAGAAGTCTGACACTCTACCGCTCTGCCCAGAGTGGGAGGAGTAATTTGATGATTTCCCACCCCTCCGCAAAAAAGGTACAGTTGCATCATAAACAAACCAAAGTTAAACATAGATTAATCGACTTATTTTTAATTTTCAAAATTATTGTCCAAGTGTCGACAGGAAATAGGTAAATCTCTGGACCATATGACGTCATTTGTACATATTTCTGTTCTGTAAAAGGCATTATCCTTTGCAAATTAGGTTAGTACAATTGTATGTTTAAATACGTCATTCATCTATTTATGGTGACCTACAATCCACATCCAAAACCCAATTATAATTTCACAATAGTGACTTTAATTTCCTACTTTATGAATATTTATGCAATAGTTTTATGAGTATTATGAGCTCGTGACTAAACAAAAACAGCCCGCCGGGTCAATCTTCAGATTAACCCGTGCTTGCCTAAGTTGATCCATAGTGGCCACCCATAATATACCAATTTTCCTCCGTGCTTCGGAAAGCACGTTTAGTGTTAGCCCCGGTTGTAATTT
This sequence comes from Diarsia brunnea, assembly GCA_949774965.1. Taxonomy (NCBI): domain Eukaryota; kingdom Metazoa; phylum Arthropoda; class Insecta; order Lepidoptera; family Noctuidae; genus Diarsia; species Diarsia brunnea. The sequence continues at coordinate 3,570,126 of OX459000.1, read as the reverse complement.
GTAGATTTTTGACAGTATTTAGGTACAGGTTAACCGTTACCTAAAAATCTGATAACCAATCTTACTAAAGGGCATTGTATTACTTAGTGCTAACTGGTTTATGGAGGCCTTTCTTTTCTTTTTAAATGAACGTTGCCCCACACTAGGAATTTCTCCTGTATCGTGGGTCTGATAGGCATTAACTCCATGTATAGTACTGGTTTTCAGCAGCATCCGATTAGACTAAAAGACGACCTCAACATATAATGTGTATCCGTTGTTTTTGGTAGTTAATAGGGTAGTTAACAAAAAAAAAATATTGGTCCGTCAGACAGATTTCCAAAAAATATTGGACACATATTTTTTCTTTTTCACGTAAACAAACAATGAAGACGATACAGCACTTTGAAAACTCGTCTGACGTCATATTCTAAGACATCAGTATGTCATTTTTTACCGGTGAGTGACGTCACAACCCCCACTCAAATCTTTGATGTGTTTTATTTTCGTAAATTTTTATTGATTTGATAAAACAAAAAAAATACGTATCCAATATTTTTCGATAATCTAACAGGCGGACTAATTGGAATCACATTTTTTTAGTCAGGAAACAATCCTATTGTATGTAAATCTTTTACAGTTGTTACAGGTACTTTAAAAAGTCAGATGTCAATGAAAATCAAGAGAAAAGTCATGGACTCATGTATTTTGCCTTCATTGACCTACGCCTGTCAAACGTGGAAGTTCACAAAAAGAGTGAAAAATAAAATCACGTCCTGTCAGCGAAGCATGGAGAGAAGTGTCGCAAAAATCAGGAAATGTCAGAAAATTCGGCACACTACCATCAGACAAAAAACAGGAGTGATAGATGCTCCCACCTACGCTCTAAAGTTAAAATGGAGATGGGCAGGACACGTAGCGAGAATGAGCGACAAAAGATGGACAATTCGCATGACGTCATGGCCAGGTCCGACAGGCACTCGGAAAAGAGGAAGACCTGTAACTAGATGGACAGACGACATCACACGAGTAGCGGGAAAAAACTGGCTGACAGAACCGAAAGACCGAGACCGCTGGGGTTCTCTGGAGGAGGCCTTCACCCTCACCACTTGAGGGGTTCATGCATGCATACTATTTAAAACTTAAATCTATTTAGTTATTATTAATATCGACATTTAATTTAATCTTAATTTAAATATTACATGTGCTTATGTACCTATTATTTATTGTCAATTATTTTTTTTTAATTTGAATTTTTGATTTGATTATATTTTATTCCAATCAAAAATTTTTAATTTTAATTAAAATTCAATTTAAGTTGTATTTTTATTGTGAACAACAATAAATAAAAATAAAATAATCATTAAATGTATGTAACAAAATAATCTATGTTTGTAAATCAAATAATTATAATGTGTAAATGTTAACACTGCTAAATTATTACTTTTTTTGTTTATCTATTCTTTTTTTAATGCATGAAATAAAAGGCTTTTTTATTTTTATTTATTTTATTATTTTATTACAGGTACTCAATGGCCCGAAAGTTTAAAAACCAGTCTTACCAATGGGTATCGTATTACTCGGTGCTAACTGAGAGGTGGTCGTTCAATGTAAAATAGTGGCCCGAAAATCTGATAAAAGTCTTACCAAGGACTATCGTATTACCCAATACTGGGTTGTGTAGATCAGATAGGCGTTCGCTCGATGTTATTATTATATACTTTTTTTATTATTGATTGTAGTCAATCGTAATATTAACTTACACCTTACTATTGTATCGAGTCTGGTTCTTCTAACCAAACAGACAGATGTGTTGCTGGGGAGTTTGTTCTGCCACTTCTTCTTTCCAGCAAAAACACTAGGAAGTGTCGAAGGGTGGGCGTTTTGGGGGACTGTCACTTGTAAATAAGTAAAGTAAATTTTGACGTTCAAAAAGTGCTGATTATCAGCCTAGTTTGAATAAATGACTTTTGATTTTGTTAAATCCTGGTATTGCGCTGAGCTTCCAGTCTAACCGGATGATTAGACTAATAATAATAAAACATACACATTTGTTAAGAAAAGGCTTGGCAGATGATGACTTCAAAAAGCGTGTGTCCCAGCCAGCATCGTATCATAGCAATCCCTATTGTCTACTTCAGTTACGTAATTCACTGTCTTATAGAGAGGGGTAGGGCTCAAAACATTTTCCTTATACCATTGTCACACTATAGGCAGCATATAAAGCTTAAATGTCCGGACCGTCGGAACATGTATTTCCTCATTTTTACGAGAATCTTCTATTACTAAATGGATTTCTTACCTTTTCATATCAAACCGCCTGTGATTCGGACATGTGGAACAAAATATTTTTTTTATGAGTTATCAATATAAAAAGTGCTTGTAGTGTAATTCATGCGTTTCAAAGCGTTATTATATTAAGTTTATCTTAAATCTATTTCTACACGACACACACAGATACATGCATAAGCAGCTACAATCATTACTATTAAACATCTTAAAAACACGCCTTAAATCCCCAAGGCAGAAGTGTATTTCATAGAAAACCTACATTTCGTCAGTCATCTTTAAGTCCTATTTAATAGGGGGCGCGACTATTGCCATCAATCGGGCTCGACAACTATCACTATTATTTTACAATTGTCATGTATGTATTACGTTTTACGTCAACCTATCGACGTTTTCTCTTCTGTCTTAAAGAAACTGTCTTAGGGGCCCTGAGTTCAATGACGGTTGGTCACTTTTCAACCTTATAACTTAGGACATAAGGGTGAAAAGCTGCAGGCCGTCAGTGCACTTGGAAGCACCTATAAGAAGTTGTGTTAAAACGTTAAAAAAAACAGTATTTTCTAACAGTGTTAAGGGAACAGTTGCATCATCAATAAACCTAAGTTCAACTCTTGATTTAATATCGTCCTATTTCCTGTAATTTCAGAGAAAGATGAAAAAGGGAAGAATTACTGAGCGACAAAAAAAATGTTCACATCGCACCCAATTCTCAATTTCCTGTTGAATACTCGGCGTCAGTTTTTCCGTTTAAGTACTCTTCAAGAACAGTGCAGATTAAAACTGTTACCACAACTTTTTCAAGATTTAATTAAATGTTATACCTACATAGTACGAATAATTTGTTTATTCGTCAAAAAAGAACCAACAATTAAAACAAGAACAAATAATAAGTGTAACTGCGGTACTCAGAGATAAAGCCATAGTACAAAACTGTCAAAACCTTTACTAAGTGATAGCCTAAGTAATCATTAAAGCTCTCTGAGTGCGGCAGTTAGTACGCGATTAACACGTCATCTAAACTAAGTTCAACCCCGCCATTAGTGTCATCAATATTAATGTGAAACATTGATAGTTCTTAAAACGTGGTTTAAGCACCGTTTCAGTAATAGTCGGTGCAAATATGGCTTACAGGGAATGGGAATCCCCCTTTCACTTTGAGCTATATTTAACGGGGGGTTGACGTAACTGCACCCTGAATGACGTGGGGTGGGGGACTGTGCCAGGCTAGGAGGATTCGAATGACGTCACGATGTAACAGTTTAAATCTAGGTGAAGTTTTCGGTAGTATTTAGTTCAAAAATAGTTCAATGGAGTATTTTTAATTTGAATGAAAGTTGCATGAAATGTTTTGCAGCAATTTCTTAAGGCTTTAATTACAAACTTATGTTATTATCTTGCGTACGTGTGTTCCCATTGCTGGGACACGGTTTTTTGTTTTATATGAAAATGTGCCACCACGTGAGGTCAGTGCGTGTTGGTAGATGCCACATCCCCTCGAATTTTTGGATCTACAACATGCTGGTTTTTTCGCTTTGTTTTCTTTTGCCGTTTTGATTAATTTTAAGCACATGATACAGTTACTGGCTGAAAAGCGCGTGGCTAAATTATAACACCCGTACTTGCCTAGGTTAGTCTGTGGATGGGTGACCACCCGACTAATTACCGACTTTCCTCCGTGTTCGGAAAGCACGTTAAGCCGTTGTTCCCGGCTGTCAACTGTAGATCGCTGACAGTCGTTACAGGTAGTCATTGCCCCGAACTCTGACTACCAAGGGGTATCGTATTACCAAGTACTAATTGGGTTGGGGAGATCACAAAGCAGTCGCTCGATGTGAAATAGCGGCCCGAAAATCTGACAAACACTCCTACCTAGGGGTATTGTGTTGCCATGTCGACGGCGCGTTCGTTTGCAGGGGCCCGGAAGGGCCGACGCCGCGGACACAAAGGGCTAATATGAACATGGCTGGTTTTTAGTCAGTATATGTCTGACACACTTTCCACTCTGCCCAGAGCGGTAGGAGTCATTTGATGATTTTCAGATGTGTTCCTGGGGAGTTTGTTCCGCCACTTCTTCTTTCCAACAAAAACACTAGGAAGTGTCGAAGGGTGGGCGTTTTGGGGGACTGTCACTTGTGAATAAGTAAAGTAAAGTAAATTTTGACGTTCGAAAAGTGCTGATTATCAGCCTAGTTTGAATAAATGACTTTTGATTTGATTTGATGATTTCCCACTTTCCAAAAAAAAGGGGTATTGTACCTATTAGCTAGTACCCACTACTGTGTTGTTGAGGTCAGATTGGCAATCGCTCCATGTAAAATACTGATATTCAGCTGCATCTGAATAGACTGGAAACCGACCTAACGTAGTTTGAAAAAGGCTAGGCAGATGATGTAGCTAAAATCATATCTAACAATGTGCAATGGCCAAGAGAAGGCCAACAAATTCGGCGCCTAGTAAGTACATCGTTATCACAGTGTCGCTTGACAAGGCCACGTGAGCTCCGATATCGTTGTATGGTATTAGGATACGGGATGTACGTTTCGTGCGTACACGCATTGTGTAGGACCGCACCGTGCGTTCACGCTTTTTTATGTAGGGTAAGCTGATTTCGCGGATTTCAGGTGATTTTAGTATATATAAATTTTAAAAGGAAACTTTTTGGATATTGGTTTCTGTTACTTTTATTTTTCTACCTTACTATTTATTTTTTTCTGATAAATTTGTTTTGATATTAGAAACAGTTAGTGACCCTTGTAATCATAATGAAATAATTGTTGATTTTATTATAAAAGAAAACATTGGAAGAGATTTTTGATTTTAGTAAAACTCGTAGTTAGTGCCCGACCAAACCTTCAGTTATCTTCGGCTTCAACCGAAATGAGCCGAAGTCAGCGACGAAATTCAACGAACTGCCACGAATGCGCAAGAGAGCGACGGAACGGCGCGCGGAGGGCATCACACATTGTCAATTGTTTTTTTTTTTAAGTTTCAAGGTAATTTGAATAATATTTTTTTTCTTTTATGTTGTTCGAATTATGAAACAAAATTAATCACTTTTAGCTAAACTCGAACAAAATTTTTTCCGTCGGCTTCAGCCGTTTAATAGGATTCGGTGTGGACAACTTGTAGTGCTTAATCTGCAGTTCTATGTTGGTTATTAACGGCTCATTAACTACAACAAACACAGACACGTTTCGCCAATTTTAATTCAGATAAAACCGCATAGTTACGCATTTTTTTTTCATTATTTAGACAGCGAGTCATTCAACTTTCAAGTCTCGTAAATTGTTTTAAAAAAACAGTGATAGTTAGCTTAATAGATATAAAATGTTTTTTTTTTTGTTTACCTAAATATTTTTTTTATTCTAATATTTAAATATCAAAAGGAACACCATAGGGCTTCTTTAAGTAGGCTCCTTTCTAGGGTAGAAAGAAGCCTACTTAAAGAATAATTATGTTAAAGGTTTAGTAATTTCCTCATGAAAAGTAACCCATAAAAAGAGGCAAGTTATTTCTAAATCAGAAAAAAAAGGTCAGTCGGTCTTTAAAATTTTAATACAACACCGGCTCACATTTCAACTCAATGCTACAACGAATGAGTCAACCAAAAAACTACTCCGATTGACCCGAAAAAATACATTTCCTAGTACACGTCACCGCTAGAAAAATAAGTAAGTGCATCTCTGTGTCTACGACTCTTCGACATTTCCTGTTCTTGAGATTTTATTTGGAATTTGAATGTTAAAACTTTGCAGTCAGTAATGAGTGTGGATCTTACTGGTTCATTTTAATTGTAGTTTTAGCTCATAAAAATACAATTATTTTTTATATTAATGGGGTAGTAGGCCGTCAGATAGATTTCCGACACATATTGAACACATATGTTTTCTTTTTCACGTAAACAATAAATGAAGACAATACAGGGCTTCGAAAATTCGTGTGACGTCATATTTCAGTACATTTTTATCGGAAAACTTCACAAGCAACCACTCATAATCTTTGACGCATTTTATCTTCGTAAAATTTTATAAATTTGATAAAACTAAAAATACGTAACCAATTTTTTCGATAATAATCTAATTGACGGACCAAACCGAATCACATTTTTTTAGTCAGGAGACATCCCTATATTTGTAATCTATTTTAGGGTTAGATTTTAATTGATAATTGTGTGAATTACGACTACGGAATTAAACTGCTACGAAAGGCTACAAATATTTTTCATGTTGGTCCAAAAGTTCAAAACCAAAGAAATTATTAATATTAAGTATGTCCGGGTAAAAGAAGAGCGACACCGAATAAAATGGAAGGAACGAGAGAAGGCCTTTGCCCAGGAGTGAGACAGTTCAAGCAAACTAAAAATAAAATTGTCCCGAGTGTAAATCAGTGGCTGCAAGTTCTAATAAATATACTTACTACTAGTTTACTTTATTGTTTACTAAGCTAGTGAGCTAAGCTTTCCATTTCTTACTTAATCAAAAAAAACTTTCTTTTATTTGTTTTTAAGGAAAACCAAACCAAATTTCCCCACACCCTGTACACGCATGAAGCTTACAACATTCTTGCATGGTTATCTAATCAGAGCGTTAGTACGCACATTGATTAAATGGCTGCACCGTGTACATTTTATCATTTGGATAATGTTACAAAAAATAAGATTACATGTTATTATTGTACTTTTTTTAAAACATTAGATATGCAACTAGACGTCTAACGATATAATTTTTGGGTGTGTTTTTTCAAGGAGACTCTCGGTAAGGAGATATGTAGGCTTTCGTCAGCACAAAGAAGACTGATCGTGATCAGTAACTACACCGTGTTCAAGACAGTGTCATAACTCATCATCTGCCTAGCGACTTTCAATTTAAACGAATGCAGCTAATACCAGTGTTTTACATGGAGCGACCGCCTATTTGACCTCCACAACCCAGCTAGAGCTTGATAAAAATTAAATGATACTTGGTAAAACTGGTTGGCAAACTACCTGTAACGCTTGCCAAAGATCTACAAATGACAACCAGGACCAAGGGCTTAACGTGTTTTCCGAAGCACGGAGGAAAAAAACTCGGTATGTATGTACCTAATGGGTGAACACCTATTAGGTACATACCAAGTTGTTTTCCCACGCCCACAAACGAAACAACTTCGGCAAGAGCGGCTTAATTTGAAGATCGACCTGAAGGGCTATTGCGTATAGGGCACGCCACGATAGTGGCGGTAAGTCCCCTCTTTGAGGAGTGGCTGGAGAGGCGCCACGGCGCCCTGATCTTCCGTCTGACGCAGGTCCTCACCTGACACGGTTGTTTCAGGAGGTACCTGCACCGAAACAGGCGGGAGGAAACGCCCGGATGCCACCATTGTGAGGATCGGCCGGAGGACACGGTGGAGCACACCGTGGAGGTGTGTCCCGCTTGGGCGGAGCCCCGCCGTGTTCTCGTAGCGGCGATCGGCGGCGGCGACCTCTCGCGTCCGGCCCTGGTGCACGCCATGGTCCGGGGCGAGGAGGAATGGGACGCCCGTCGCTTCCTTCTGCGAAGCAGTGATGCTAGCGAAGGAGCTGGCGGAACGTGAGAGGGAGAAAACCTCTCATCCCAGTCGCCGCGGGAGGCGCTCCGGGCCCAACTGAAGGCTTCCGGCCACCGCAGACGCGGGCCTGTGGAGGGTGAGTGATGGGCTAGCTCGACGTCCGTCCGTCTTATGACGACGACAGGCCGTTCAAGTTCCACGTGCGCCTCAAAGACTTGTCAGCAACATAAAAGGGGCTCGCAAGGGCCGACGCCCGTCGTGCCTGCTGCATTGGTTTTTCTTCTTCGTTTCATATCGCTAGCACAACAGTTTATATATTGTGTTTACCCAAAACTTCACGCATAGACGTAACTTTGGCTGCACTTTTTTGAGCTACAAGAGCAGGATAGGATAGGCCGTGTTGACGGTGCGTTCGAACTCCACGCGCGTCTCAAAGAGTTGTCAGCAATATTGCAGAGGCCCGCAAGAGCCGACGCCTGTCGGGGCTGCGGGTTGTTCGAAAGAGATACCGCGATCCCGAATACAAAGAGCTAGGAAGGAACATGGGTGGTATTTCATTCATAATTTTTCATTTTATTCATCCCCGGTCCTGTTTCATTGACTTAGCTTAGACCCACTGAACAAAGTTAAAGTCGAGTTTGATTGAAAAACTTAGCCCTTAGAAGGTAGTTTCATCATCAGCCTACAATGTTCCCACTGCACGGACTCAGGCCTCCTCTCTGGGAGAGGGATGAGCTATAATCCACAGTGTTGGATGTCACATGTCTTCGATTTTTTTGGTTCTAAGACATGCCGGTTTCCTCACTATGTTTTCCTTCACCGTTTTGAGAGCAGCGGTGATGAAATAAATTACACAAATTAAAGCGCCTGCCTGGGTGTGAACCCACGACTTACTGTACGTAAGTCGAGGCCACCACCACTGTGCCACCGCTGCTCTGTAGTTTACTACTTTTAAACTACCTAGTTACTTTGCCTTCTGCCCGTTTTTTCCCGTAAATGAAGAGTATAAAATATCCAAATTTTACCTATTATTCATTGAAGAATCAAAATAAACTCTAATTTTAGCATGATCGAACTACGCCAATATTGAAGAAAAATAATAATTACAAATCATATCCGGTACACCCACATGTGAATCTATAAATAACTTAATAGGTTAATTACCGAACTAATGGATTATTGGACTATTTTTGTTTTCTTCTTGATTTTCCTGTGTGAGACCAGCCGGCTTAGCATGACCACCGAAGAAACAGGTTGTGTCTACGGAGGAATCGATAAAATGACAGATTGTAGAAAGATTTCTATCGTCGTTAGCATGGCGATGTAGATAGAACTCTTTCTATTCTTCAGTCGACAAGAGTCTTCTATGTCGAGCATGGCGACAGTTTTCTCTTTACTTTTGACATTTGGGAGTAGAAACAATTCTTTTCAACAAATGTCAAATAGTCTACATCGCATCGGACCTAGACAAAATTTCTGATAGTTTTTGTTAAAATAAAAAACATGCCGGGATCCTTTCATCGCCACCGTCTTAGTTTTTATGCCGAAAAAAATCATAGGAAGTTAAAAAGGAACGCTGTACGAGCGTTGAGCGGGGCTTTTGATCTGCCGGAAAACGAGTTCCTCGAAAATTATAAAGTCAGCAAGGAAATGGTTCAGTATTTGTGCCAGGAGCTGAGCGAGGATCTATCTCCTAGCACATCTCAGGGACTACCTGTTCTCGTCAAAGTAAGTACAATCTAGGCAAGGTACGCCTTCCAACTACCTTCTAATTGGTAATAAGCAACCTAAGGCTGGGTTTATAGTCACGCTGACCATCGGCGCAGCGCTGAGGTTCAGCGCGAGACGATTTAGTATCGAGCTGATCACTACGGAATACAGACGCTCAAAAATGCATTAATAGCTGCTGGGTTGTACTACCTATAAAAAAAGAAAGACAAAACTACGACGAAGACTTCATGTTCATCAATCGATTGAGCAGAGCCGTTGCGTTTCTAAAACATTTAGAATAGTGCGAAAATAATATCTTCCTAGGATTTGTTTCTTCTTTATTTTTATATAGTGGATCGGATCAGATGCATTCGAAAATAGTTTTCTCAGGCCTACTTCGTCGATCACTCAACTTGTGTCTACATCACGATTCAGCATACTGTACACGCTGACGGTGCCGCTCGGCTGGACACTAGAACGCTCACAGAAGGCAAAGGCAAAGCGCGTGTCGCGGTCACCGCGCGCGCTAGTAGCTACGCGTTATTCTAAAACGCTTCTTAGAAGTTCATACGTTTCGGCTGCCAGCGCCGACGGTTAGCGTGACGATAAAACCAGTATTTTTTCTGAATCTAACTATGACTCATATTTTGCAGGTTCTTTGTTCAATGAAAGTCTTGCTCACAGGACATTACCAAAGAGGTGTTGGCCAAGAGCAAAATATTTCCATTGGCCAAACCACTGCAGTGAGCAAATTTTTTAAACAATTTGTTGTTGCTGTAAATACACGGTCAGTTAATTACCTTCTTGAAATACCCAAGTTTGACTAGCTTATAATTGTATAAGGCTTATTAGCTAGTCAGATATAGATATCTAACTCCTTTCGTTTCAGACTGAAACCGCGATGGATTGTGTTCCCAAATACTGAGGCAGGAAGGCAGACTGTGGCATCTGGGTACCAAAGAAAATTCAGGCTCCCAGATATATTAGGAGCCATTGATTGTACCCATGTACAATTATTTCCACCACCAAAGCCACAACAAGCGCAATATCGAAACAGACATGGTGTTACCTCCATCAATGTGCAGTTGGTAAGAAAATAGAAACTATAAGATTAGATCCTGTGATCTCTTTTGTTGGGATGAGCATAAAATCAATCATCTAAAAAAATATAACCAGTTCTATTACTTCTAGATCGCAGATGCTGACTGCAGAATACTGAACGTTAATGCCAATTTTCCAGGCAGGGTCCATGACCAATTTATCTTTAATGGTTCTGTGGTCAAGACAGAACTACGCAGACTTCATCAAAATAGAATTGGCCAGTATTATCTATTAGGTAAAGTATTGTAGAGTATAAGATATAAAAAAATACAGAATAATTATGTAATTGGAAATAATAACAGTTCAAATAATATTAGTATTTATTTATAATATTAATGTAAAAGAATATAAAATAAACTATTAATATTTAGAGCCCATAAGAATGGGTTTCTCCATTCGTTTTCTTTGTAATCTGAAACGAAAGAAAATTAATTTATCAATAATTTCAGGGGACTCAGGCTATGCTCTAGAGCCTTGGCTCATGACACCAATAAGAAATGCTTCTCATGGTACGCCCGAAGAAAGGTATACAAAGTGGCATTGCCAAACGCGCAATGTCATCGAGCGTACCAATGGCTACCTCAAGGGGACCTTTCGGTGTCTAGGCATAGACAGAAGCCTCCATTATGCGCCTGAGAAGGCATCGGCGCTGGTGTATGCCTGCTGCACACTGTATAATATAATGCAACATTATCGGTATGTTCTTTAGTCATTGTTCTTTGAATTAGTTGTACAAAAACATTTTCTAACAGTGGTGAAATTTGTTTAAGGGTGCCTATGCAGGAAACAGCTCCTTCAGTCGATAGACTGGGAGACGACAGCAATGTTCACAGAGGCAGTCTACAAGTTGCAGTAAATAGAAGAGTGAATGTAATACGAAATTATTTTATGTAAATATGTAAATAAAAACTACCTTTCCGTACGGTGTGTTTACTTTCTTATAAATAATAGATTAATATGGTTTAAAGACACTTACTATAAAAACATTCCTTGTCTGGGCATCGGAGTCAAGAAACTGGTTGTGTATACTTTTTGCCTTTTTTCAACATCTCAATTTGGCGGGTGGTACTTCGCACGCTGTAAATAAATTGTTGTTGATATGAGATTATGGCAAAACGCGTTCTATTAGGTACCTACGGCGAAGATTTTGCAAACAATGCCACAATCTTGTAAATATCCTCAAGGCTGGTTTTAAACTATTTATTATAAAAATTAAGTAGGTTCTTACTTCTTTTTTGCCGCCATTATAACTTTTACTAGAAAAAATTGAATTTAGAACAATGTAGGTATTTTTTTGTACTTATCCCTTATTGTACCAATCCTGGGCAAAGGCCTCTACCCATTCCTTTCACTTCTCACGATGGTGTGCTTCTTCTCGCCAGATAGTGAGAAAGCCGTCCCGACATCGTCTCCTCGGTCTGCGTCGAATTTTTGCACTGTGCACGTCACAAAACAAGCTACATTTTTCGATGTATAATTAATAATCTAGTAATCAACAAAAATATTTTTCTTTGTTTGTCAACACAACATTCCTTGAACTTTTGAGTCTGACATTAAAAATACATACGAATATTACGTCTCGTTGTTGCTTTGAGTTACGTTCAAAAGTTATATTTTAAATTATAGTTCCGTAAATTGTAGGTTAATTTTGTAAATAATTGGTAATTTTTCTATTCCATTCAAATGGTTTAAAAACTTGGCACATTTTTTTGGTTAACTAAACGCAATGTTATCGTAGGATTCATAGAATAACGACATCACTAGCTACTTCTCCGTTGCTATGGAAAACATTCCTATGTCTATGTCTTGGAAGAAATACGAGTCTACGGGTTGCGCCATGCTCGGGTAGAAGACTTGTCGAGTAGAATAGAAAGAGCTTTGTCGTTTCTTGGAAGAATAGAGATAGAATCGCCATACTACGGGGGCAGGAAGGTTTTTCTTGATCCGTACGTCCTACGGCAATCGCTATAAGATAGCAAATGCCTATTTAAAAAATTGACGTCACGAAAGAAATAAGTTGGCTAGTCTTTTGTTCCACCACTGTATGTTCTCTGACATTTAGCCAGTTTTTTATTCAGCCAGATGACAAATTATTACTTTCATCTCGCAAAAAAAAAATACCATGAATATTATAATTACTGATTACAAAGCAAATATACATAATGTTAAAAATCTAGGTCGTCTCCGTTTTCTTATTTCTTGTATTCCACCTCCGCAATAAGCAGGTATGAACCTTACACGTGCCAGTCTGACCCCCTCCCCTCCTATTCTTTATTCCCTCCCCTCCAGACAAAACATTTTCTTTAGATGACTACTCGCAATTAGTAATTTATTGACAGAAACGGGAAATGAACGTAATGTCGTAATTCTTTGTTCAAAAAAATTATTGAAATGGAGAAGGGTTTTTTGAAAGTAACAGACAAAAAACTGACTAATTTTTTCCTTGATTTGTTTTTGCAAAAATATTGAGGAAAAGGGCATTTTATGAAGTGAGTTTTGGCGGACAAAAAAGAAATTAAAACTGCATTGAGGGTTACAAAAAAGGAATTTATTTAAAATAACTTATATTGTGTTTTTTAATTAAATGTATCAACATTACCTTATGGTGACATAATAATATAACTTCAAAATGTCAATATAGTCAATATTAAGTAATAATCAGTTGCCTCTTCATAGATATTATGTTTACACAAAAGAAAATTATATGGCAGGTCATAAAAAATTTAACACGACTATTAACACAGTGAAGAGTAGCGGTGAACTTAGAAATTAACTTTGTACAACCTAATAAATGTTTTGAGGGATTATTTATTTCTGTTTAATGGTTATTTTGGTAATAAAACTCAGTATTTTTTTGAATAATTTATTTTTACACACAGGTCACATTAATGTACACTAACAAAAAAATAGGTAAAGAAAAGTTTACAGATATAATACACAAACAGTGCAATTTTCTAAACTATAGTAATTTTTATATATCAACATAATCTTATAATAAAACCAAAAAGGAAGTACCTGTACAACAATGTCATTCAGATAACAATAATTTATATAATTTACATTAAAAATAAAAGTATATTGTCATTCACAGATGTCGTTAAAATTGATGCATCTTGCGCCATCTTTTCATCTTCTGGTCCCAGCTAGCGTAAATAATCCATGAACTCTCCCCCCCCCCCTGTCACCCTCCCTTCTCCTTTCTTCACCCATATCTCGGCGCTGCTGATTGGTTGACGCGGTTAATTGACAGGTGATACGAACATTTAGGCCCTTTTGTTCCCGATATAGGTACCTACTGTAATTATTTTACTTACTGATCTATCTATGTCAATCTTGATAAAAATATTCAATTGTCACACGGACGTCTTTGTATATCCTGTTTTACGAATCAAGTTTCATCTAAAAACAGGCTATGATCTAGAATGCGTATATGCATCCAAGATAATGCCAACATTTAAATATGCGGTACTAAAATATTTTTCGTAAATACTGCTTTGAATAAAACCTCGTAACTAAAATTAGACTTCAATGTCACCCAGTGACATTAAGGCATTGTAAAACTCATGAAAAAAACGCATTATGAAAATATCATTACCATAGATTCTAAATAACAAATTAAACGTATATATTTTTTTAGAAGAATTCCGGATTTAGCTGTTTAAAAAAATAAACTATGGTTAAAAAAAAAAACAACAATTAATTAAAAAATATAAAACTCGCATGCATTTCAAAAAGCAATTACGTTCAAAATGAACAAACAAGATTCTAATTTCAAATTGGGAATAATTTTGAAACGCGGGTGCGTTCAGAATTAAGTTCGGTCGTTGTTGTACCGGTGCCTATGGGTACATTTGGGTAAATATTGGCGCATGCGTAAATGGACATACGACGTTCAATGTCAAACTCCTGCATCTTGGTTGATAAATAAAATACGCAGTTTCTGACTCGCGTAGGCCTAAAATCTTGGAAAATTCTTTGTTTTTCCAACTACCCTTGTTTTTTTTTAATGCCAACGTATTTGAGACTTGGTAAACGTCGATCACACGCGGAAATCATGAAAATAGTAAATTGTGTGTTTTTAAAAATTCAGTACCTATTTCGTTATGTAACAAAAAGTCTTGGTTGTATTTTGCTTGTATTTAAATTATTTATAAATAGCAATGTTTTTTTAACTTAAAACGTGTGATTCACTTGTTGTATTTCTCGAAATCACCTTTATCAGTTATTTTCGATAAAATCGCTCGTTTTTGATCGTACATTGCGTGGTACATTTGATATTTTTCCGTATTTTTAACCTTTATCTTTGCTATCAAGCTTTTATGTTTAGATAGCAATTAAGGTTATTATTACAAAAAACTGCAGTTTTATTGAACGAAAACCTATCTAGCCCACATTTTATTAGTAGTATAATATGTACAGCGTGTTTTTCTTTATCCGTTTTCAATCAATAGAAATTCGGCTGCGCGTAGAATGTAGGGCTGCAAACTGCACCGGTAATAACGATAGAGGGCGCTGCACGCTGCCATGGTAATTTATTGAACAAAAAAGGTACTATATACGTGTAATATCTTCTAAGAAAGAAAGTAGGTCATTATTTCATTGGTTTTTTTTTTTTCAGGACGCATTTTTTAAAAAGACAATTTATAAGTTTTAGCAACATTTAAGCTTGAGTTAATTTTCTTCAAGGAGAATTAATTAAAAATGTCGTTAACATAAATAAAATTAATTATTTTAATTTTTTGTTGGAACGTCGAACGTTAAAATTTAATGGTGGGCAAACGTGGTATTAGTTACTTACTACTACTAAGCTACCAACACACAATTGAATGAATTTACATAAGGAAGTGAGAAAAAAAATACAAAACAAAGGAAGGTGTCTAGTCTACGCATGTAAGAGCATTTAAAAATACAATTTATTTAAAATGCGCCTCAATGCCTCTTTACTGCGGTATGTTTTTCTTTTAGCAAAAACACTAAACACAGATTAAAAGCTGATTCAATTAAAAATAAATGACGTAAATCGACTTACCTGGTAACCAGACTATATTTCAAAGGCCATCATTCACATTTAACACTTAATAATGACTATAGAAATAAGTACATTTACGAAAACATTAATTATTTTAAAACAATACAGAAAACAATGACGACATCCAAGCAAACACGAAAAAGTCCAAACACCGAAACAGCTGAACCGTAAAAATTAAAAACACGACTAACTCCTGGTCTACGCTTTTGAAAAAGAGACAAAAAAGAAAAAAAAACATTTAAAAAAAAAACATTAAAAAATTTACTTCTGGTATAAACTGTACAAACGTGCCATGTAACCTATTTTCAAAACCGTAGAACACTAGGACGTCACAAATGCAGTCGGCGATTGTACTCACGTGTGCTCAACGTGTTCACGCTCAGAGTGCCATCGATGTGGAGGTAGCTAGATGGCTGGTCCGTTTGGCCTCGGGCGGCCTGGATGCAGCGACGCCGCGGACGCGCGGTATCAAGGAAATAAGTCCCGGCGAACTGTCAACGGCACGGAAATCGGGCGGCGGCGGGCACCGAGCGCCCAGCACGCATGCGCCGCGCGCCCGTCAACAGCCGCCCCTGCAGCCATCGGGGCCACCGTACTCCCCCACCCCACCAGCCTACCCTTTAAATCGAACGTCATATCCCGCACACCGTTCGCACCACCCACCCCCCGTGTAATTTCTAAAAAGCGCTGACTACCCGCGCCGACCCTAAAAAATGCATTGCGTAACGGTTTTATAAATTCCCGTGAATGTTTGCCCAATCAATTATCCACCTGCTTCGGGCGAGGACACAATGCTCCCACTAATGGGCTCTCCGAAGTCCGATCATATATATTTAAACTGAAGCATTTTTGAAACTAGCCCAGGCCAATTTATCGTTGTGTGTTTTATTTCAATGGTAACTATCCGCATTTTCCAGCGTTTTCCTGTAATTTCCTGGGGAGTTAATCGAAAAATTAATGATAAAACTTCAAAGCAATTTGGTATCGATTACGTACATACCTAACTCTGCATGCGTAATTTGGTTTGGTCCACATTTCGGGTTCTCTTTGTACGAGGCATTTTAAATCGTCAAATATTGATATGGGTTTCTGTTACCAATATCATTAAGTTGTATAATTTGCACAGAGGGTACCCGGGCACGCAGCCTTTCCTCTTATATCATGTATCGTTAGAGGATGGGCAGTTAAGTCCTCAAGACTGCATCGTTATGTATTCATTAGTTTTGTTCGTGTATTTAAGCTATTTAGTTGAGTTTTCATTTGAACGGTCATTATTACTAAGAAAAAAGCATTAACTCGCAAGTAAAATAATAAACGTATCTAAAAACCCGCGAAAAACTATGGTAACAGCTCTGTTGTTTAGCGTAAACTCAGCATTTGTTTAGGGATCGAAGCAACCTAGGTGAGTAATATCCTAGATATAGTCTACGAATATTTACCTAACCTTTACTCTTTTGCTTACCTTACATTACTACTGGGTACGGTTTGCTTTCCTGTTCTATATACTCAATAGTCAATCTGAAAAGATTTATCTTTATTTTATTTTGCTTCATTTTTCCGAGTTTTCTTATTGGTTCCGGAATGAGAGATTCGTCGTCTCCTTGTTGCTATGTTTGTTTATGAACAACCAATGATAGAATTGCGTACATATAAGTACTTACAAATATCCGTATTTTACAAAGGACAATGTTGGTACACAAGGTGTAAACGAAAAATGGAAAGAAAAAAGAAGGGCCGACGCTCGGGGCTGCGGGTTGTTCGCAAGAGATACCGCGGCCTCGACATAAAGGGTTAAGAAGGAACATGGGTGGTTTTTAGTCAGTAGAAGTCTGACTCTCCCTTTCGCTCTGCCCAAGAGCGGGAGGGGTTATTCGATGATTTTCCACCCGCCAAAATAAAAATAAAAAGATGTAAACGAACCCTTCACGATCTAGTCAACCAAGCATTCTGTACACCAAACTAAGTACTTCTACGCAAAAGTTATTGCTGGTAGATGACGTTTTTTAGCCACAATTTACGGTAGGACTCAATGTCATGCACTCAGAACATTGAGCAACAAGCTGCATTGAAAAGAGCAGGGGTCATGGGTCATCATCAAAAAAATATGCTGTCGCAATAGCAGGAAATATAAGTGTCTTTCGATTTCGTTAAGGCTGTTTTTACACTCATTATTTAGTCATTAAAAGCTTTGAACAGTATTAAAATAAGCTTTTTGGTAGCTTATACCAATTCACTACATTTTTTGGCTTCTCCCTCACTCTTTTCATTACGTGTCTTTGTCTAGGCCCTCTAATATTTGTTTAGCCTCTTCCTCCTCTAACGACTATCCGAACACTGTTTAAGCTTTTACAGTTTATAACAAAACTTCATAACTCAAATAGCTGATGATGGAAAAAAACAGCCAGGCTGAAGTGGGAGTCGGTAGGCCACGTAGTACGGACGCACCTGGAGAGATGGGCAGAGATCGTCACCCACTGGACGCCTGAAGAAGGACAGCGTCATCGAGGTGAACCACGACAAAGTGTAACCATTTGACAGTTAATCGATGGACACTATGATAGTCACTGACATTTAAAAAGATACGTAATAGCCCTGCAGATCATGTTTGCGGAGCTAACATCACCAGAGATTGCACATGGTAGAAGAGTATAGAAGGAGAAAGGCCTTTTCTCAGCAGTGGGACAACATGTAGGCCAGCAAAAAAAAACAAAACCTTTACTGTCATTTTCGGGTTAAATCTTCCGGAATTATTCACTATTATGTCATCCCACAATCATGACGCTTGCAACGGCTTTGAAATATTGGAAGCTCATAATAATGGACAATCAGAATCACGGAAGATTACAATATAAGTTTTTTCTATTCAAAGCTAAAACTCTTGAAGCAATGAACAACTGACTCATCGTGCTGAGTTTGCTCGGAATCTAGAGCGACTTACATACAAGTAATCGCCGTATACACAAGAATATAATTATTTAGAACGTTGCCCTATCACTATTTATTGTTAGTGATGAGTATGAGCCGAGTTCCTGGTTTACGTCCATCTTCTTGTACTCGTATCGCTACGAGGTTTATGAGAACTAGCGTTTTCCTGTGGGTTTTCCGTGTAGAGGCCGGAAATTGTTTCTCGAGATCGTTCTACTGGCATTAAAAACATGAACATGTTCTAGTCCAGGTTGTGGTCTATCTGTGTGGTAAATCCAACCAGAATCTGTTGAGTCGTTGAAGCAACAATACAACAGACAAATATGACATTAATTGAATAATTAAATAGCAAGGTACTTCAACATTTTTCTTCTCGAATCGGTGACCCAGATTTTATCCCACCAGTTCTTAGCCACCTGGACAGCTCTATCGTTTGTTGTCATTCAAATCCTGGAGCGTGCACTTCTGTATTTATTATTATTGATAACTGTTGCCGTATGAGAAATATTAGCCTGTCAGTTGGGATAGGTTGCACACACTAGCACAACAATAATATCAAAATCAAAAGACAAATCAAATAAAACTGAAAATCAGCACTTTTTGAACGTCGAAGTTTACAAGAGACAGTCTCCCAAATGACCCACCGTTCAAGTCTTCCTAGTGTATTAGCTGGGAAGACGAAGTGGCAGAACAAATCGTCATCATCATCTGCCTAGCCTTTTCCCAACTACATATGTTAGGGTCGGCTTCCAGTCTAACCAGATTCAGCTGAATACCAGTATTTTACATGGGGCGACTGCCTATCTGACCTCCACAACCCAGTTAACACTAGGTAATACGATACTCTTTGGTAAGACTGGATGTCAGAATTTCACTGACTACCTGTAACGACTGCCAAAGATCTATATATGACAGCCGGGACCAACAGCTTAACGTGCTTTCCGAGGCACGGAGGAAACTCGGCATGTGGCAAATGGCGGAACAAACTCCTAAGCAAAACATCTATATGTTACGTTATGTCTTATGAAGCCTTTTAAATCCAGGTACAAGAGTAACTCATACATTTTCAGAGGTGTGCTAAAAATTGGTTGCATTCCCAAGGGTGTTATAAAAGGTAACAAAGAGATTATCCCATTCATATAAAATTAGTTTCGCAGTAATTGGGTTATAGGGGACAGAAAGCAATTGACTAACAAACATTTGAGGTGATCTTGTTTGAAAACCACCGGAATGATTTTGAATATGTGATGAAGCTGCAGAAGATCTAAGCTTAATATTAGTACAATCACCTATAGAAAAGCCCATTGCATCAATATAATTGTTCATTATTTGCACAGCAAGAACGTACAAGCTACAGATGTTTAGATTAAAATTTTAGAAAAGAACATCAAATATTCTGATTTAAAAGAATGTCTATGGAGTTTCTTGCCCGTTTTTCTCCATAGAGATTTACGATGGATAACTTTGTACTTTCGCAGTTTTTATATATTGTGACTGGGACTGTAGCTAAATTTCGTTGCAGTATTTCTCTCGACAATTCAAAAGTGCTTGTAACTGGCCTTGAAATATTTATTACAAGTAGGCCAGCTTTGGTTTCTATTTTTAAATGATCTTTATACTACCTTGTAATAAAGTTGTCCATTTAAAACGTAGATCTCTATGGAGAAAAATGGGTAAGAAACTCCATGGACACACTTTTATTATAAATGATTTAGTACCAAATCAGGGGCACAGCGATGTCATAATAACATTATCACCTTTTTCTTATCGGTTAAAAATTCGCCAATTGAGTAATAACATTCAAGGTAAGATCCTTACACATTATGGAATGCAAATAAAGATAAAATCTTATGAAAATGAAAATGAAGACCATTAAAAAAAACAGGTATAGCTCCTTGCTTGTGACGTTTTTTACTTCGATATTTACCTGGTTTATTGACAAGAGGACATTTTTGTCAATAAAAATGTTTAAAAAGTCGAAAATTATTTTAAAATGACATAAACTATCGAAAAGTTTAATGTCAGTCCTGTCGAAAGTTGCTGCTAAACCCTATTGTCATGGTTTATTGACAAGACGACATTTTTATTAGTATAAATAGTTGTATTTTCAAACATATTTTTAAATGACATAAATTATCGAAGAATTAAATGTCAGTCCTATCGAAAGTTGCTGCAGACAATGAAACTCTTTACGAGAAGCGTTAAGGTTCTGTACGTTGTCAGGATTATAAAAAAGGAGAAAGTCCATTTGATTCGCACCCTATCGGGGGCCCGATACGTGGTGGTCGGTGCGGTCGATGTTCTTTTGTTTTATTTTGTTTATAGGGTAGCTGGGCTGGCCATCGAGGGGACGTACTTCAACATTTTCATGATTTGAAACACCCACATGTAGGTATGTACAAGTAACTACATGTTACAACACAATAGGTACTAACTGAGGTCGAATAGGCGTAAAAACTGGTATTCAGCTGCATCTGGTTTAACTGGAAACCGATCCCAACATAGTTGGAAACAACTGGCCAAGTGCAAGTCGGACTTGCACACGAAGGGTTCCGTACCATTGTAGTAGATATTGAGAGATTTTCCAAGTTATTTTAGCACCATAGACTTCTTATAGGTTTTCTTGTAATACATAAGTGTCAAACTAACTTCTGTATTTTTTTCAAAATTTTAGACACATTAGTTTCAGAGATAAGGGGAATGGTCGGACAGACAGACAGACACATGAGGATTCCGTTTTTTACTTTTGAGGTACAGAACCCTAAACAGCTTAGAAGATGATGTAGGTTTATGCTACTCAAACAGCTACCATATCAGCGACCAGATAAAAAACTTATTGATAAAGAATACTAATTCGTGTGAGATTAGGGCATCATATTCTGATAACTAAAATGCAGATTTTAACTAAAACAACGCCCATGACTTATCGATTTGAACTACGATAAAGTTACTGTGACAATACAACAAAAACAAAACCTTGGACTTTGTCGATTATATTACAAAATAGCTATTAAGTTTACGTGCTAATGAGTGCATAATTTAGCAATCCCAATAACTAATGTAATGAGATTTTCAAGTGAATGGAAAATGGAAATGATTCGATTGTAACGTGGAATGGGTTGACAAAATATGTTGTATTGATTTCGACTATCGGTTGGAAATAGATGCATCAATTATACACAGACCGTTTTCTTTGAGTACTTATATATGCTTTATGGTGTGTGTGTTTTCTTGGGGCTGTTATACGTCACAACTTCACAAGTCTGTTTTAACCTGTTAAACTATTTAGTAGTCCGAGTGCCTTACGTAACTTTAATGATCCAATAGTAAGCAAACAGTCTAAATAAAGAAATGATGGATGGACTGCGTAAAGGATGATTTGGTCATTAAGGAGGCGACTGATGAACTAACGAGTAATAGAGAAGTATGGAAGAAAAATAAATGAGATGTTTTTAAATAATCATCATCATCATTCTCCTATTCTTATCCGAATGTTTTTAGGGTCGGTGCAGCATGACTTTTTCATGAATTTATAACAATTGTAATTAATTCAATTACTACAAATCCGCACCAACCATTAACGAAATTTAAAACTGTAGTTTTAAACTTTCAACAAAGAAATCCAAACATTCAGAACTTTGAAACCTGAAGTTTCTATAAACCCACTAGTCACCACAATATCATCGAAGTATTAATAAACGCACTACATTACAAATCCACACCTTGATGTTAATTCAGCGAAGACAAAGGACCTACACCCGAGCCGCCCACTGGGAATCGGGGTCACTATGGCTGGCCAAAAAATAATGCAGCAACTGTGCTCTTTTCCGAAATAGAATCCGCTCCGATAACTGGGTCGAATGATGCGTCTACGTTTCGATACGTTACGTTTCTTTTTTTTTCTAAATTTGTTTTGACAGCTACCACAGTGCGAAATCCAGGGACTTTAGCGTAAATTATTGATGGGCTTGTGAAATTATTTTTTAATTTTAGAAGTTGAATTTTGTGTTGAGTTTTTAGAGTAATGGAGTAAAAAGAGTAAGTTGTGAATACATGAAGATAGCATTTGTGGCGTTTTGTTGTTTCAACCTACCTCCATGGTAAACATTTGTATGTTTATGCAAGTGAGTACGTAGTTAAAAAAACTTGTATCTTATAATTCACATCTCATAGAAATTCAGGGATCAAAAGTTTTCTTTTTTAGTTTCAGACTACCGAAAAAGTCAAAATTTAGAAGCTTATTTAAAATTGGCAACACAACGTTCTCGCGCTCATTATTATTTCACCATACGCACTTTATTTTGCAAATTGACCACAGTGCGCCTATAAAATTTAATAACGGATTTTTATAGCTTTGGCTAACACCTTTTGGGCGCAATTTTGAGAGCATTTTTTTTTTTAAACTTAGTTCTAAGTTCATTAGTGCTGTTGCAACGTTTTTATGTGAAAATAATTGTTTTCACGCATAATTATGTGTTTATTTAGTGAATCGAGGGACATAACATTCTTGGAAACTACATTCTGTAGAAAAAGATTTCTAAACCTGTGAACTAGGATTTAAAAGTAACAATCGTAAGCTTTTTGTAGTATTTATAAATATATGTTATGTGTTGTATGTTTACTTTTTTTTTTTTTTTTGTAGTCTTGAATGCACGCACGTCACGACCATATGAGATATAAACACTTTTTCTTTCTATAAAAATATATATACAAGCTGAAAACAACAACTAAGGCAACTTAAAAACCCGTCGGGACTACGGGTTGTTTGAAAGAGATACCGCGTACTCGACACGTCGTTTTTAGTCAGTAGAAGTCTGACACTCACTACCGCTCTGCAAAAAAAAGGCAACTTAAACACAGACATCATCATTATTAATACTTTTTTTGTTTTATTGGGACAAGCCCGCCACACTATTCCCAAACCACTGTAACTCCTGTTAACCAGAATCAACAGTGGCGGCCACAAGAAAATACAATGAAGCTCGACGAAGTCCCAGAGAAACGATTTAACTCTTCCCGCAACGAAATTAATCAGAAAAGAATAGCGGAGTAAGAAAAAATAAATAAATATCATTATTATCACTTACGGGTGAAACTATAAGTTTAATTATAAACCCTAAAAGTTTAAACAGTGTATGATCATCATCATTCTCTTGCCCTTAACCCAATGCATTTGAGATCATCACAGCATGTTTTCTTCTTCCATACTTGTCTATTACAGTCGCAAATTCATTAATAATGAACTTAGCCTACCTACTGCAATCCTCTTCATGGGGCATGGGACATAGGACATGGAGCTATTACTCCCTTCACTCTGTACCAGCGACCTTTTTAATATAGTCAGCCCTCTCACAAAGAGCCAAAAAATTTAATCTAATCAAAATGAACATGAGCAAAACAAAGCGAAGAGACCAGTATGCCCTAGAACCAAATATTCAAAAGCATCAGACACTACCAACCCGCACAGCAGGGCTATGGTGTATCTTTTTAAATGTCAGTGACTATCATAGTGTCCATCAATTAACTGTGAAATGGTTATGATTTAGGTGCAAAGTGGAACCATTTGACAGTTAATCGATGGACACTATGAAAGCCACTGACATTTAAAAAGATACGCAAAAGCCCTGCTGGTCCCAAATGGTGACACATTCTCATACAATACAATGTGTCCTAGCACTGGGAATATACTAAAGCAGGCTGATTATGTAAGTTTCCAATCAAAGCGTTAAACAAATTGCTGCTGCAAAACATTTCATGCAACTTTCATTCAAATTAATAATATACCATTGAACTATTTTGAAACCAAATACTAACGTAAACTTCACCTCGATCTAAAAGTGTTACAATGTCAGTGTTCGCATCCTCCTAGCCTGGCACAGTCCCCCACCCCACGCCATACAGGGTGCAGTTACTCCAACACCCCCTTTACGCTTCGAGCTATAAATATTATGTATGCAGCCATTGCATCGGCTATGACTCACAGTTACTACGTTTCCCCCTAGGGGTGTGGAATGGGGGTGGAAGTATAAATAGGTAGTTGTACTTCCCCTTGCAAGTTATACATGATTTTGTAGTAGGTTTTATTTTTAGATTTTACTAGTTGGCCACGAACTTCGTACGGGTGAAACTCGAGGTCTATGACTTGGTATTCCGACAGTCACTATCACTGTTGTACGTTGTAATAGTATTTGGAAGAGGCGTAGAAGACGATGCATGATGTTCTACCTTTAGATTACCTACCTGTAGATGATCTACATAGGTAGATCATCATGCATCGCCTTCTACGCCTCTCCCATCCCCAACCATCAACCCATCATCAACATCCCTACTATTATGGCCTCCAGACTCCGGGAGCGAAAAAAAAACCGTCATCGACCATACGGGCCCTGCGCTGTGTGTTAAATGTATTATGTATTTTTGCTGGTCTCCTCACGCGGTTTTTTCACGATCTTGAGAGCAGTCATGGTGATGAAAAAATATAATGGATTGTTCAAATAAAAGCGCCTGACTAGCCCCCCCCCCATACCCACCTATATCTTGTTAGTCGGGGCTGTTGCAACTAGGCCACCACTGATCATAGACGGGATGCTTTGAAACTTTATAGAGCTCTTTTTAATTGCATAGTGCAGGAGCCAATGTTCGCATAACTCGGTTACGAACACCGTTTTGACACCAACGCAAAAACGATGGCCTACTTACTGTACACTAGTTAAAAATACACAATTTTCTCAACGAAAAATGCATTCTTAAGACATTCGACGTCTGAATAGTGCACAGCTGTCGTATTTGTAGTATGTGGGTCATATCCCGATGATTTTAGTGTTGCAGACGAAATTATTCGGCTTGTAAATGTATCAAGTAGGTTTATTCGTTCACATTTTTGAGAAGGCGAAGCTCTCTTAGGATATTATTTTTTTCCTACTTCTCCGCTGTTCTTTTCTGAATAATAACCTCAAAACCTCGTCGAGCTTCATTGTCTCAGTGCTTTTTTGGTGGTCGCTACTGTTGATTCTGCCTTTTTAGGAGTTGTAGTGGTTGGTTATTTTGAACATGATTGAGGTAAACTTTTCATTACGTTATGGCTGTTCAGACTTTGACATTTCGTTGTAGTTAACACTGCTAAGCTGATGCTCGTTTCCCGCACTGGGAGCCCTTAGCGCAATGCAAATTAGTTTATAAGTTTCTATGCTCTGGGTTGAGGCCTCACAGTCAAGGGATCCACAGGATACTTCGGTTAAGCAGAAGCCAGCCTCATCCGTTGACCTGCGAGACCCCATTTAGAACAACGTTGCATTGCGTAATAGTTTTGCCTCTATATTCACATAATATTGTGGTTAGGGACTGACTAGTGGCTGTTTTCATTTATAAAATTGCTTTAATATTGTCCTCGTTCGACCATAAAACCGTGTCAAGACAAAAGAAAACACAAACTGCATGCATAATGTTTTTTATTCAACAAGTCTAGAAAAATCACACAAACAAACCGAAGATGTTTCCTCAATACGTATGTATATTGTAAAGAAATTTGAATGAGGTCACAAATGTGAACGTTTGACCCACTGTGCGATGCAAGGAACTCTTGTGTAAATGCAACATACTAACCTAAACGCGACTTTTTGATGTCACTTTCTTTAGCGTTATTCAAATTGGATTGAGCGTGTCTTACTTAGCTAACGTAATTTTATTTAAAACTTTTGAGCATGTAACCAAACCAAAGTTAGTTAGTACCTAAGTTTTAAAAGTTTGGGAAGATTATTTAAACAATCCCGAAAACAAATTCCCCACTCAGAAAAGGCTTTGCCAAATTATCGGTAAATCAAAACTAATAGTAAACTTTGTAAATATCCCGTTTTAAGTGATAATTTTGGTCTACAACGCGGCGACGTCGGCGACCGGACGGTGTGCCTTAAGCGGACCTGGGCTGGACATCTAGCTAAACGTAGTGACGACCGATGGAGCAAAGCTTAGACCGAGTGGTGGCTAAGATTAGGCCAAAGAAACCAGGGCCGTCCTAAAAGCTCGTTGGGTTGACGATATCATCAAAGTTGTGGGAAACACCTGAATAAGGGACGCTTAGAACCGGGAAGCGTGGCAGAAAATAGCGGAGACCTATTAATACCCAGCAGTGGGTAATTCCGGAATGAAATGATGATGATGGTGATAAAGTGACAGTGATAGTTATAATTGCCATGTCAGTTTCAAAACTTAAGTGACATAGTATCTAATTTATAACTTGGCAGTTGCATGACAGCGACGAGAATAACACTTTGCCAAAGTACGTCTATAGATCTCAGCCTATCCCGCGATAATAGTTCACACACTAACTCAAATTAATCACGAATATAAACCACCCACAGCAAACGCCGCGTGCGCAGAACGCAACCATTTAATTCGGAAGATAAGACATAAAGGCAGCTCCAAAAAAACCTAACAAAAAACTTCCTAGGCGATCAGCGAAGCATTTATTCCGATTCTGATGCACTATTCTCCAGTGCCTTGAACCCTATGACACGAGCGAAGGTTAGGGAGCATGAGTGACGTCACCCAACCAGTTTATAGCTTTGTTTAGTTTCCTAGTATTAGGTTGATACTAGGTTCTTTTGTTTTGTTTGCTAACTGGTGGAGGGGCCGAGGTTAAAATAGAAATCGGCTGGGAATAGAAGGTAGGTTTTTGGCTTTTAGGCTGGGTCCACTACCCGTCGGGGCTGCGGGTTGTCCCGTCGGGGCTGCGGGTTGTCCCGTCGGGGCTGCGGGTTGTCCTGTCGGGACTGCGGGTTGTTCGAAAGAGATACTGCGGCCTCGGCGCAAAGACTAAGAAGGAACATGGGTGGTTTTTTATCAGTAGAAGTCTGACACTCCCTTTCGCTCTGCCTAAGAGTGGGAGGGGTTATTTGACGATTTTCCACCCGCCAAATAAAAAAAGGCTGGGTCCACCACGTTCTTTCTTTATCGTGTGGCTAGTGCCTAACCTGGTAATAAAAGTCGCGCCGGGCACAGCAGGTCTTCGAATTTTCGTGCAGCAGTTGTTTAAAGCCTGTTTCTTTTTTCAAATTTATTTTTTTCAGCTTTAAATAATGTAGGTCAGAAATTTTATATCGATAGCGTTGACAACACCTGCTCAATCATTTTCAACTATTGTGAATGTAATTGTACACTTAGCAACAAATGTATAGAAACAACCTTTTCCTCTAAGGTCAAAGTTTTTGAATACTTTGCTTTTAAAAGAGCCTAATTTTTTTAATATATAATATGTCAAGCTTGAACATGAATAGTTTTTCTAGCCGAACAGTGCCATCTATACCAATTAATGAAATCCTAGTTTGGATATCATGACTCCCTCAAACTTTTGTACTTCTGTACCCTTTAACATTTTTTTACTGTTATTAACACTGAAAACAGGATATTTACCATGTTTACTACTTCTTTTCAGTTCCTGATATTTTGACACTGCTGTAAGGATCACCATGATCACGGATAAATCTTATTGCGGGTATGTGTTTGGGCCCTCTTTCTTGTTCGTTTTTGCACTCGGTACCACTGCCACTCACAGCTCGAAAAGTTGGTGGATAGATCGATTTCAGTGTTAATGATAATAATTATTAGCGACTACATGAGTTTAAAAATGTATATGATTTGTTTTGTGTTGTATTATAAGTATACTTTGTGGAAGTCTAAATCGTTTTTATAAATCCGCCACGCTGACCCAATCCGAGTGGGGGATGACAAATTCTAAGTTCATTAATTTTATTTGTGATCGGATTGTCGTTATAACCCTTATAAATTATTTTTTTATTGTTAGCTGTGGCTTACCCAAAGACAAAAAAAAATTGTACATGCTACTTTTCTCCCGGAAGTCGTCTTATTTTAATTAACCATTAGATATCCATGTCAAATATAGAATAATATTATGGAACAACGTTTACCTGGCAACCAATATCTTGATACACGTTAAGAATAGTTTTCCTGTTAACGCTTTGTTACGTTTTTGGACCATTCATACGTCAATTATTTAGTGTATTATGTATTTCCTTTCTGATTACATAAATAATATCACAATTTTGGTCTGTAAATAGAAAAACCATTGTTTCCTTACATAAATTCCTTTGTGCTATGATGTCATTTTCGTATATTTGACGTCAATTAAATGGAATTTACGAATATTCGTAATTAGAATTGCGTATTCTGTTAGTTTCCATAGGGATTTCATCCGTGTCACTACAAGAAGAGATAAAAACACAACAATTAAATAATGTTTTATGTTACATTAAATTAAAGAATTATTTTACACCTATGGAGCGCAAAAGCGTGTCAGAAGTCTGTACTTGGGGTCCGTCAACGAGCTTTGGAGTAAAGCGCACCGGGTGTCAAATTTACGGCCGCATCAGAAATTCCATACTTCGCTCCAAGGCCCATTGGATTGGCCTACAATCACACTAGATCGCGAACAGCTTAAGGAGGAAAGGGAGGCATTTGCTCTACAGTGGGACAATCAATAATTTCCCACATTTTCTTATTTTTCCTTGTGGAAAAATAAGAAAATGTAGGAAATGTGTGCGTGTTCTTCCAAGGGAGGAAAAGAAAATTAGCACTGAAAAATATACCCTACACTAAGTCCAAATCGATTAATAATTTTTGAATATTTAAATTGTGTTTATAAAAAGAATACTATAAATAAACATGATTATTTTGAACAAATTTTAATATCTACTTTTAAGAACAAGTTAACATTTATTTGTGTTCTTAATTAAAAATATTTGAATAATACTTTTCCGGTAAAGCTGTTTAGCGGCTTCATACCTTTGCTTCTTCTTCAACCTGGCGAAATCAAATCGCGGAAAAAAAGCAAATTAAATCATAGTCTCTTAAAAATTGATGACAAAAATCCTTATCGTTTAATTAGTTTATTTCTTCGAAAGTGTATTGAGAATCGTCGTTTGATACACGTGGGAATTTATTATTGTACTTGACCCCGTGAATACCGACCCCGTGAACACCGACCCCGTACGGCTCGGGTGTTCAATCCGCATCAAATGCAATAACTTTCCGCACTTGTATCAAAATGTACTAAAACCTAACTGCAGGACCACACTGCGAAGTATGAACAGTTACCTGACACTGCAACTTTATCCAAGCGCAATACACTGGAGCTGTTTAACTTTAAGTGCCCACCTGCGTCACAGTTTGTTTATTATTATGTAACAATTTAAACATCTGTACGACACGGACAGGGTGTCAACTGTCAAATATAAGAGTTCTTTGTTGTCGTTCACTGGTTTGAAATATTTAGGCAGAGGTTGTACCAAATAACTTAAATTAATCGCCACCTGTTACATTTTGATTAATTATTAATCAAAATGTAACAGGTGGCGAGTCTATTGTCATCAACCGAAGACT
The DNA here is from genome assembly GCA_949774965.1 of Diarsia brunnea. Taxonomy (NCBI): domain Eukaryota; kingdom Metazoa; phylum Arthropoda; class Insecta; order Lepidoptera; family Noctuidae; genus Diarsia; species Diarsia brunnea. The sequence continues at coordinate 3,540,173 of OX459000.1, read as the reverse complement.
GCTACTGAGAAATTTTTGATGAACAAACCCAAACTCCAACCAAACCCAGGATTTCATGCTACTTCAAGCGTCCATGCGTCCACTAGATCAACGATAATACTTTTGTATTCAAATTATGGTGTACTGTTAGATAAGGCGCAACCCTAAGAGATATCCTTCATCATTCTCCTGCCCTTATCCCAATTTATTTGGGTTAGGAGACATCCTTACACCATGGAAATTGCCCCCTACAACGACGTACAACACCAATGATGCGCTAATAATGTATTGACGTCTGATCCACAATTTTCGATTTAGACGAGAAGGATAAAACTCAAAATTTATTTAACAAATAATAGTTTAAAATACCTATAGTATTCAGTGAAGCAAATCTTAGTGACCCAGACACTACAAAAGTAAAAAAAAATACAATGTTCTGCTAGCGCAAGACAATGACATAGGTCAATAAGCAGAGTGCGACTAAAGCAAGAAGAAAATAATAGTATTGAAAATATTTTGTTACTAGATACTTCAATAACAAAACCACCTAACGCATATTTAAATCCATGTTCTGCATACATGATTAGAGCCTGCCTAAGTCAATTGGGGTGCGAGGGGCGACCCCAAACGCAAGTTTTGCGCTGCCCCATTTTGGCACAGTGCGTGCCCAAATGATCGCTGCATTAACTACCAAAGAGGTGAGCACTAAAACTTTATGCCCAATGACTCGTAACACTGAAATAGAACAATAACTAGGCGGTTTTAAATTCAAAGCCGTGTTTGAAACGCGTCCCTTGAATGTTAATGTACGCACATTGAGTGTAGGGCGCTTTCTAGCCGTTCTAGAAGAATGAATAATGTAAAAAACTACTGCATGTCTGTAAGCTTATGAGATCATACTAAATTAAAAAGACATGAATCGTTTGTAATATTACATCCGTAATGCGTGCTGAATGCGGACTTTTCTTTTATTATAACAAACAATTATGAGAATCTCCATTTAAAACAATAAACAAAGATAAGCATTTACTAAACGGTTTTATTTCTCCGTATTAGGTAACTAAAGCGTTATATTTGAATTTCGAAAATCGTATCCAGAAAAAATCTGCCCAAAGTTTTTCTCGTATTACAAAACTCAAGAAAGACATCTCAATAGTGTCTGAAAAGTGAAATAACATCTAAGAAAGCGACTGCAAGTTACAAAATAAACACCAAAGAACAAGTTTAATCCAGTCTTCTCCATTCAAAATAATATTCACGTTTCAAATGGCCCGAACAAAGCTAACGTTATCTATGCGTTGCGTGCATGGGTATCAGGCGTGGGGGGCATGACTGCGGGGTGCGGGGGCCCAAGGCTTCAGTGCGCAAATACTCGCTGCATACAATGACTGCCAAACATCGCATCCCGGATAAAAACCGCGGCACGTGTAAGTACAGGGACGAATTTGAGACTGTAATGCAGTTTTGGTTTTGAAATGCGATTGTGTTTGAATTAAGTCGAAAATAAGTTGAGTTGTTTTCTATCTTGATGTTGTGTTATCACTGATAAATTCAATTTAAAATTCCATGTAGAATTCTGCACCTGATCTGATATTTGTTAATTCAAATAGAGCTTAGATACGATGGGCTGCGGGTTGTCCGCAAGAGATACCGCGGCCTCGACATGAAGGGCTAAGAAGGAACATGGGTGGTTTTTAGTCAGTAGAAGTCTGACACTCCCTTCCGCTCTGCCCAACCAAGAGCGGGAGGGGTTATTTGATGATTTTCCACCACATATAAAAAAAAAAATCTTAGATACGATGAGATGCGCACACAAAAGTAACTTAAATTTAAATATTACTATTTTTTGAAATATGAATGTTCTTATTTCGCAAGACAACCAAATTATGTTCGGTCAACATTGTGCTGAACTGCTGACATTATATTAATTCATTTAACCTTGATTTTGATACACTAAAAATAAACTGTTTATATTACTATTCATACATTATTATGCATTAATTATTTAGCTTGACATACGACCACTGCACACTCCTGGTTTAGAAGGTTTAACATTTTTTTTTTGCTGGAAATACATATTTTATTGTTAGCAATAATAACATTAAATATGTACATTATATACAAAGTAAAAATAGAACAAAAATCATTTCAATTTCGTAACATCCTCTGACTAGAAGGCTGGCCATTTTTTGTCTAAAGAATCAGTACTGATGTATCCAACGTGGCAATGATATGTGGCCAGTAATCTGGGAACTTTCTCCCTAGTATTTTTCTGCCTTTGATAAGTACATATTTATATTTGAAGGCTTTAAAAACTTCTATTATGTGTACTCCATGAAATTGACAAAATCTATAACTAAGCTGAACCCATTTAGGCAAAGTAAACAGTAAAATATCTTGTGTTTGTTGCATAATGAACTAACCACTGTACTTATTATGATAAAGAATGACTTAATGTTGCATTTGTTTGTTTATTTATATTCTTATCGAAACACTAAAGAACCAAGCGCCGACAAAGAAAAATGGGTCAAACGGTGGTGCTGACCTATTGGCCCAAGCATATTTAAATAACTTAGTAAGTAGGTTTATTTAGTTAAAAGTTTAAATAACTTACTTTATAATTGTAATGGAAGACAACAGTCTTGAAAGTCAACTTTATAAGCAGTTATTTTTAATACTGCTTATATTAAAGTAAGAAAAGTCAAAATAATTCATTATTGCATACCTTTTGTTGCGAGATTCAAATACCAAATTCTTAACACTGGTTGTCAAATTTATGTCACTTGACAAAATTCTCCGAGTAATTGCCATAATTTCCATTTGTATCAAATGTAACTGCTAATTGCTACGTAATTTTTCTTACTGCTACGATTGCTATAGTTTCACATGTGAGGAATACCATTTGCTACAAATCCTTATAGCTGCAATATTAATTTGCTTCATGTTCTTACTGCTACGATATCCATCTGCTACAATTGGATTAGTTACGAATACCATTTGCTACATAAAATATTCTTATTGGTACGTTTTTCAAGTGCTTCTTTTTCTTATTGTTACAAAATCTTTTTTCTAAATTATCACGGAAAACAACACTTTTTGGAATCCAAAGAGAAACCATAGAACGTCACCTGCTACGAACCTTACATACTTGTTTTACCTTTGAATCGTAATTGCTACGAAAACAACTAGCTGTTTGCTACGAATTCTTATTGGTACGGTGTTTCACTTGCTACGTTTTCTTATTGCTACGATATCCTTATTTTGCAAATTCTTAATGCTAAGATATTCATTTGCTGAAAATTCTACTTGCTGCAAATGCCATGCCCTTCTATTTTAAGCAAAATTACTCAGGCTACTATATATACGTAATCTGTGCCCACAACCATTGTTATCAAAGTATCTGTAGTTTGAATAGATCTAAGTAATCTTATCATTTAAAGAGTATACACGTGTGTAAAAAAAAAATCTAATAAATAAATCTACATGTTCCTTAAAATCGTTTATTTGTGATGCATGGGTTACATACAGGTGTTCATTACATTAATTATAAGCTTATAATGTTCATTCCATGATCAGCCACTTGGGCATACAAATGATAAAATAATACAATAAAAATAAGATTCTAGAATTCCAAAGATTTGACATAAATTGCATTTCATATTAAATATAAATTCAGACAGACACAATTACATAAACACAACTACAATAAATTATCGTCAAGCATACAAGAAACATTTAAACAGTTCCAGTCAATAAAAAATCAGCAACACAATAATAACATTTTTCTATTAGAAGTTTTAACAATTTATTTTTAAACACATGAGTATTGCTACATTATTTTATGTCATTAGGAATCTTATTGTAAATTTTAGTGGCCATAGCAAATGCACTTTTCCCAAAGAGGGTAGTTTTATATTGACTGGCAACTTTGTTATATAAATGACTCCTATTTCGCGATCCGAGCTGTAATGTAAATAACGATGGATGATGTCTTATAAACAAGGTCATTTCAAAAATATATAAGGATGGGACAGTAAGGATGTTTAATGTTTAACTTTTTTTCTTAACGAAGGTCTTTTCTTAACACAGTTTTAAAATAAATTTTAGACATAGGCACTCACGGTCTTTAAAGTCTTTCGGAAATTATTCAACAAATAAATCAATGAAAGTCAAAAAACATGCACGTTTTAAAATTAAATTTGTACCCGTTTCGAGAAATGATCCAAAAATCCGGTGGCTATGGTAAACGTTTTCCAAACTTGGCACGTTCACTTTTCATCTATTCTTAATTTTGTTGGCGAGAAATCAATGGGCCTGGTTTGACGGTGCCATACAAAATCACACACCTTATCGTGCGAGTTAGTGAAGTAATCCACAAATAATGTCTTTCTCCTAAAATCATGCACACTAACAAAATAAAATATGGTTCCAAATGCGTAGTAGGTATAAAATAAATTCATCCAGTGCGGGCCTGTAATCGCATTGTACGCTAACGTCATTCACGCACACAAGGAAACGCACCGCCGAATTTTGTGGATGTATTTTTCTAGGCGCTTTGTATGTGTGCAGCGCAACGCCGGTGGCGATGAGAGGGGGCGATACGAAGCGGTCTCAGTGTGAACGAGAGGTGACTAGCTAGTTATATAACGCATTATTTTTATAATTAACAAACAAAAATTGAGAGATACGGCGCTGCGACCCTGAGAGCGGCCAGTGATCCCGCCGAACGAAAATTTGCAGATCGAATGTGGGCGACCTCGCCCGTAGTTGCACGCGGTTCTCTCACACACACATGCACACATTAGTTTAGCACACACACAAATCGGGGAAAATTCTCGATTTCCGTGTGTGAAATTGCTCAGGGTTACACATTCCCAGGAAAGTGTTATGCCTTTTAATTGTAATGTTAAAATATGCATAAGTAACTAATTCATTAATGAATATGCAGAAGCAGTTTTAGTTACATGAATTCTAATGAGTAATAACAAATTCCCAAGTACTAATTTATACTGAAACGTCAGGCTATATTTAAAACAAAAAGCATTGTATTCAAAAATCAAAACAATTCAATGTTACGACTACAAATTGATACAAAATAGCCAACCTAATATCTAAACGCTTCCTAACTTTTTCGATAGTTTTAATTGCCTTTACGAGTAACCGGGAGATGTAATAAAACAAAAATAAATCACCTACTTTACCTGCTGAGTATTATGTTATAAATTTTAACAGTCAATACATGAACTCGTAAAAATTTAAGTACTCCTCATATCCGCGGCAGAAATACTGTGTAACGCGTTGAACATTGTAAGGCCAAGGTTTTTAACGCATCGACAGAGACAGAAGCCTGACGTAAACGCAACGTCAACGCAGCGTTGATAATGTAATGGAATCAGTGACGTCATCTTGGCCTTGACTACTGTCGAGTTTAAGGCCACGTCGAATATTAGGCCGAGGCTTGTGGGTTTTGAAAAAGGAATCCTACGTTTGAAATGATTTGTAAGATTGTTGCAACTGGCCATGACTTTGAAAGAATCAACTTTTTTTCTGTTGTGTATGCTATGTTTGTTTGTGGAACGAGTGATATTTTTAGCTAGTTTAAAATGACGCAAAGGTTTTTATGATCACAAGGTTCTCAACTTTCCATGCACTGGTAATGCTCCTACGCATTTAAACTTTCAGGTTCAATAACATAAACTATTTTTCCGGGCACCTTTTTAAATAAAACTATTGTTTAAACAGACTGTCTGGACATGAAAAATGTGTATTTCATAAAAAAAAATGCAGCCAAAATTAGTCATAACAGTTTACAAAACAGCTCAAACATTTAGCGAAAAATTCAGTCTAATGCAGTCTTTTGTAAATAATTACATCATACGTCACACGGCCACAATATGAAGAATGTATAAATTATATTATATTTTACATTGTACACAGATACAGTTGGTCTCATCATTATACTTGACCCTGAATTTTATAACTATAAAATTACCAACCAAGGCCTTTTTAAGAAACTAAGGTCGCACTGTCTCAAGGCCTTAAAAATATAAGTTTATATATAAATATTTAAATGACTTCAGGAAGTTTTAATGTAACTAATCTTAATAACCGTACGATTATATACGGAAATTATTATTATTTTAATATGATTCAAACGAGAATACACGTCACGGATTATCGAAAATGTTGATATGTTTTTGTACCTTGAAGGTATAACAATGTACTTATATCATGGAAGTTTATTACATTTTAAACCAACAATATCCAATAAATCAAAAATCGACTCATCATCATTCTTCATTATCAATAATTTTCAATCAAAATTGGTTTGAACGAGATAAAGTTAAGTATTGTTTGAGATTATAGCACATTTAAAAAAACGCAAATATAACTTTGTCATTCATACAAACACTATGAAAAACCAACTTATTACAAAATAAGTTTTTCTGTTGCAGATATAATACACATTAAAGGGGGCTTCCCTACTACGGTGGTACGGAACCCTACATACGCGAGTACCTAGTTTTTTGTTTAGTTTACACTGTGTTCTTCATAACAACCAATACTTCTAGCAATGCACGAAATCTTTGTGGCATTCTTGTATAGTTACATGGTCCCTGAGGGAATCCAATAAGACTTCAGTGGTTCAATTTCAAATGGCGGCCATTTTAGATTTGAGAGGACGTCTTGAACGAAATTGTTGACTAACTTAGATGTGATACTTGTTGTAATATGAATAGTTAGTTTCTCTTAGATTCTCTAGTTTCTTGTTTTATAGGTACCCATTGGTTTAAAGCAAATGTTTGGTTTACGACATCGCTATGTAAAATGAAAATTAATGCGTGGTAATATAAATATAAAAGTGAACAAGCCGTCATGATAATATAAATATTTCCGATTGACAAAAAAACAAATTCCGTTGTAAACTTCCATCCTTAAGTCAACCCTTTTAAAGGTTGAATTATCTTAAATCCCTACTCACTTTAGACCCAACAGTTTAGGGAGCTGTTCATCATTCAATTTAAGATTTTATTACAACAACAACATCATTAATATATGTTGAGCTACAATGGCTCACAGATAAATATACATTTTAAACTAACATATATAAACTAAATACAAACACTAATAATATTTATAGAATAATAAATCAAGTCTTACCGCACTAAAATCACCAACTCTTCACAAGAAGGCAAGGAGCAATCAAATCCAATCCTTGATTTCAAACTGCACTAGTACTGACCGGATGAACACCGATGATCATCTATGACGACAATGCATCTATGTAGCACACAGAACTACGTCGTAGGTACATGGAAACGTGAGACTAGCTCTGATTGGAAAATGACAGGAAGACGAAGCATCTTCAAGTAGCATCCAGCCACTTTATCATGTGATGCACAGCAATTTTTCTATAGAGGATTGTTGGGAAGGAAAATTGGCTGTGATATAGGTTATAAATGTGTTATAGTTGCTTTTAGCAGAGCTTCTGCTAAAAGTACCTCGTATTACACTTATTACTAAAATACTTAAAATTACCCAGTTAAAGGCACTTTTAAATTTGTAAGGCGTCAATCAAAAATAAGCTGTATTACCCGTTCCGAAGAATCCATCTCTATGAAGACGTAAATCTCTTATTTCTTCAACGATTTTACGTATTCCTGTGTATCGCGTATAGTTAGCGCATGTTCTTGTAATTACAGGCACAAAAAGTTATTTTTAAGCACTGGCATTTATTATACGGAAAATAGGTATTCTAAGAGATATACTTCAAAATCGTAGAAAGAGAATGCTTCAAAAATAATGGCAGTGTTAAATGATAATGATAAATGATTTTTAGTTTGCAAATAGATTTTACAAACACTTTTACAAGTCACTTTTTTTTTAAACTTCCGGTTAACCGGCATTGCCATTCAACGTGGCAATGCTGCCACTTTTCTGGGACGTTCCCGACTAACAGCGATGCGGACGAGTACTTTGACGCCCAAGTGTCCTATTGTCATCGTTGTATATATGTAGGTACCTACCTAGTTTTAGTCATAATTCAGTCCTTTTTGCAAAGATTTCGTTGTTTCTAGTATTTCACGGATTCTTTAAAAAATTTTAGGTACTCTAGTCAAATCACTATAGCTACAAAACCATAATTCATTCGAACTTTAATCATCAACTGACTCATGCATCTAACGCATGCCTCCCTCGGTGTTGCAAGCGATAAAAACGCAAAAATAAATCTACCCACACACGAAGAAGTACTAAGACTACTTAGTAGTGTGTATGAAAAATTGTATGAACTTGGTCGTGGCCGTGAACTAGCTCGCACGCCGAGTGACGTCACCGGCAAACAAAACAACGAACAAATTGCATAACATTAAGTGTATCGAGTGTGACGCAGAGTGCTGTAAGTGTAGCTTGGTTTATTATTGTATGCACCTTGGACAGGAGATTTTCTTTTGAATATTTTGTTTATTTTTTAAGTTTGGTTTATCTTTTAAATAACTGACATTGGTGGAAGAAAACATCGTAAGGAAACTTGGACTTACCTGTATTAAGTTATAATTATAAGTCTGAAATCACCTATCAACCTTAAGCAAACGTGCTGATCCACCTTCTCTATACAGGGTGTAAATCAACCCATCACACAGCCGTCAACCAAGCATTCTGTACATCAAACTAAGTACCCCTACGCAAAATTGTTTGCTGGGAAACAACTTTTTTTTTTGGGTCAAAAATCACATTTTACGGTAAAACTCATTTTAGCACTGTTAAAACATTGTGCTAGTGGATGCTTTGAATAGTAAACGGGTCATGGAGGTAATTTAAGTAAAGTTATAACCTGAAAAACTAGTATTTACAAAAACAGCTGTGAAAAATTTGGAACTTTGACCCCCAATATCTCCGTAACTAGGAGGTTCCCAGGTATGGTCTAGAACAAAAGAATCATCGTAGTGGTGGGGAGAACAAGTGCCCTTCGTTTGCGTTAGGGGTACTTTTACACCCTATATGAGAAAAAGCGTTTGCCCTGCAATAAATCATCGTTGTTGTTGTACGGACTACTGTTATGAATGACACATTAATTGTTTGTTGAAAAATAATGAGCAAAACAAAAATTAATGATACCTACGTAGCCATGCATTACATTGTTATCTACATATATCATAATGGTTTCTGTGGTTTGAAAATCCTAATATACTCGTATGCATTGACACACTTACAAGAAACACTTGTATTCAATAACGTATGATCTTTTTTTAAAAAATAATAAGTAATAGTTAAATTCAATTTATTATGAAGAGACTATGACACTTAATTTTTTCATAACAACTTATTATGATTTGTTTCTACTTAGAATTATAGGAGGCATGAGGACATAAGGCAATGAAATAAATAACTTAAAAACTAAATAACAATATAACTTTTATTATAAATTTATTTTAAACATTGGTGTAGAAAAACATTGTGAGAGTGTGAAATGAGCTTATAATTATTATACCGCCAATCCACCTTAAGCAAGCGGGTTGATCAATGCTGGTGCCTTTTCTGTATTTTAAGAACAATGATAGGATTACTATTACATTATTTAAGTAAAATAAAAACTCGTGATATAAACAATAACTTTTTTGAAGCACATTTGTGAATTGTCACTTCCCCATCTTTGAATCGGCACCGTCAGGGTCGAAACTTCCTAGTCACATACCCATTAAGATAATTTGATCGCATAGTATCAACTGTGCCCAGTTTAATTAGACATACGTACCTGTTTGTAAACACTACTTGTACTCGTAACTTTACGTAATATATTTCGGAAAAAGTGCGTAACAATGGGTCAAGATCTGAACCTTTCAGGCATTGTTACTTTTGGCAGAATTTTTAAATGCTTGTTCCAAATGCGGATCTACATAATTTACTTCGCAATCACGACGCATGTTATTTAGAATTAACATTTATTGTTCGGTACACCTCTGCCTAACTCTTTAAATAAAAAGCCTAGTAGAGTTTATGTACATCATCACTACATAGTATAAAACAAAGTCGCTTTCTCTGTCCCTATATCCCTATGTATGCTTAAATCTTTTAAACTACGCAACGGATTTTGAAGCGGTTTTTTTTAATAGATAGAGTGATTCAAGAGGAAGGTTTTAGTATATAATTTGACCGACATCCACACGGGTGAAGCCGCGGGCATCAGCTAGTTACATATAAGCCAGCAAACTTACAAACAAATACCTCTTTATTTATAAGTATTTTAACATTAATATAGATTAGTATAAATATCGGGTTTATTTAGATTTAATGTCAAAGTGACAGTGTTCATTCAATTCTGTCAGTCTTTTAGATAAATTTAAAAAAATAAAGATATTTTAATAAATAAATATTACAATGTCAAGTTATATTCATTGTCTATCCGCTATCGTATTATAAAAGGGCGATGAGAATCATCTTGGCATGAAAACAAGTTTTAAAACATGCAAATTGTACAGGTGTTAGTAAAAAAAAACTACATCGGACTCAAACTCATGTTGTAACGTTTTTGTTAAAGATTTTTTTACATTAAATTATTTATGTATTTTATTTATAGTTTTCTTGATATTTAATTTATAAAATACGTTTTGGAGGTTGTTCTTCTGTTGAAATTCATTGTCAACATAATTTAGTTTTTTATGGCGAACGAGAATTATCTTTTTTTTTTTAAACACCAATTTAATGCATATATTTTGTCATATAATAGGTGACGTCTAAGCAAGAACTCTTCCTATTTTAAATGCACTCTATTGTCTATTTGTGTAGTCAATTGACAGTAAAAACAGGCATTTAAACCCCATTTTCACTTAAAATAAGATAAACATACTTAGGTAAATACCTATTTTCTTACAGTACCACCTGAAAAAAACCCACAACTAAAACTGACCAATCTAGGAATTAGCACAAACAATCTAAGTGCTAATAAAATATAGAATACATTTGGTCTCGCCATCCCTTTGAAACACCGCCTAGACAGTATCAAAGAAAAGCGCTTGTAACTACAAATAATTTCGCCGCTCACCGGACCGTCAAAATTGACCCATTAGAATTGAGCTTTAGAAATAACACAAACAAATCAATTTTTCATATTCGGCAATAGTAAGTAGTTACTTACAGTCGTGATGTTTTTAAATTACACCAGTAATTTTGTAGTAGGATATCGTATTGGTTTAGTGTAACCCATAATCATGGCCAAAAGTGCTTAAAAGATTTTTAATGTTTGCGGATTATTTTATTTGCTTTTTGTGTATCACTGCTGCCGGTTTTTTATTCCTTTCCAACTTAGGTGTGGTAAATAACACTATCGTTTCTCACTACTTAAGCATCAGCATAACCAAACTATCAAAAACCCACCGCCTGGGACATAATACCTTTTTTTTACCCGCTCTTGGGCAGAGCGGAAGGGAGTGTCAGACTTCTACTGACTAAAAACCACCCATGTTGCTTCTTAGCCCTTGCACCGGGGCCGCGGGATCTCTTTTGATCAACCCGCAGCCCTAACGGGGTGGGACAGATACCTTACGTCTGTAAGATGGCGAGACCAGTGCGGGTTAGTACATGGTAGTCACCTTTCTTCGGTTTTAAGACATGCTGAGTTTACCACGACATTTTCTTCACCATTTTGAACGCACTTTATGTGAGAAAAACATACAGTGCCTGAGTGGTTCAACTTCAAACCCACAACTTGTAAGTACGCTCAAATATGTACTTAGTTACCTTGTGTTTTCAAAGCAATGAGCTGTTTTGGTAATTATAAACATACAACCTTAAATAAAACGAAAACAAAAGAAAACCAGTAAATTACTATCATCCCTAACTGCCGTGGACCTATCTATTTAACCCCTTCGCAAGCCAGTTTTCGTACAATCAACAATAACGAAACCCTACACCTAATGATATCAGGCGCCACCTTCCACATGTTCATTAGCAGTCTCCGGGGGGTCCACTGATCTTACGAGCGAATGACCACTCATTCTCAAACTGACGTAAACTATAGCTGAACGACTTTACTTTTAACACAGGCCTTACATTTGTAGGCATCTTGCTTTTCAAGATCATAAAAATAATGATTTTATAAAAAGTTTGCAAACAATTTCAGACATTATATGAGACGGTCCACGAATTGGGAAAAACACAAGTCATTTCAGAAACATGTGCCTTCCACATTGAGTAGTAGAATTCCTACAAAACTGCAATACTTAATATAATTGTTGAATGTTTTTTTTATTTGCCGATGATAATTTTATCCTTGATTAAGTCCCTGATAGCATCGATGGATAGACACATATGTAGATATACCCTGGGAGTTTTCAAGTAACAAGTGAATCTTACACTTTTGGCAAACGTGCACAATGATGCTTACATAACACACCACCAGGTGAAACAACATTTAAACGTAAGCCTATCAAATTAAAACATGAAAAAGTCGAAAGCAAAAAAACTACTAGCGTACTGATGTCTGCTCAGCGGCAATCAAATGGCAGATAGCCTAATGTTCAAAGGTCACACATTCAGTTGTCTTGTTACACTCGCCTTTAATTTTGGAGTCCCCTTCTTGCACGCACGAAAGCGTCAGGCACATGCAATTTTCCAAGAAGAAGTATTTGATTGCGACCAGAGATCCTAGCTAACTGGTGAATTCAATATCAATACTTTCACTGAACTAGACTTGAAAAGTATGTTCAATTTAATAAATAATGGTTCGATACACACATTAATGTCATAAGATAATAAAAACCATCCCGGTGTTTTGTCTTCTCTGGCTTATGAGTCAGGAGCGAGTCCAAATCACCACACCAGCGTTTCTTGGGCCTACTTTGGTGACGACGCAGGCACCCACTGTATGATGATTATAGCCCACCGGTCCTGACCCATCCTTGTCCCAGTCCTATTTTAACCTCGCAGACTTGTCACCAACATCGGTGTTGCTGGTTTTAGAGTGTATTGTGGTGTTGTGTAGTCATCATGAGCGATGACATAAATTATATATAATTAATAATACAGAAGCATAATAGACTATCCTTTACAAATGGAATACTAAAACTGGTAAATTTTAACACGTATTTCGACGTAACTAATGTTACGTCGAAATATTCAGCATTTCTTTAATAATTATTATTCATTGGTTTCAGGTTAATCAAGAAAAATCTTCTGAATATGTACATAGTAACTAGGCAAGTTAATCTTACATATACCTTCATGGTGAAGCCTCCATTAATTAATCTCTGACCACACCACTTGAATCCCCCACCCTAAATTAAGTCAAAGAAATAAATTTAGTTTTTTATTTCTTAGTATATAGTATCTTTTCTCTTTGATTTTCTTGAAGACAACTGCTGGAGTTTTAGGTGAACCTGTATACTTAAAATGGTCAATCATTTGTTAATGGTAATCGACAGCACGGTAGGCCCAACCCGAGGTTATGGATTAAGCTTGAGTTCTTGGATACGAACTGGTCTTTAACTGTTTTAAATAAAAAGCAATGAGAAAGAGCGCTATTTGCCTTGGAGTGGGAAAATAATGCTGCTAGTAATAGAAGATGTTACGAAAGAATATGAGACAAGTAAACTTTCGCCTGTAAAAAAGCATCATCATCATCATTTTAATGTCCTTATCCTAATTCATTTGAGGTCGGCGCAGCATGTCTTCTTCTTCTACATTTCTCTATTACCCGCTGTTTCTTTCTTGCCTGTAAACTAGCATATGAATGAAATTAAGTTCCGAACTGGGTAAACATTATGATTATAAAAAACTATTTAAGAGAAGTGATACCACAAAGCAAGAAACGACAACGCGGCAGGCCCAAAAGGAGATGGCGGGATGAGCTGGACTCTTTCTTTATGGATTGGTCTACTGTCGCACTAGATCGGAAAAAGTGGAAGGAGGGAAGGGAGGCCTTTGCCCTGCAGTGGGACAGTATAGGCTCATAATAATAATAAGAGAAGTGATTTTTTTTTTCTCTAGCCTGTACTGTCCCACTCGGCAAAGGCCTCCCCCAATTCCTTCCACGTTATCTTTTCCAGAGCCACCTCGAACCAGCCCTCATGGTGCGTGTCCAGATCGTCTCGCCACCTCTTTCTCTCTATGGAAATAAATTAGCACTTCTCTCTACATGGTAAAAAACTGTGTAAATTAGTTACTGAGGTTATTCATGATCACACATTTTTTCCTAATCACCAAAATATAGTTACACAATAACCCACCAAGATAATTTATCAAAATAAATCCGCCTAACGTGTAAAACAGGCAAAAATAACTCTTAATGACTAAGTAAATTGTTATGATAACACTAAAAATATCAATAAGGAACTAGTGTGAACCCTAAACAGCAATGCAACAAGTTACTGGTACGTCAAATTTGTACTTAACCATCACAAGGGAAACAGCACCTTGCGGAAAACAAAATAGAGTTTGTTTTAGTGTACTTGGTAGTTTGAGGAAAGATGAGCGCATAGATTACGTAATGGAGTCGATTCAGCATTCATGGTCATGGCTATGTATGCTTAAAAGGTCAACATCTAACTTCTAAAGCAAAGATTGTATCATTTACGCTTGCAGCCATCTTGGATTTTACCGCTCAACGTTGGAATTCTTTTTTTTAAGAATTCGTCTTCTAAACAATAGGCTGAGATGTTTATTTTTGAAGATTGTCATTTGTTTGATTGTCAAGTTTTATTTAATAGAATTTTGAACCTACGTGGATCACCGTGGATGGAATTTTAAAGGCATCTAATAAATTAAATTCATAAAAGTAACACATTGCTATGATTGTGTCGTTACGATCAAACTTGTTTTCAATGGCAAGGTTCGAATGCTCAATAGCTGATCATTATGCCTAAACAGATTAATAGGATAAACAGTAGATTAAACAAAACAACAAAAAAAATATACACATTTTTTTAAATTAAATTTTCTCGTTTTCTATTGACTGAAACACCAGCTGTATGCTAGACTGAAAACACAACATACTTGTATCGGGGGGCACGGCAGTGTCCCCGCCAAGTCGAGCGCGAAGCATACACTGCCGTACCATTCAGACTCCTTATGGAAAAACTCACTAACATTTTACCCGACCTGGCAATCGAGGCAGTCTCTGCTACACTACATTCACTATTACTGTTACTGAATCTAGAATAATCTAGAACATCTTCTCCTTATCTTGTGGGCAGTAAGGTCCAGCGACCCCACACACCTTAGTGTCCGAGTTTCTAAACCGCCTCAAGGGTCTCTAACATGCCCGTCGGGGCTGCGGGTTGTTCGCAAGAAATACCGCGGTATTTCTTGCCTCGACTTGAAGGGCTAAGAAGAAACATGGGTGGTTTTTAATCAGTGGAAGTCTGACACTCCCTTTCGCTCTGCCCAAGAGCGGGAGGGGTTATTTGATGATTTATAACCCGCCAAATAAAAAAATAAAAGGGTTTCTGACATGGTTTGACGACCGCCATTTGGCGGCCGGGACCACGGGCTTATACGTGCCATCCGAAGCACGGAATCGTCTTTTTATTAAACAATCAGGTGATTCAAGCCTGCAATGTCCTAGCCAAACTGGAAGCAACGATACAAAGTATGCTTCCCGTAGGAATCGAACCCACGACCACTGGGTGACAAGGCAAACGCCTAAACCACTCGACCACGTAGACATGCTATCATAAACTAGATAATCCGTTACAATTTTCACGAAACAGTAAACATCTAACAATACTCCATATTTTTCCTACACGCCTGGATCAATGTGGAATAATGTTTACATTTTGTTTTTTTGTTTCGACAGTATATCTGTCTCCCTCTTTCCGACAGCTTTCCTTGTTTTTCTTTGTTATATCCTTGACATCCGTGTCGGAAACATTGCTTATCACAAATCTTTGTGCTGTTCATCCAAAGATTTAGTTTTTTTTCTGAATGTAACGAGAAGCCGAAAAATAAAGTGGTGCAATGTAACTTTTACGGAACTAAGGTGCAGCAAAAAAATAAATAAAGAAAATATAATAATTGGTACAGCCACAAATGTATATCTGATATTTAAAAAGATACGCAATGCGCAGATGCAGTTGAATACCAGAGTTAACATAGAGCGAGTGCCTATCGAAATCTATACAAAGCAAGGCAATGTTGTACTGTAAATGTAAGCATAGCTTCATATGTCGCCATGTGTACCAGATCACACATGCAAACCTAAACACCAGTCCATAATAATTCAATACTAAAAGTACCAAAAAACGTAATTCATTATTATTCATAATGTTACAAACAAAGAGGTATAAAAATAAATCTAATAAAAATAGCAAGGTCACCAGTAAAAGCTGGTTTAATTTGAGTATTTTTAGTAAGTATAATTTATTTTCAATTTATTATTAATAACTTTATAGATACTTACTAAAATAGTATAATAAAGTTTACCAGAAAAATGTTCGCGGAATTTGTTCGAAAGAGCATTAGACGCCCCACTCTGCCCCGGCCAGAGCGGGAGGACTCATATAAAGAATCCTATCCTTAAAATGGCCTGAAAATCTGCTAGCCAATCTAACCTAACGATATATTTCAAAAAACCTACATATTCTTAAATTCTAAACACAAAGCTCGTTTTGTTTTTGTTTGCAGGGCAACAAAAAACAGGTAAGCACTGAAAATGAATTTTTTGCAATGCAACTAGAGTTCCACAACCTCATAATATTTAGAAATATGGACTTTAGACCGCTCAACAAAGAACTTTAAGTCATTCGGGCAGTTATTATTAAGGCACATAAAATTCTATAGAAAGCGAGTGTTGGTTGAATAGCAGAAGTTTCTAACAAAGAGAACGCAATCAAAATCATTCAGAGGCTGTGAGTAATCAGATTGATCAAAAAAGTACTGTTGGTTCAACCACACAATATTATTTCTATCTTATTCATACGTACGTTAAATAATGCAATCAAGCTATCTCTTTCTCTATTCTTAAAAAAAGGTACTATCAGGTCGTAAATAATCCAATAAGATCTTTTTATAGAAAAAAGAAAATATTAAACAAAAGAACATCACCAGAACAATGACTTCGACTTTTGAAAACAAATTATGAAGTAAACAAAAGTATATTATAGTAAAATTATCAGTTTGATAAAAGGTTCACAAAAAAAAGAACGCAGCATCAATTCATGATTCGACCTATTCCATTTTCAAATAGTGTAATGATAACTAACAAGATGGATGCCACACTCTCAGCTTGAACATTTTGATTCGCGTAATCAATAATTCCGTGTTAAATTCGAGACCTGGTAAGTCTCGTCGTTTCTATAGTAACAACCATCCCTTTGGCCCGAAATCACAGGGCCATCCCTCCGCCGCGCAAATTTAAAGGGAATCGAGAATCAGGTAATATACACACGTAATATAACTACCTAAATATTGAGGGTGAAGATGAGATTTATCTTCTAATTATTACGTAATATTCCACCTTTGGTTAATTAAAGTTAACTGCGTAGTTCTGAAAAACTGCTTCAGGTTTAGAATATTTTAATAGATAACTAAGTTAAGCAGTATTTGATGGTTTATTCACCTCAAAATGTTACGAAATAAAAACAACTGCAGAGGTAACTCATTTATCTACCTGCCTAAAAGCAAGTTACCGAAAATTCGACTGTTAAATTGAACATGAAAAGTAGATAAACTTAAGTATGTGAGTAGGTGCGATTGCATTGCTAACCACAAGGATGGCGAATAACAGGAAAGAAACTCGTTACGAGCTCTAATACAGCAAGCCACAAGCCCTCTTTCATTTTTTCTGTCCCCACAGCTGTTTTTGTAGTTTGTAAAAACGCAAATACAGCAAAATAAAAATTCAAGAACAAATAATAATTCATGCATATTGATTCATGTGCCTATACAGTAGTAGTAGTAGTAGTATGTTTTTAAAAATAAAATTCTAAGAATCCGCTATAAATATGCTTTCGCATACTTTAAAACTTAATTAGACATGTCATCACTAAATGAAAACATACTTAACATACACTCTATCCAGTAATGGCTATGAATTCCAACGCTTTCGGTTAGCCAGTTTTACTGATAATTTAGTGCGGTATTATGTTGTTAGATTATATAAATGTTTTTTTTTTTACTTTTACACGCATTTTAAAGTAGATGAGGTCAGTGTTTTGTACCTGACTTTTCTGAGAAGAATGATGACGTTACCGAAGTTGAAATTAAGATAAAAATTCAAAAATGGCTCCAAGACTTAAACCATAGATCAATTTTTTTGTAATGAGGCGATAACACTTCACACTATTAATTGCGTGTTGTGTAGCGTATGCTAAGTCTGTTCTCCTTGATGATAAGCACTCATGAATGGGTTTTCTAAATGTCATGCTCCTTGTTAATAGGAACATAGTAAACAAAAGGTAGTTGTGCTAATAAATATAATTATGTAGGAGATTAGTGGATTATAGGGCTAATTGGGGAACGTAGAATCTTACAAGAGTCTATAATAATGGAATATGATGAAGATTATTACAGTTGTGTTGGTTGTCTATTAAAACGTATTTATTAAAGTAACTGTAAACTTTATTACAATTAAAAACGGTTTAATAAACTACTTACGTGCTACAAATAACTATAGGTGCACAGCAGGAGATGAGAGACAAGTATCATAAAGTCTTCCAAACTACCAGGAGGCCAGAATGGTGAAGTAGTAGTGTTATCATTGCATGTTATTAGAAATGTATACATATTTGATTACTTCTCATTTGAGCACCACGTTAAAATATAGATTGGTGCTCTAACGAGAGAATAGGTGCTCTAGGAATGGGTGCTCAAAAACGGAAATATTCCAAAAAACCGGAAATTTTGAATCTATACTTTGAGTAAGCTATTTTAAAAAGCTCTTAACAATTTTATAATATTAGAGGCTTAAAACACAGATAATGCTTTAAAAATGTTATCGGTTTTAAGGATCGCAGATCACTATCTGAACCTCTTAAATACGAATAACGCGTTTTCAACGAGAATTAGGACGAGATTCACACAGTAAAATGTAAATATTCAACATTAACATGTTAAACCTATCAATTCAACATTCGAGTCTGCCTTAATTATCTGCCGATCAATAGTTCCTTTAATTGACAACATCAAAGTTGAACGAATTAATCATTTACACGGCTAGTGTTGGGGATGTTCCTTACGGTCTGATAAATAGAACTTTGAATTTTGACAAATTTGGAATGCCTGATAAGCGTGGAAGAATCATAAAGTACGTGCACGCACAAAAAATCAAAAATCAAATCAAAAAATCAAAATCATTTATTTGCATAAATAAGGTACAGAAGGTTGGTAAAATATAACATATAAAATTGCTCTCTTATTCTGCCTTTAATTTCGGCGTGCAAATATAAAAGTAACACATTTTTATAGTATTTAAATTAATTGAAGATCATAATCATGGCAGATAATTCCATTAAAATTGTATTATTGTATAAATGTCAAAATAACCATAAAAAATAATAAAGTAATAATCAAAAATGTCAATAATATTAATTTCAATAATGGGCGTGATTCGCCACACAATAATATAGGTAACAAAACTAATTTAAAGTATGTATATATCTTCTCTATTTACCATTGGCAATAAGCACATATCGTTGGAAATGAGCTGCTGGACGTCTTTACTTGCGCATCGCCCGATATTTTTAAATCTTCAGTTTATCCATTTGCAACACTTCGTAACATTTTTTCAATGGTTCGCTGTGTAATTTAGATGTATAAAACAAATAGTTTGTAATCAATCGTATAATAATATAAAAAAACCTAAATAAATATACAAACGAAACATTTACAAAAAAAGGCCTAAACTAAGTAATTCTAATTACAACAAGGACACTTGGCATCAAAGTACTCCTCGGCATCGCAGTCATTCAGACACTTGCCCAAAAGACTGGCTGTGTTGCCACGTTGAATGGCACTGCTAATTCCTTGACCAAAGAAAGAGACAGCCCTCTGGTCACGCGAAGTTTCAACCAGTCGTCAAAAAATCTTTAAAATAGATTCGCACTCGTGTCCCAAGGCCCAAGCTTTTCGACGGGCCAAAACTGTAGCCACAAGTAGTATTTGTGCCATTTGAGGACTATTAGAATACTTTTTCTTTTAAAAATTATAGGTTGTCCCTGAATTTGCACCTACGGAGCATGCGGAAAAACAAAAATCTGTAATTTCCTCAATACAAATAATGATTGTGTTCCTAAACTAGGTAAATATAGTGGTTAGTTTGCGTAAATGCCCTATTACTAACCTAACAGAAATATCTATATAAACCTAATAGGATAATCATCATAATCATTTCAGTCGAAAGGCCTCCCCTAAATGTCGCCACATTGACCGGTCCCGTGCGTCTCGCATCCAGCGGATCCCCGCAACTTTCACCAGGTCATCGGTCCACCTTAGTGGGAGGCCTTCCAACGCAACGTCTTCCGTCGTCTTCCGGTTCGCGGTCGCCACTCCTGAACTTTCCGGCCCCATCGGCCATCCGTTCTGCGAGCAATGTGCCCTGCCCACTGCCACTTAAGTTTGGCGATTCTTCGGGCTATGTCGGTAACCTTGGTTTTCATGCGGATGTCCTCATTTCTAATTCGATTACGCAAGGAAACTCCGAGCATAGCTCTCTCCATTGCCCTTTGGGTGACTTCCAGCTTTCTGATGAGGCCCATTGTGAACGACCAAGTTTCGGTCCCGTATGTATCACTGGCAATACACAGGGCATAGGATAATGCGTAGTTTTATTTAGGTAGGTACGTCTCTTCAACAGGCTCACGGATCATTCTTGAAAACGCCTACCGCCATCAGTTCGAGGATGAGTGGCCATCCATAATATATCTCTCACCTATGCTAATAATTATGTATCATTACGAGGTAAAATTTCTTGTAAGTTTGTGAATTTGTATAGGGTTATCTCCGAAACTCCTTACCGATTCAAAAAAATCTTGCACTAACGAGAATAGAATCTACATTATCTACGAGTGTTGACACAAAGACACGCTTAGTGTCTAACGCTGTCAAACAAAGTAAAACGCACGGACACAAACACACGCTTAGTGTCTAACGCTGTCAAACAAAGTAAAACGCACGGACACAAACACACGCTTAGTGTTCTAACGTTGTCTGTGGACTAACGTATTAACTACTACAAGTGCACTCACGATTGGCAATTGTTTAAGATCCATTGAACGTGTTCAGTCAGCAGCACTAATAAAAGGGATGTTTACTGACTAAAAAAAATATGATTCTAATTAGTCCTTCTGTTAGATTATTGTAAAATATTTGATACGTATTTTTTGTTTTATCAAATCAATAAAAATTGACGAAGATAAAACGCGTCAAAGATTTGAGTGGGGGTCGTGACGTCATTCACCGGTAAAAAATGTTATACTTAATAGTACTAATGTCTTAGAATATGACGTCACACGAGTTTTCAAAGCACTGTATCGTCTTCATTGTTTGTTTACCTAAAAAAAGAAAAAATACGTGTCCAATATTTTTTGGAAATCTATCTGATGGACTAATTAGATATTTTTTAGTTTAAAATTAAAAAAAAAATCGCCACTGTATTGATTAATTTCATTTTCTGTATAGCTATAGTACTTATTACTCAATGACCAGTGGCAGTCGCTCCATGCAAAATACTCCAGTTAGTGTAAGCTGACCCCAAACTAGCTAGAAATAGGCTAAGCAGAGTATGACGTCAGTTTGGCCTAGTTAAAGGCCGCAGTTAACTGCAGGACGTCATAAGCGCAGAGGACCTAGATATATTGTTAGGCTATCAGCGATACAAACGATAGGAAGTGAAAAATGAATGAGCAATATAGAACTACCAAAAACGTTTTAGATTTACGAATCGCTTGATGTAGGAATACTTGGGGGAGTTCTATGTCCAGGAATCCATCATTTTGGGCTGGTCTTCTATTATCAGAATAACAACATCTCGTGAGTTTTAACATAACTGGATTTGGTGAATGAGTGTACCTCATTATTCTCCAGTAGTGTAAGCCGTTGGTAGCTGAGGAGCTCGTGGCTTAATAAGAACTGCCACTCAGGTTCGTCTTCAGGTAAAGCTGTGCTTGCCTAGGTCGGTCTGTGGATGGGTGACCGCCCGACATACCGAGTTTCCTCCGTGCCTCAGAAAGCACGTTAAGCTGTTGGTCCTGGCTGCCATATATAGATCTTTGGCAGTCGTTACAGGTAGGTGGTCAGTGACCTGAAATTCTGACATCCAGTCTTACCAAAGAGTTTCGTATTACAGGTTGTCAGTGACCCAAAAATTGACAAACAGTCTTACCAAGAAATATCGTATTACCCAGTACTAACATTTTTTTTTATATTTTTTTTTTGGAATGGGCTTGCTCTTGACCTCAATCTTGCCCTAAGGGCAGAGATGAGGTCAACGATGGAACGAGCTTACCCAGAAGAAGTCTATTTACTCGCGACTTAAATAGATTGGGGTTATATTATGAAAACTTGTAATTGGCCTTATTGTTTTTATAAACCAAACTATTGTGTCTACCTAGCTGTAAGTTTTCCTAAAATAATAAAATTAAAATAAATATGAACTCGGAAAAACCGACGCAGGCAGGGAGTTCCACTCCTTGGCTGTGTGCATAATAAAGGACTTAGCAAAGCGCTTCGTTCGAATGTGTGAAACATCGACTAGGTATGCAGTACGTCTAGTCTCCCGATGGAAGAAGGGAGATGGTGGAATCAGCCCGTGGAGCTCCTGCACACACTCTCCGAAGTACAGTCAACTCAACTGTCTGACTGTGTGTGTGTGTGTGTTGGCTGTCTAGTGTGTCAACTTGGTTTTGGAGGTCAGATTAGCAGTCGGTCTATGTAGAACACTGGTATTCAGTAACATAGTTGGAAAAAGGCGATGAGGGCAAGGATGGAATCGCTTAATTTTGACAAATTGCCCGGAGTATGGGAGTCGGAATATAATAATAAGCAATTTATTTTCAGGCATCAACGCCCATAGGTAAATACCTTACAGACTAACACTAATATGATAAAATACAATTTGTGTTAGTTAATAGAGCCTTAAAACTATGTTAGTAACACTTCACTAGCGCACTAAGTCACTGCGCGTTCTTGTGGCACTTACCCGCGGAAGCGACGGAACACCACTCCCAGCGGCCAAAAGTCCTCTTCCAAGACGAGATGCAGAAAACATGTTGGTATTCGCACCACGAACGCCCTAAAGTTGCCGTTACGGCGCGACTCAAATAACTGCACTGTCACCACGTACTTCATCTTCTGGCGCACGTACTCCACAATGTCCTCCGCCGTAGTGGTGTAGTGTAGACGGGAGATGTACACCGGAGTGTTTGGCTTTGCGGCACGAATGGTCACGTTGGGCTCCGATGGAGCCGTGCCGCAGCGGTTCTTGACGGTACGCTGACGACGCTTCCTCATCACCGTCACAAAACCATCATCAGCCTGGATGCACCTTTACCGGCACAGGCTTTGAGCAGAAGCAGTTAATATGAGGGTGACCTTTGTCTAGAGGTGGAGACAACATAGGCAGACGTGTACGGTACCCTAAATACTCATCATCATTCTCTTGCCCTTATCCCAATTCATTTGAGGTCGGCGCAGCATGTCTTTCCCTTCCATACTTCTCTATTTTTCGTCATCTCATGAGACACCTCCTTTCTTACCATATCATTCTTAACACAGTCCATCCATCGTATCTTTGGTCTTCCTCTACTCGTATATCCTTCCACATTCATATTTAAAACCTTCCTCACGACATTTTCCTCATTCCTCCGCATCACATGCCCATACCACGACAACAGATTTTCACACAACTTTTCAGTCAGTTAACAGTCAAAATTGATACCGCCTTTGTAACTAATATTGTCACCATAGTACGAGCGAATCTCGTTTAATTCCAACCAGAGAGAAAAATATTCCTAAACATATCATCATGACACAAATCTCAATAAACAGTTCAATAGACTAGATCACTAGGTACGTTATACTATTATATTGCACTATTAGAGTAATGGGCTAGGCAGAGGAGCTCCCCTCTTGCGGAGGCGGTGCTACTCAGTTCAGAGGCCCGGCGCTCACAAATAGCAAGCTGCGACTTGGCATACAGTGTACTTCTAGTACAGGGAGGCACTAGACTTTACTGAGATCTATTTTTTGTTGTTTTTGATAAAATAATGAGCGACTACGCTGACTGGGAACCGTATTTTCGAACCGTTCGGAGTTTTTTGTTTTTTTTTAAACTTTGCCCCACGCTAGGAATTTCTCCTGTATCGTGGGTGCGTTCACAAACATTTAAACTCACATACACAAACACCCAGACCCGAAACAACTATCTGTAGGCCATACAAATATTTGTTCCGTGCGGGGATCGAACCCGCTACACGTAGCGTAGCAGTCTGCTTGAGCCACTGCGCCAACCGTGCGTCGAAGTTCAAACTCTGGGGCCAAGTCCGTACAGCCTTTGTAGTTTTTACGCTTTGTTGACGCTTCCCGTGACCCAAGGCTTTTACCTAAACTAGAGGCTAAATGCTACGTGCATACACACATCTCTTAGGCACAATACCAGCTGACCGGGTTGATGAAGAATTTTTGGATGACCTTTTAGAGTTTCTTGTTAGTTTAGTCATTTTTGTTTCCAAAACCGTTTTATATACGAAATACTACATATTTGGTTATGTGTGTCACAAACTCAAAGGATTGTCTAACGGAAATTCTGGTCAAAAGTAAAATTCGGAGAATCGCCTCAAGGTTTTAAAAAGGTGGTTCTAAGAAAACGACCCGGTGCACACAACATTCTGACTGTGAGGCTGAGCACAGACACGAGAAGAACCATGAAAATATGTTTTGGTTGACCAGACAAAGGTTTGTTTATTTAGAACACATGGTCCAGAAAAAAAAAACATTAAAGTTTTTTTTTCAATTTGTCTTCGTTAAGAAATCTTTTTTCTCTTTTATTTTTCTCTTTATAGATGCCTTTTGATCTGAGTTATCAAGGTTATAGATGAGAAAAAATATTCTTGAAATAAATATCTAATTAACTCTTGGTGTCACGTAAGAAGTAAATACATATTTACGGTCTTAGATATTCATCAAATTATATTTTACAATAAAATTTGCATTTGTATTACCTTCATGACAACTACTTATAATAATAGTTAATTATAATAATATAATATAATTATTTTAATTCTTATCATCACTCTGTTTATTCTATTCCACGCATTTTTAAACAAAAAGTCGTCAAAAAGTTCATCAGGATTTCTGGGCATTCTTACCGTTGAAGCCGCTGCAGACAAGTTTATCGACGCACTGCCATTTTATTCACCTTATAATACTTATTGTACAATTATTTTTATTACATGTATATTATTTTAAAAGTGTTTTTAAAATGTACTGTATACACAGTAAATATAACACATGACTGTAATGATTTCCAAAAACTAGTTTTCCGATGTCTAACCTGATTTAAACGGTGTATAAAAGAGTCGCAGAAAAAGAAAATGTCGGAAATGCAGAACGTGTCTCTGAAATACAATTTTATTATTACAGCCCTACTGTCCAGTGACCGTATCTATCGACCTTGATAACAGTTGTTTGCTAGAACTCTTCCGGCTGCTACTATCTACATAGATAGCTATATAACTAAACTGCCTATATCTACAATCTATATCGATCCATCTTCGGCTGCTACCAAAATAATACTTAGTGCAGCAACACAAATCAAAATGATTTGGTGTTTATTATGTTCCCGCTGTTTGATTATTTCTATTTAATCCTAAAGATAATATTTTTACAACAGCAATTTAATTGGTTCTTAGAAATTAGCCGATTTTAGTTTATTTTTTTATACACGTGTTATAAAATTTTGTTTATTAACTAGCCATTTATATATCATCATTATGCATGTTTTTGAAAAAGAATGTTAGTTTGGCGTTTATTTTCTGAAAATGCTGATTTAGTCCAGAATGGAATGGACTTAGACCCCAAAGAAACCTGAACAACCAGAAAAATACTTTTGTAATAAAACAGAAAAACAACCAATTACGTACATTCAGCATCAATATTTATTCATATCATATTAAACAAAACACACCCCACACAGTACAAACACCCTAAAAATATCACGGAATCAGAGCTCAGATCCAGGGCTGTACCTGACATCATTCGGTGGCCTTCAGGTAAAGATTTAGCCGCCATTGAAGGCGAATTGAAAAGAGCCCATAATAAGCGACGCGGGGGAGGGTGGTAGGGGTGTCACTATCGCAACGAGCCCTCGCGAGCGATCGCCATGGCTACGGAGCCCGGCGCGCGTCGAGTGCGGCCCTGGGTGGCCTTGCAATGGTATGGGGAGGGCAATAGCCCCGTCTACTTGCAAGCGCAAAATATGATGGCTCAGAAGGTTCATGCGTAACAACGGACAATGAAATCCTCTTAGTAATAGGTACTGCGTACTTCTCCAAACAATACGTGCAACAGGGAAAGTGAATCGGTAATGTAAATAGGTACTTCAGTGTTGTTTTGCGATCCTCTAAATGGAAATATTAGTTTAGGCAAAAGCATTGTTCTCTCTCTGGATGACCTTTGACTATGCTCTGCGATAGGCCAATACCTCATTTTATCCTTTCTTTGTCGTGTGATTAGTGCCTAATCTGGTGTTTTTATGTAGATTGATGATTCATGCTGATTTCCTCACGATGCGCGATGTTTTCCTTCACCGAAGCAAATGATAATTATAAAATACGTATATAAATCCGCCTATGACAGTCCGACGATCACACCACTAGATTATCACTGATATTACCCCAATGTGAGCCTTTTTCTTGCGCTTGTTGTCTTAGTAAGAATTTGGGGAAGATTGCTTTATGTAGACCTCGTATGTATGCCTAGAGGCTGGTTTGACTACCATCAAATACTATTAAAGGAACATTAAACTCTCTATTTCATTCTATCTGCTGTCACATTCTTTCGATTTTCTATTCAAGTGATCATAGTGAGTGATAAAGACCCCAGTCATTTTTAAATAACTGCATTTAATTTTATTGGTTACCGAATCATCACAAAAATTTTATGAAATAAAAAAAATCACCTCTCGTGAATTAAGAAAATTGACAAAATCGTATAAGAGTGACAATCAGTCTTACCGTTATAGTCGTAAGCCCGGTTATCCGCTGCATCCTGAGACTAGACTAAAAGCTGACCCGCAACGTCGCTGAGATAAGGCTGGGCAGATGGCCGAGCCCTTCGCTCGACATATACCACAAAAAGAGTGTTAGGGAATGGGTCGGTAGCGGGACGGCAGTGGGTCAGGAGCGGGACGGTAGCGGGTCAGAAGCGGGACGGTAGCAGATCGGGAGTGGGTCGGGAGCGGGACGGGAGCGGGACGGTAACAGGTCGGGAGCGGGACGGCACACATACTCCCGAAGATGCAGTTACACTTGGGGATGTGACATTGGGACATAACTTTTTTCTCTTTTGGATATTAATCGATGGGAATAAAACAATTGTAGTGGAAAATTTATTTTTTTCCAATATGTTAAATGACATGCTTTTCTACAAAGTAATAAAAAGTAAGACATTTATATTTCTTATAAGTAGACATAATTCGTCGCCGTATCCGAATCCACCGATATCTCGTTTTGTTTTGATACCAAGTGACGCCGGTGTCTAGTGGAGTACGCCCGAACCGCGCCCGGTTCGCACCCGACCCGCACCCGCGTTATTTGTGAATGCCATAAACAGCACGTACCCCGCGACGGGCCCGACCCGACACGCGGTCGACCCGCGCCCGCTTTCTGTGTCATTTGGACCGAAAGGTTCATTGCTATTCAGTTGTGTGAAGTCGAAAGTTGTATCAGCTGGTCCTTCTGACCGAAACTACGAAGTGACACTTGTCGCTATCAATTTGCGCTCGCCAGCGTTTCTGTCGACGTCCTAAACAACGCGTTTTCCGCTAATGTATACTAGATGTTTTTTTTTTGTTTCTTTTTCAAGGTCGTCGGCTATTTTTCTTGCGGTGCATTTTTGCTCGGACTTTTCGTGGTTTTATGCGTTCTTTTAGCAGCGTTTATTTGATGACTATTTGATTTCAATTTGAGCGTGGGAATATGTCTGTTTTGTATAGGTTTTGCGATATAGATAATAATGTTCGATATTCATGTTTATGCAGATGGCATTGCATAATATTTTCAGCAATGTTTTATTATTTTTTGCAGAGGTTTAGGATACGATAAACTGTTTATTTATATAAAATCAAAATAGCGAAAAATAATATGAATCATAGTTGATATAAAATGTATACTAACAAAAGGCAGTTTATATATCCATCTGTACATTTGGCCCTATAACATGGTAATCAAGGGAAAACAAATCCTATTACTAATATAACAACGTCCAATTATTATTTATAACAGAAGTTATTATTCGCGTGTTACAAAACCTCAGAGCCTATATCTAGGCGGCGATGAAACCTCTACAACGGCTCCTAGGAAGCCCTATAACAATCTCTGAATATTACATTCACGCGATTCTCGCCCTTATTGCTTCATCGTAGAATATATTATCGCTCGTAATGGAAAAGCGGGGAATATCAGATTATTGTACATGTACGCAATACAGCTGACTTAGTCCGACAATATTGAAAGTTGCGCGTACATTGACGACTGGGTACGAGTGCGCTATTCGTTTTCACGTACTGAACGCGCATTGGAGGATGCTCCTACAGATGTTGTTATATGACATCAAGGTCGTTTTGGGTGTCATGATAGGAACCAAACTGGACTGGCGTGAGTTTCAGTGCGTGTCTCAAGTCAGTTTCCCTCAATATCAGACTAGGCGGCCTCAATTTTCAACGCTTATGCCTCTATAAGTTATTCCGCCCTGCATACGATGTGTAGGCCTTTGAATTTTCTTTTTATTAAAACCTAGTTTTTTGGAGCAATAAATCTTTTGACGTTTTTTGCTTTATCATGTCGGGGAGGTGAACATTGAAGGGTTTGCGAAAAAAGATGACTTTTCTTTTTATCTTTTTTGCGATGGCTGTGTGCCTTGTATATTATATTATATGTATATAATACACAAGGCACACAGCCATATATATTATTGAATTGTGCATAACATCCAGTGGTACCTTACGGTAACTTATTATTCTCGCCTATGATTTTGCTTCAATATATCTATTGCCATTCATATATCTGATTGCCTGTATCATCCCACTGTTGGACAAAAGCCCCTCCCCAGTAGTTCCGATTCAAGATCAATATGGACTAAATTATGTAACATAGTCCTTAAAATATTTCATAATCAATTTAACATTTACGAAAACTTAGTACCAATCCATGCTCCACTTAACTTTTAAATGAATTCCGACAAATCGAGAACAAAGATAACATCACAACACTACCCTAAAGAACTGCGGAACCGTTCAAATATCTAGAACGACAAACATCGACATAAAATGCGACGTAGCCCCCAACCCAACAAACCAAAAAAAAATAAGTTCATGTTTTTGGCGGCTGCTTTATCGGCGGCACATTTCAGTCTATGCGCCGCTCTGGGGGTGAAACTGGCGCGACAGCCCGACCCCACCCCACCCCAGACTTAGGCCCCACCCCAATCCCAGTAGCCTAAAGCCTGATGGTGCTGTATTTGACAAAATGCTCCAGTTACATTCCCGAAACCTAACTGAACGCAAGCACCTTTGACCTTTCAAAATCTAAATGCCTTCGCTAATTTTTTTCTCGCTTCAAAGCAATGGCTAAAGATGGCATGATTTATCAAACTGACGAGCTAGGAACAAAGTCATTTCGAAGATATTTTCCTCGACGTCCTAAATTTATGTCTGCGTTTAATTTAATTTCCAGGATCTAAGAAAAATAGGTTGGGAAGTGTGTTTTCCACAAGTTAGGACATTAAATGACGGAACAGTGAATTTGTCTTCATCACCTATCCGTCTTGTGCCTGAATGCTTTCTGTACAACAATGGCACTTAGGTACAGATGACACCATAAATTTGACTCCCTTATGAACAATGAAGACGACCAAATAATGTCGCGAATTGACATTCAAGAAGCTATTTCAGGACATCATGATATCTGCCACCGGACGTGAAGAATGCAAAACTATCTGAAAAAACCAAAAAAGAAAGAAACTCTCCGAATTACAGGTTTTCTTTAAATGGTAGGTAATCTTTTATCAAGCGAGATCATTAAATAAGGTTTAGGTACTGTCCTTAACACCCTATCAACTAGAATAAGGTCACCAATGGTGCAACTTTCCCTGGAAAACCGATCGATAACCCGGCCCGTGTTTTTGATCATAAAAAGCCTAAATTCTTTTTATGAATTGTTAAATGAAGATATACATCATTCGTATTTTAAGAGACAGTTACATTTTTAAGAATTTCGTGGTAATCCGTGCATAATTTAGTCTGGAATATGAATAAAAGATGGCGGGTGGAGTGCGTGATCTTGGCATTGACACGGCCAGATATTGCAGCCGAGCGTAAACAAAGGAGGAGGAATGTATCATAAAAGAATGGTGATGTTTCGACCGTAATTTTGAATGGTTGCTCGCGGGCTGAAATACCTTTTCGACGCAACTTCGCTGCATTTGTGTGGTGATTGGTTCTTCGTTCGTTACATAAAATATTGTAGGTTAACAGCGTTGTTAAAGTTCAATTGTTAGGTATAAAGTGAGTTTGAGTAGATTTTTCTGGAGCCTGTTTTCATTAATTGTATAGTATATCCAACTAGGCGGAAAAACTCCGAGCACAAAGCGAATATATTCGAATACCATTGACGACATCGGAGGGTACAGAGCTATGATACGGGGCGAGAGGGAATGGGACGCCGTCGCCTCCTTCTGCGAAGCAGTGATGCTAGCGAAGGAGGTGGCGGAATGTGAGAGGGAGAGAACCTCTCGTCCCAGCCACCGCAGGAGACTCTCCGGGCGTCGGGGGCCACGTGATGGCTTCACCGTAGGTGCGGGCCTGTGGACGGTGAGTGATGGGCTAGCTCGCCGTCCGTCCGTCTTATGACGACGATAGGCCTTGTCGACGGCGCGTTCGTGTTCCACGCGCGCCTCAAAAAGATGTAAGGGGCCCGCAAGGGCCGACGCCCGTCGGGGCTGCGGGTTGTTCGAAAGAGATACCGCGGCCTCGGCACAAGGGCTAAAAAGGAACATGGGTGGTTTTTAGTCAGTAGAAGTCTGACACTCCCTTTCGCTCTGCCCAGAGCGGGAGGGGTTATTTGTTGATTTCCCACCCCCCCCCCAAAAAAAAAGGACTGTATTATTGCTTTGTCAGCTTATTTTAAATGACAACAGTCGAAATCAAGATATTATCAAACAGTGATAAGGCCAGCAGATAGATCATAAACTGCTAACATAGAAAAAAAAAACATACCGATCGAATTGAAAACCTCCTCCTTTTTGGGAAGTCGGTTAAAAATAGACCTTACCACTATAAAAATTAAAATCTATTTCAAGGACCAATATTATCTCAGATGGTAGGTACTCGTAAAGGCATCATCTGGCGCGTAATACTCACTTTTTTATTTTAGTCTATGCCTCACATATTAGCCTAAACCATAACAAACACGCGTGTTTTGCAACGTGCATGCAAGACAGCAATATTTATGCTTGCATAAAAGTCTAAGGCAGTTTCGGTATTTTAGTAAATTCGTGAGTCATTTCACTCTTTCAGATGTTATCGTACAAAACTACGGTTGTATATGACCGTTGTATTCACCCCTTTAATAACTACGTTGTTAATGAAATATATTATTTTAATTATAGGACTTTTGATGACGCATTATGTCATGGAAAGGTGAATTGTGTTTTTTATTCATTATTCCCTGTATTGTTACCACCTATTAGTTTTAAATTTGGAATTAGCCCGCCATGACATACCCAAACCACTTTCATTCTTCCGCAACGAAATTAATACGACAAAAATAGCGGAGGAGTAGGAAAAACATGATTGTGTCCACCTTGTTAACGTTTTCCCGAAAAGGTTACTTCCGTTGTCTACCCACCATGTGTTGACGTATATGTCTTCCTACGTTTCTGTCACCAAGATTAGCTGTACCTAGTGATATTTGTCCTAATTATCCATAGGTGCGAGAGCACCCACAGCTTTCCTTACCCTCTAATTTTGTGAGATAAGTTGCCACGGATTATTAAGCTATTGCATAGCTTCTATCGCGGGCCTTGAGCGTGGGGACCGAATCCAGAAATTCCGTAACGAAAAAAACCTAACACTCATTTATTTAATAAAAAAAAAAAAATATATGTTTTATCGGTATAAATGTATGTAATAATAATAATGTACGAGTATATAATATACATATAATGTTTTTTTTTTTATTTTTTTTAATATCAAAGAAAAAAAAAGCTTTACCGCGGCAGTCTCCAAGTGCCACACGTCTTTTTTGTTTTTTTTTTTTGCCTTTTTTGTCTTTACTACGCATAAAAGTGCATCTTGCTATACATTTTGGCATAATGTACCATCACATCGTGAACGGTGAGATGGAAGGACCAATGTGTAACTAGTAATTATAGGTGTTGGGTAGCTGGTGAGGTGCTGATACGTCCCGTCGGGGCTGCGGGATGTTCGCAAGAGATACCGCGGCCTCGACATGAAGGCCTAAGAAGGAACATGGATGGTTTTTAGTCAGTACAAGTCTGACACTCCCTTTCGCTCTGCCCAAGAGCGGGAGGGGTTATTTGATGATTTACCACCCGTCAAAAAAAAGGGCTAAGAAGGAACATGGGTGGTTTTTAGTCAGTAGGAGTCTGACACTGATTTTCGACCCGCCATAAAAAAAAATAAAAAAAAAGTTGCTGGTACGTTGGTGCCGGGGAAGTTGCAATTAAATATTTATACCAAGTAATAAAATTGTGTTGTCTTGTGTGAGACCAATAAATACATTTTCTTTCTTCTTTATTTTTCTTATTTTCAACTTCTGATCCGAGAGAGATCCTCAACACGTGTCCTTTGTGTTTGTATAAAGGTATTGAATAAGCTTAACCTGTTAGTTCAATCGGCTGGCCGTTTTCCTTCAACTAGAACACTTTCTTTGTTGCCTTTTAAATTTATTTACCAACTAAATACCCAGCCTAACAACAGAAATATATATTTTCGAGTGAACAACATAAATTCTCATAGAGCACATTATTCTCAGTTTATCCCACCAGGAATGAAGTAACATACAATTCTTAAGTAGGTTCAAACCACAGACCGGGGCTAGACCCAAATCAAACACAGGCAGTAATTTAATAACCGTGTATATGCCAGGCGGACTCCAGTTGTTACTTACTTTAGTCTCTTGTGACTAAATTGTTACATTCCATTACTTTGAGGTTTAAACAAGATGTTAGGGCGACGGCACTTGGTACTTCTAGAATGCAATAGAATATTTTCCAAAGAAAAATCTGCTTAGCTAGTTTGTCTGTAAGACGACATGAATAACAGTAGAAAACTAGGTGTTGATGGTACCTGATTTAAAAGTACGTTCATATAAAAACAACTATAGCAATATGAGTTAAGACATTCCAGGAGCGTATCGTATAATTATAATATATTCCAAGGCGGACTCCAGTTGTTACTTACTTTAGTCTCTTGTTACATTCCTTTACTTTAAGGTTTAAACAAGATGCTGCGGGTTGTCCGCTAGGGATACCGCGGCCTCGACATGAAGGGCGAAGAAGGAACATGGGTGGTTTTTAGTCAGTAGAAATCTGACACTCCCTTTCGCTCTGCCCAAGAGCGGGAGGGGTTATTTGATGATTTCCCACCCCCCAAAAAAAAAAAAAAAAGGTTTAAACAAGATGTTAGAACGGCGGCACTAGGAACAGACGACAGCACATCAAGAAGCTACTTCAATCTGTCAAATTTCTTTTATAGATTTTCAACTTTATTGATCAAGCATTACGTTCAAAGTTGATTGAGAAAATTTGACAGTTTTAGGTACCTTAATGTGCTAGCGTTTGTATTTCAAGCTGCAATTAAATATTTTCTAAAGATAAAATTTGCCAACCTGGTGAAGTTTATTTGTTAGATAAAATGAAGAACAAAAGAAAACTAGGTGATAGACTACCTTATATAAAGGTACGTTAAAATAGAAATAACTAAACTGACGATTTTTTTGGCTCAACTCTAAGACGATGTTGGAAAGTTTTTGAGTGTGTGATCTGAAAGTATTGCCTTTGTGGTTTGTAGAGACTACATACCTTTTTACCTTGTAAGAAGATAAGTGGTTATTTTCAGGGTTGGGCTTAACCGGGAGTTCAGAAGTTGACGGTATGATACTCCCCGTGTTCGCAAGGCACGTTAGGCAGTTAATGGTGCTCCTAATCCAACGCCGGTTGGCAACAAATCGGACAATGACACTTTATTATGAAAACATCATGTACGTTAGGAAAAATCTGCATTTATTTAGCAAAACAGTTACGTATTATTTTTCTGACATTCAAAACTGCCTGTTATGGTTTAATTGAAATAAATGCTTTGAGTTTGAGTTTGATTATTTCTTTTAGCTAGTATCCGCTGTGCTGACCCTGAAAATGACGTTGAAGCCTACTAGGTACATCGACACCAGCACATCAAGATACCCGAAATTATTACATTTTCCCAATGAACATCGAACCTAAAGCTATTGCGATAAAATTGAAAATCTTTTAAAGACATTTGACATAATTATTGTAGTAGCATGGTGTGCTGGCGTCTGTATTTTTAACCGACTTCCAAAAAGGAGAAGGTTCTCTATTCGTGTGAATGTTTTTTTTTTGTCAGAATAATTTTTTGTACAAAGTCTCATTCCCATGGACATGTGATGCGAAGGAATGAGGAAAATGTTGAGTATGAATGTAGATGGCTATAAGAGTAGAGGCAGACCAAAGAAACGATGGATGGACTGTGTGAAGGATGATATGGCTAGAAAGTAGGTGACTGCTGAGATGACGAATAATAGAGAAGTATGGAAGAAGAAGACATGTTCCGCCGACCACAAATAGATTGGGATAAGGGCAGAAGAATGATGATGATGATGATGCGACTGGGAGCATCATCATCAAACAGTTGATTAAGGTACCATTTCATTCCAACAAGACCTATTACACTTGACATGATTCTCGGATATTAATGGTGAACTAATATTTGTGTAGGTAACCTATTAACGTATCCAATACGTACCTATTCAAATTAAAACTGTGCAAACTTCGCGCATGCTTAATTAAATTTATAATAAAACGAAATTGGCATGTGAGCGTTATTAGGATTTAATTAAATGTAATTATGGAAAGTTTAATTATGTGTAAATTCCAGATATATTACTGGGAACTATTTAAATGCTGACTTGTGTTTTTCAATAATAATTTAAAACCTTTAGAGCAGAGGTTTCCAATTTTTTTATCTGGTGGACAGCACCTGCTACTTAATTTTTTTACAGAAAATCTGAAAATTTTATTTTTAAATGCTTTTTTCAAGTGTCAATACTACCATTTTTTACAAAAATACAAAAACACAACAACATTTTTTTGTTGTACTTATCACCTGCCTACATCGATAGATAAAGTTATGCAACGTTTTTGTTCTTTCGTGTCGTTTCGTGGACCCCATTTTTTTTACGCCTTTGTAGATGAGATCTCCCGAGGACCCCTGAACCACTTTGAGAACCACTGCTTTAGAGAATTGGGATATAATAAGTTTACTGCATTATTGTAGGTGTATCCGAGGAACTAGCTACAGTGAATGTGCATTAACATATTTTTTTTTTTTAAAACGTTGCCTCACACTAGGAATCTCCTGTATCGGGAGTGCGTTTACAAACACTTAAACTCACATAATTATACAATCCAAACACCCAGACCCGAACCAACTATCTGTGGGCCATACAAATATTTGTTTCATGCGGGGATCGAACCCGCGACACGCAGCGCAGCAGTCCAATCGCTCAGCCACTGCGCCAACCGTGTCATCAATTATGCAAGAGTTGGCCAGAAAATTCTTCAAAAAAACTGTAAATAAAAAGTGAATAATGTGTTTTCTCATACCCCTAATAAACCAAACCTTTATGGGGACACCCTTCAGCCAAACATAGAAAATTAATGCACGTTCAGCCTTTAGCCTATTTGTCTTCTAAATAACTACCTAAAAGTGGACAGCATAATTGTTTTGATCGATAGCTTGTTCCAGTGGAAGGTCCGTATCAAAATAAACTATTAAATTGAACTTATCGATTGAAGGAGCCCAACTCGCATGCGCATAGGAATATTATATGTATGTACGTAGGTACGAACGACCTTCATCTACAATACAGACCCTTAAAATTAATTTTCCTTTACAGCGGCGTCGATGTTGCACGACGAATCACGCGTAATCAATACGCCACGTAATATACCACGGTTCGTGTCACCAAAGAGAATCCATCACCGAAAAAATAAGGAAAATAATAACGTTTAATATCACCAGAGACTTTGTAACTAATGAGACCTCATAAAATCCAATCAAAACGCAAAGGGCATTTTAATTAACGACGATGTTTAGTTAAAATAAATTTCAGAGAAGAACAAATTACGAACGGTTAATATTATTATATTTTCAAATAAACTGTTTGTGAACTTTATAACAAACAATATTTCGACGGAGAAAATTTTCGAAACTTCGGTCAATGACTTTCTGGAGACACTGAAATTGTAAGAACAATAATCGCGGTTAAGTGTCCGAGAAAAAAATACAATCCGTAATTGAACTGGTCCCCCAAAGGGTTGGAGGTGTGAAGCCGTCTAGACGGACCAGAAGGACGGGTTTTGATAAGGGTGCCTTGGACGACCTTGAACTTTAGAACGGCTTAAACAAATGAGGCTACCCCCGCCTTACATGTCTGCATGTAACGCCAGTTTTTACATCTTACGTAACCCTGGCTCCGAGGAGCAGTATCGAGCGCTCGGAGAAACGACTGGACCAACTTCCAGATATCATTAAACTGGGTCAGTTTTACACAAATGTTCACATTAAAAGCATCCCCAAAGTTCGTATTTACCCAGCGTAAGGGGCAAATTCACGGGCTGGTGATCGACATTCAAACAAAATACAACCAATTACTTATCGTGTCACGGCTAAAGGAATAGAAATTCTGTATTTCACCTTTGCAGAGAACTACATAATTGATATAGAGCACCACGGACAGGTACACAAAGGTAGCCGTGGCGTCCTTTGTGATCGACATATCAAATCACCATCGGACACTACAAAAACAAGCGAGACCCGGCCGGGTACAGACGTACGAAAATAAGTTCAGCCAGTTCCTAAACAAAAAGAAACTGAAATAAACAAGGTCGGGAATCAACGCCGCCGTCGCCGCCGCCATAAAGACCGACGGCCGTCCTTGAAAATGGGGGGTTCTTACAAATTGGGTTATTACGGTGCGTGAGGTGGGGGTGCGGACGGGCCGCTCGCTCGTGCGAGCGGGGGTTGCGGGAGGGGTGGCTGCGGTGCGGGGCGCGGGGCACGCCGCGTGGGCGTACCTCAGTGCGCCACCCGCGCCCGGCACGCCTCTCCAGGAAGACTCCCGTCCCAGACTGGGGTTCCGGCGCCGATCATTATAATTACTCTCCAAGGTGAGCCGGGAGCTGCAACCCCACCGGCGGCCTAATCCGGCTCGTGCTCCGCCGGGACCGGCCAGATATCCCCGACATAATATTGCGAGCGCCAAACATTAAAAGCACTTAAACATCATCTGCCTATCCGAACGGTGCCAATTATGAAGCAAATTGAAAGCCTCTCCAACAATTTTGAGTGTGGGTACTGAGCTTTATTAAGGTTTTAAATTATGCCCGGTTCGAGCTGACGAATGTAGCTTTATCTAAAAATATTCTTTGGTCGGGTTAGTTTTGAAGTGCCCTTTGTTCTGCTGGTAGGTGGGGTGATTAAAGTTGGTCTTCAAATCATTAACGCGGACTTCAAAGTCGTAATGAACGGTGAAGTTTGGGGGACAAATTGGGGCTCGTCTTTATGCAGTGTCTCGTTAGATAAAGGGCTTAGCGTCGGCCTTGTCGGTGTCAGGGCCGGCTGCAGATGAGACTGCCGTTGATAGCCTAGACTTTGTGGAACAAAGGCCTGCGTTCCTTCTAGATTGATAGTTACGTATTTATGAACGGCGCTTGTTTGTGTTCTACAAACGACGTAAGCGTAACTAGTCTATAAACCCGTGGGGGTGGGGAGGGTGGCTTTATTTATTTTTCTTGCATCAAGTGAAAGATAGGTAGCGATAAGAATAAGTTATGGGTAGTCTGGTATATCGTGCGTATCGTTAAATATTAGTGAATAGTTTAAACCTATACCACAAGAGCTTTTAAAAAATCAAAAGTAAAACAAGGGCTATCGTTATATAGGTATTATCTAGAGTGCTGGATTGTTTTGAATGGCGATCGTGACAGAAGTAATGCGCGTGACGCATTATGGCGCTGCGAATTTAATAAGGGCTCTCAAGACATACCTAGCGCGGCCGTAGAATGGGGGCGCAAACTCTATCTTGCAGTATCAGTGATGCAGTCTTACACCTTTTACTCTTCGAATATGAAATGGTCTGTTCTTTCAAGTAAAAGTATGTGTGTTACTAACGTAGTACCTAGTTAATGTACTGTCTCAGCTTATTGCAGTGCACTGCTACACAACCGCCCATCCCAGTGAGCGCGTGTCTAGGGTATGAAAAAATCATTATTTTTATAAAAAATAATAGTCCGGTTAAAACAATCAGCGTGTAAATCTCATGAATTGGACACAAGCATCCTCTCCAAGAGGGACCGTGGCGGTGCCAAATCATGGATGTCACACATTTTGAAATTTTTGGTTCAAGAACATTCGATTTCCTCACGATGTTTTTCTTCACCGTCTTAGGAGCACTGATGAATTAAATTACATAAAGAAACACGCCTCTTTACATGGTAACTACAGAATTGCATTATTTAGTACATTCAATGTTTTCCTCCCAAAAAAACGCCTTTTCAAATGCACTTCTTGATTTTAAATAAATTATAAGAATTTACTTTTACATCGATAACTTAAATGCGTTTTTTTTTTAATGCCCTATTTTAAAGAACTCGTTTCCTAGTATTATTGAAAACCAAACTTTTCTCAAGTTGAATAAGTTAAGTAGTTATAAGCAGGGCAACTTATAGGTCTCCAGTCAAAATCTAAGACACGCGCTTCTGATTTTGTATTGTATAATTATCACTTGCTTCGCTGAAGGAAAACATACTGAGGAAGAGATATTTCTTGGTAGCAATTCAGAGTCCCAGGGGCAGCATAAAAATCTGATACTTTTATCTTTAACGCACATAGAAAAACGATATACTGTAAGCAGGGCCAAAATTGGAACAAATCACATCGCAATCAACAATCTCGTTTTGTCAATACATTTCAGTTATTTTTCACACCATCGGGTTTTGTCCATTTACATTTCAGTTTATTTTAACAAAAAAAAAACAATCGAGGGGACGCCCCCGTCCACCGTAGACGCGGGCCTGTGGACGGTGAGTGATGGGTAAGCTCGCCGTCCGTCCGTCTTATGACGACGACAGGCCGTGTCGACGGCGCGTTCGTGTTCCACGCGCGCCTCAAAGAGATGTCAGCAACATGGCAGGGGCCCGCAAGGGCCGACGCCCGTCGGGGCTGCGGGTTGTTTGCAAGAGATACCGCGGCCTCGACATGAAGGGCTAAGAAGGAACATGGGTGGTTTTTAGTCAGTAGAAGTCTGACACTCCCTTTCGCTCTGCCCAAGAGCGGGAGGGGTTATTTGATGATTTCCCACCCCCCAAAAAAAAAAGGGGACGCCCCCGTAATATCATGCAAGTGCTAAAAGCCTCGCAGTTCTTTAACAACTCTACTCTATATAGTTTACATAAAATCATGAAGGTAGAAGATTTACGTTAAACATTTGTTTTAAAACTTCCTTCTCATAGCATCGTTGCGAGGCGTTCTATACATTCTGATCGCACATTGCGATGACGTAAGCCTGCGACCGGCTGGGGGCCAATTATGCGTGAACGAAGCCCTTAGCAACAGAGTGCGTTGCTTCAAAATACGACCAGCATAACATGACACTAACATACCATACAAAATCCTCTTCTAACACCCGAGAATTAAACAAATCGAAGGGACGAGGAAGCTCAAGTAAAATTGGATTTTGTTGTAGAATTCTAGCATCGAAAAATCCTCATTATTAATTAAATGTGTGCTGGTATGTCCCCTGCAACTTCTAGTGCTGTCAATAATAAAGTGGGGTTGATTGACCTCTGCATAATAATATGTTCGGCTCACGTGTTGGTTCTCCGCAAGGGGGCGGTGCACAAAAACGTCGGTTAAAGCCGTACTATAATTTGGTAAGTACATCACGTTATAACAAGTTCTTACGTGAATTTTCGATAAATCGATGAAGGAAATTATAAGGTTCGTGTCACGTATTCTGTCTTTTGTCAGGAAGTACGTTTTTGTTAATATTTTCACTTCAATTTACTTGAAGAGTTTTTCTTTGTGTAGAGAGATAAGCATGATTGCTTAGTCGATAAAAAATAGTAACCGTCTATGAATCGGCCGTTTATTCTAGTCGATAAAAGAAGTCCCAAGTCGGTGTATGTTGTCTGAGGCACTGACTGCGTAGGAAGAATTATACATAACAATATAATTTTGCAGTCACGGATAATTAAAAATGTTATAGTCACTTGTTAGTGTGTTAATTAGTTGTTTTGTTTTTAGAATTCCCAAATGACTGAATAATGTTTGTATTTAAACACCAGCCTAGTATTTACGCAACATACTACGGTTATACTCACTCGACTCAATAATAATTTCAGTTACACACACACCAGTCCCGCGAAAAATGGAAGGTGTGAAGGGCGATCGTCGCTCAGAAGTAATACAGAGTTAACAGACATTTTTTCTCAAAATATCATAGGAAAATGCTCGCTAAGCTGAATTTGGACCTTGATCTTCACATGCTTATAACCCATCCTAGCAACTCTGTAGTCAGTACCAGGGGCCGATCGAAACAGAAAGTCCAAAAAAAGATATTATATATTTGCCAGAAAATAGGTAGCTAAGATCTATAGGTTTCACTATATTCGACATTTCAGTTGCACAAATACTTTGGTTTTATTTATAGTATGCATATAAAACTAATAATAATTTCATAATAGAATATAATTTAATTGTAATAACTATTCTTTTCTATTATTATTTCCACGATTATCCTGTGGACCAACCTAATCAAGTTTCACTTATCCTCGTTCAAATTCACGTTTTAATACAAATTTAAACCAAGCATTAAATTAGACAAAGTTAATAAAGGCAACAAAACGTTCCAGATTTTAGGAAAACCGCAGAAGCCTTGAAATTATGATGGCCATGAATCAGCGATACGGACTCGAGAGCTTCACAAACGTTGTCTGTTTTAAATCACTATGCAATTTATTTAGAAAAAAAATGTGTGTTACTGAGTGTGGTTATTTCGGCTACCTCTATAGAAGCTTTTGTTTTAAAGCTATACCTTATGTGCATCAGTAAATTGATGTAGTTTCTTGCCCATCCTTCTCCACGGAAATCTACGGTTTAGATTTTGGTTTTGATTTAGAATTCTACTAGCGACTCGCCTGGCTTCGCGTAAGTTCTATTGCTGAAAACTGCAAATCCGTTCCGTAGTTTAAAAGATCTAAGCGAACAAACAACGGGAACACTATGTAAAGATAAAGATTGTAATTATAATGATAGCGTCACTTTCTGTTTTTTAATTGACCGATAATTCAAAAGTGCCTGTGACCTGATTATTTTAACGGCCTAAATGTTTTGAGTATGAATTCTTGAGAGTTAAAATCCAGATGAAAACACTATGTGATAAAGATTACAGGCACACTAATACGATAGTTATGCTCAGGTTATTTCAAACGGGTTCATACTCCATAATCTTCTTCTTTGTTACCTGAAAATAAATGTATTCTATTCTATAATCGGAATCATGTGCGTATTGTATAATTATCACTTGCTTCGGTGAAGAAAAAATTGTCAGAAAACCAGCATGCCATTTTTTTGGGTGGTGGAAATCATCAAATGACTCCTCCCGCTCTGGGCTCAGCGGTAGGGAGTGTCAGACTTCTACTGACTAAAAACCACTCATGTTCCTACTTAGTAGCCCTTAGTGCCGAGGCCGCGGTATCTCTTTTGATCAACCTGCAGCCCAAACCAGCATGCCTAAAAGACATTTCTCAATGGCACGTGAAACCAAGTCAGGAGCCCATGGGCTGTATAAAACTCAGACATCAAGTTAGGCACTAACTACCCAATAAAGAA
This sequence comes from Diarsia brunnea, assembly GCA_949774965.1. Lineage (NCBI taxonomy): Eukaryota > Metazoa > Arthropoda > Insecta > Lepidoptera > Noctuidae > Diarsia > Diarsia brunnea. The sequence goes on along the minus strand of OX459000.1, from coordinate 3,497,836 downwards.
ACAAGATGCCACATTTTCCGCTTGTATGATTATTACATCTACTTTCATTCTTCACCATTTCATTCGTAGAAACTGATACCAAATTCCTAGACACCATAACTAGGTCAGAAGAGTCAGGACAAGTCTAAAAATCTAGCAGAACAACAATTATAGAAACTCAACTCACAAAACATCTCAAAGTTCACTCAACTGTCGAATTGCATGTCTATTTCTTTGTCCGTTCGAATCTAGTCATCGTTTAAAAATGACGGTGTCACATGCTAAAAAAATAACAAAGAAAATGTTTTTTGCTCTTACATTTGAAAAGGATTGGCAGAAAAAATATTATAGACTGTGGTTCTGTAAAACATGTGTTTAGTATACGTCTGAGTGTGTACTATTTTAGCAGTGTCTTAGATTATACAAAGGTTGGATAAGAATTATTATTGAAACAATAGTTTTGTGCCTATCAATGTTGATGTGTCTACCTAACTCGTTATCGCGATATCAAGTTTCTAAGGTGCCCTAGATGTTGTTAGATGTGTTTACGGCCTGTACCTATTTACTTTAATAGGGATCGAGGTCTCGCCATTGTCTTAGATTTTCAGTGATCGGTCAGGAGAGATTTGTGCGTAATGGCGGCATTCTGTCAGGCTTTGTGAATGTCTGGTGTTATTGGTACCTAGTGCTTTAGGTATTTAGATTGCGACTTCATTATTTAACTAGATTTCTTATTGTGGTAAGCAATAACAGCAAATAAAAATGTAGGTTGAATGATTAGTTTCAGATGGAAATTATTTTGAAGCAAAATTATGTTATTTAATTGGATCAATAATGATACAAACTTGTAAATTATATATAAATTACAATTTTCCCGGTTAATACAATATTTTCTGTTAGCAACTGTTATAGTAGCTATTGTAACAATTATAAATTGCACAAGGAAAAGTTTAACGACATAGTAATGACACTGAAACGTAAATAGCAAGTAATATGTGCATGCTTGCGGAAATAAATTAACATTAAATATGTATAACTAATCATGTGAAAACTGCCTATTTATGGTTAACCCACAAATTCCCTAAAACAATAAAATAAATAATTACTGGCTGATATGTTTCACTAATTACATCCGGATAGGCCTTCCAAGAATTTGTAAGGGGTGTCCCCTTTCATAATTAACTTTTCCGGGAAGATTTCTTAAATAAACAAATTGTTGTTTATATTATTGGGGTTCCCCGTAACTAATTATTTGTTTTGCTTGAATAAAATTCCCATTTTTTGTTGTCTGATAACAAAGTTTTGCCAAATTATGTAATGGAGATATTATTCAAGATCAAATTAAGTTAACTAGTGAAACTCTGCAAAAATAATCGATGTAGAAAAAAATCATTTATTCCGTTTAGATTATAAACTGAAACCCATTACGGTTGCAGAAGTTCACTTTCTAATCAAATTTGACCTCGTACTGGGTTAAGAAGAGCATTCATTCTTATCCACAATTTCACTAATCTTCGCTAACTGCGCTATCGCAGTGGCCAAAACATAGGAATGAAAATAAACCAGCGGCGCGAGTTCGTTAGCCGGGAGCGTTCTCACGCGCATCTTATGTCACGACGTTCGCGCATGCGTATAACACACAGCTTCATTACTAGCAATTAACGCTTAATATCATTTATTATTCTTAGGCGTAAAATTTTATGACATTTAAATGTAAAATTAAATATCATATTCATCATCATTATGCAGACTTCACCCACTGATGGATATTGGTCTCTCTTCCGTGTGCCAATTTTACATGAACACTCATTCGAACTCTCCACTCTCCACTAAGTCACAGTTTAATTCCACCTGTTATCATTGCATTAATAAAAATACTTTTGTAAGTGTTTAGAGTTTAAAATTACTGATAAATAAAATAATAAATAAATAAATCCCCAATTCTAATGTGCCAAGCATAAAATATCCAAGAATTTGTAGCAATCGTTTGCTACGAAACGCATTCTGTAGACGTCTACGAGATGCGCTACGTGCAGCAATGCACCGCGTAGCAATGCAGCTACGACATTTCTACGACGTAGCGGTGCTACGAAATTGCATACGTGCAAAAAATATTTGCAATCGCCTTATTAAATGCAGATTGGTAATGTGATATGAATATTTAAGGAAAACAAGAATAGAAGAATAGATTTGCAATTTTACTATGCATACGAAGAGGAGAGAATACTAGTAATAATATCATTGATTTAATCTCATGAACGTTGGCGTAGCTAAACTTTAAAGTCGTCTTTGGTAACAATAGAGCTATGTCTCAAACTTAATATGATTAGACAATCAATGATAGGAAAATACTTATCGCCAACATTTTCGTACTCAGTTATAAGAACTTTGAAAACAACAAAACAAAAAAAAACTGTAATTTAATTATTACGTACAAAACTCAAATCAATTATGATTTAAGGTGTTAAAAATGTATTTATTATGAAGGATCTATTTAGTGCTAGGTTCCAAAAACTAATAGCATAATTATTTTACAAATTACAATAAATTAATTTCGACACAGTCAGCCTTGCAATGCATTTATAAATATTAAAATTGTTAATTACTATATTTGATAATCAATCATAGTATGTTATTAAAACAGGAAACGTTGTTTAAAACGTGTAAAGCAGATGTTTAATAAGGATAATGAGCTCATTTTAAAATTAATGAGGCTACATTCAATGTATAAACACTTTATGAAATATCAGCATTGTTGATATAGGCTACATTTAAAGAGACGGTATCTCACGCAAAGCTTATAAAAAAACAGCCACGTTAAACCGCTCTTGTCAAGGTCGCTTTGTGTACGATCAATTGAACATCAATTACATAATATAAGTTATTTTTAACCAAAAAGGTGGAATACCTGAAACATAACCATATTATGTATTCTTTTAAAGTTCGATTTGCATACTAAAGCCGCTTCGTTCAAATAAACATCATTTACACATTTAAAGTGCAAAACCAAACCACACATCAACATCCTTGTAAAATACAAAAAACAACTGCAACATGGATGTTTGTTACCATTTAATATGCAGTAAATACTGAACGGATTAGGGTTAAATTTGGCACTCAGATAGTTTATAACTTCGATTAAGATATGAGACTTTTTTTCACGAAAGTACGATGCAGTGAGACAATTACTGAACGGGATGCGAGCAAAGCCATGTACATCATCATCATCAGGCTACTAATGTTCCCACGGTTGGGACACAGGTCTCCTGTCTTGGAGAGGGAATAGGCTATAATCTACCACGCCGGCCCAGTGCGGATTGGTAAATGTCGCAAATCTTCGAATGTTTGGTTCTAGAACATGCCGTTTCCTCACGATGTTTTCCTTCACCGTACACATAATCTATTAATTAAATACAACAACAAAATCCACCTAAAAATCAATATTTATATCAGGACCGCCATTTTGCCAACAACCATACCAGTTATAAAAAATGTAGTTTGAACCCATTCACAGTCGCATCAGTTGCGGGGCCGTAATAGAAAACCTTCCGCGATTTGAAGGCCATACAACCAGTTCTAAGACCGGTATGAGGGCCCCAAATCTTGGGACTGCGTTCGGACTTGTGCGTGGATTTTCCTTTGCAGGATTATGTGTGAAAGACAAAGGAGGTGGCGAAAGAGAGGTAAGTATGCACCTAAGTGTACAGTCAAATACGTTACCAGTGAGTGGACGTTACATAATATACTTTGTGAATAATTCAAAGAATTACATAAGATATACGAAGTAAGAAATAATTTATACCAATATGTATTATAAGGCTTTAAGGTATTTGGTTTGGAAGTTTGTATGTCCAATGAAACAAAATATCAAATGAAAGATACTTTTTTCGTGGGTATAAAATATATTTGTATCATGCATATTTAGCCGAACTATCACAATATATGTGGACGAGGTTGCGGGCAAAGTGCAAGTGATTTATAAAAGCCACGTCACTTAACTTTTTTGATAATATCAGTTAGTATTCAAACTCTTCTTTTTTGGTTACCTGCATTTGCTTGCAGAATGATCTCCGTAACAGATTGCTAACTCCATGTTAATGATTTAAAACAAGAAGTCGGTTAAAAAAGGAGGATACAATTTAAATCATTACTTAAGTTTTTGTGAATTTTGTTTTCACACTGTCGTTATCTGTTTGGAGTTGGCTTCCAGTCTTAACGAATGCAGCCGAATACCGGTATTTTACATGGAGCGACTGCCTATCTGACTTCCACAACCCAGCTAGTACTGGGTAACACGACACCCTTTGGTAAGACTGGTTGTCCGACTTTCGGCCACTGACTACCTTTTCATTTCACACTGCCGTGATATACGACGCAGTGGCTGAGCAATTGGACTGCTGCGCTGCGTGTCGCGGGTTCGATCCCCGCACGGAACAAATATTTGTATGATCTACAGATAATTGTTTCGGGTCTGGGTGTTTGGTTGTGTATGTGAGTTTAAATGTTTGTGAACGCACCCACGATACAGGAGAAATTCCTAGTGTGGGGTAACGTTTTATAAAAAAAATAAACCTACACATATTTTCTAATAAAACAGTATCAATCAGTTAAACATGCTAACTAAATACATTTGGACGCTAACAAGTTAGGGATTCGTATGCCTTCAAGTATTTCTACAAGAAAAAACACTAATCTATGATTTTATTGACCATATAGAAGATTAATTGCTCATCTTAGTATTCTGTTTTATAGTTGGTGGGACTTTTTCTAATTATACGATCGTTAAATGACTAGCTTTCACTGACAAGTCTTGCTTGAGACGAGTATTTAGTCAGGCCTATATTTTAATTGGAGATTTCTTGTTTTTGGCTGTCTGAATCCAATAGTTTCCATCTATCATGAGTGGTAGCGTGTGAAATGACAAACCGCTGTGTCGAAAAAAAAATTACTTATTCTTCTTATAATTATACTTATTCTTCTTATAATTATACTTATTCTTCTTATAATTATACTTATTCTTCTTATAATTATACTTATTCTTCTTATAATTGTACTTATTCTTCTTATAATTATACTCGTACTTATTCTTATTTAAAAAGTTTACTTCATTCAACTATGTTTAGCAGATGACTTTAGCCATAATGTAGAAACTTAAAAAATAATTGCTAAACAACAAAGTCTACTGAGTCAGTACAGGGGGCTAAAAAATAATAATAAATGGTCAGTTTAGCAGATCATAATAGGATTATAATATGAATTGCATTAAAATTCGTAAAATAGACCATACATAATAGTAACCGCATCTGTGACCATTTTACGCATATTATTTTCCCATATCTTCCCGTGGGTGTCGTAAGAGGCGACTAAGGGAGTTACCAGAGAATGGGCAGCAGCTGTGGCTTTGTAACAACCATACTGCGATCGCCAACCCGCCTGCCGAGCGTGGCGATTATGGCAAATCCCCCCCTTCTGGAGGAGGCCTATGTCCAGTAGTGGACGTCTTATGGCTGAAATGATGATGATGATGATGAAAGTGGCCATTTTAGACTGCCCTGTTAACGAAACTGACAGACAGACGGATGAACGAACGGATGGACAGCGGAGGTTTAGTATTAGGGTCCCATTGGTTACCTGTTAGGTACGGTAAACCTAAACACTATATAACACTAACGCACGCGCTCAAACTGGTTTCCTACGCGGGTTCTATCGTGTTTTACGCGCGTTTGAATCTATCAAAACGCAAAAATTGGCATCTACCTGAAACGCGAGGTGTCTGCGCGTTTAAAATACGTCATGTGCCTAATAAAACCGACTTCAACAAAAAATGAAACATAAAAATGTGAAAAATAAATTTTAGAAAAATTCATTTTTTTACCACCGACTTCAGGAACCGATTTTTCTTCAAAAGTTTATTTTTAATTTTTTTGTGTTTTATTTTTTGTTGAAGTCGGTTTTAATTTTTTGTTTAAAAGTTTTTATTTTTCACTTTTTTGTGGTTCACATGTTCTTACCCCTTCATAGCGTACTGCGCCGGCGTGATGTTATGTTATGAACTGGTGTAAACAATAGATAGACATGAGATTCCAGCAATCCCAGTCCATTTGCTATCATTTATTGAGGAGTTACGTTGCCCCGTCGGGGCTGCGGATTGTTCGCAAGAGATACCGCGGCCTCGATATAAAGGGCTAAGAAAAAACATGGGTGGTTTTTAGTCAGTAGAAGTCTGACACTCTCTTTCGCTCTGCCCAAGAGCGGGAGGGGTTATGTGATAATTTCCCAACCCCCAAAAGAAAAAAAAGAGGAGTTCCGTTGCCTATCTCCGAAGATCTTCGTCAGATATTCACTAAATTGAAATGGGATCACTCCGAGAAAGTACTCTTCCAAAAACTACTGAAATCACTTCAAGCGTGCCTATAAAATTTGAAGAATTCTCTCTATTTCTCCTGGATCCCATCATCAGATCCTGACTTGATGATCATGGGACCACCAGAAAAGTACCTATACCTTTTCAAAAAAATCTAAATCGGTCCAGCCATCTTCGAGTAACCGGGGAACATACATAGAAAAAAAAAAAAAGCCTCCTTTTTCAAGTCGGTTAAAAATACCATGTTACATAACATCAATTCGAACATTTTTAAACAACGGGTTAAGAAAACATATAAATTGCTTTGATTATATAAACTTACATTTATAAGAGCACAAAAATACACGTGCCAAAGGAATTGCCATAACAAAAAAAAGTTGCAAAACAGAAAGGGGGAAACCCTAACGTTTTGTAACTGATTGTTTTCGTTGACTTTGTACGAGTTGTAAAAGTCTGCATTTGTAAGTTTTCTTGCAAAGGGTTCACCATTGACTTAGAAATAAAAACTTCACCCCTTTTATTTTTTCTTTTTAATTTTAATATAATTGTATTCAATTAGGTTTAAGGTAGGAATATGTGTGCTTATTTATATTTTTGATGAAGTTATCTATTAATCAGGGTAAATTAAGTCATAGCCGATCTTGCATTACAGAAAATCATAATCATCTGCCTAGCCTTTAACCAACTATGTTGGGGTTGGCTTCCAGTCCAACCGGATGTGGCTAAATACCAGTATATTTAATGGAGCGACTGCCTATCTGACCTCCACAACCCAGTTAGTACTGGGTATAACGAAACCCTTTGGTAAGACAAAATGTGGTGCAAAATTAAAATCTTCTTCTTAGCATGCCGATGGCAAATTTCTATTCGATCAAATCGTTTTGGCCCAAAATTCAGCTATGCGAACTGCACTCGCTGATGCAGTCATAAGATCGTCAAGTGTGCAGGTGATGCAGCTCAAGATGGAAGGTGGGACACTATCTGTGGAGATACGCCGAATACACACCTGAGGTCTGAGCCGTCAGTGAATACCCATCTGAAGAGATTGTCTTTTCTACGGCCGACCTGGGTTCGGAGTCTATTTAGAGATTTCCAAGTCGGCCACGGCAAAGCATGTCTAGGTGGAAGGCTTTCAGATGGCTTGATGAAGCCATCAGGGGGCTTAAGCAGCTTAAAATTATATCATAACATAACATAACATCACGCCTGTAATCCCCGAAGGGTTAGGCAGAGGTGCACCTAATAGTACACCCACATTTCGCCAGTTATGTTGAAGTCGCATGTAATAGGGGGCGAGCCTATTGCCATTAACCGGGCACAAATCCAGACTCCGTGGCTGTTACTGATAAATTCCTGATGGAAAAAGCCAAAATGAAAAAAAAATAAAATGAATTAATGGAATTATATCTTCTAAACTATAAGACTTTAGTAAGGAAAATTAAGGTCTAATAATTAGCAAATGACCTCTTCTATATGCGCTTTTGCTATGGCGGGTCCGATTCAGTCGCCCTGTATTATTGCAGCCGGAACAAACGGCTTAACGTGCTCACAGGAACACATCGTAACAGAAATGCTTTTTTTTAATGGTGGGTGGAAAATCATCAAATAACCCCTCCCGCTCTTGGGCAGAGCGAAAGGGAGTGTCAGACTTCTACTGACTAAAAACCACCCATGTTCCTTCTTAGCCCTTCATGTCGAGGCCGCGGTATCTCTTGCGAACAACCCGCAGCCCCGACGGGAACAGAAATGCCTCAATTCCAATTACATAATATTATGCTTTTCCTAAATCATGTAGTAACATAACCATTCTATTTGTGTTGATACTCAACAGTTGGAAGATAACATATTCTTTATTATTGTTTAAGAATATATAATAATATTGTGTCCACGCAGTATCTTGCCTATTCTTCTCCATACAGATCTACGCTTTGGAATGGGCAACTACTGTACTTTCACAAGTTATTACACCTTACTGTAGGTTCGCTGTCTTTATTTTTGACATTCAACAGTCCCTGTAATGATCCAATTGAAATAAATGCTATGACTTTGAGTTAAACTCAACAATACAACTGAAGTAACACATTTCATCATTCTCTTATTCATTTTAAAGCTAGTGACTAAATCGTTGCAGGAAAAACACGTGCAATCAACCGAACCTTGTACATAATGCATACATATATACCTACATACAGGAACAGAGGAAGTGTCAACTTAGTGCCAATGACCTCCTGCAACTAAACTAAGCAATGAACAAAACAATGATTCATTACACGTGCCGTTTTTGCACTCATATAACATTGAACGCAACTGCATTTCAACAAACAATATTTACGTAATGAGTTGCTGTTTTGATAGGAAAAATTTGTATATTTTGACTAAAATTAACTTTTATGCAATAACCACAATATGTATCTGCTAATTGCGGCCATGATAATTTATGATTAAGGATATATTTTATTTGTTTCTAGAAAATTGTCGTGTTTTAAAATGAGATGATCGGTCGGGGCTGCGGGTTGTTCGGAAGAGATACCGCGGCCTCGACACAAAGGGCTAAGAAGGAACATGAGTGGTTTTTAGTCAGAAGAAGTCTGACACTTCCTACCGCTCTGCCCAGAGCGAGAGGAGTCATTTGGTGATTTCCCATCAAACAAAAAAAAACAATGATATAATATAAAGGGTGTAAAAGTACCCTTAACGCAAACTAAAGGCACTTGTTCTCTCCACCACTGCGATCATTTTTGTTCCAGATCATCCCTGGGAACCCCCTAGTTACGTAGACATTGGGGGTCAAAGTTCCAAATTTTTCACAGTTGTTTTTGTAAAAACTAGTTTTTGAGGTTATAACTTTACTTAAATTACCTCCATGACCCGTTTACTATTCAAAGCATCCACTAGCACAATAATTTAAGAGTGTTTCATTGAATTTTACCGTAAATTGTGATTTTTGACCCCAAAAAAAAAATAGTTTCCCAGCAAAAGTTTTTGCGTAGGGGTACTTAGTTTGATGTACAGAATGCTTGGTTGACAGCTGTGTGATGGGTTGATTTACACCCTGTATACTGTATTCCCCAAAGGGTTAGGCAGACGTGTAACTAGTAGTACACCCACATTTCGCCAGTTATGTTTACGTCAAGTGTAATCTACGTCGCTGTCTTCTGAGAAATACTGGAAAAACCCCAATAACAATTCGCCCGACCCGGGAATCGAACTCGGAACATCATGCTGAGCAGTTGCGATTGTGACCACTTTACTAATGAAGCAGTGAGTTCGATTAACGTCAATAATTATTGGTCCTTGCATGCATGAATATAATCCAAAATTCAAAAAGTTAGTCTTTTGGTACCACAAACTTCCCTTTTGATAACTAAAACCGCAACAAATTTAGCGTAACACGTTTCGTTATCAGCTGTATTAGCATAATCTTTATCCTATTAAATAAATGTCAATATTATTAACATTGCAATACAATATTCATTAAAAAATTATACAGAAATAACATTATTTCTATCATCACGCCTGTAATCCTCAAAGGGAACAACAGAGATGGACCCAAAGTACACACACACTCCCACATTTCACCATTAATATTTAAGTCGCATGTCATAGGGGGTGAACATTGCCATCAATCGGGCACGAATCCAAACTTTGGTATAATACTGAAAAAATCCTTATGACACTTTGTTCGACCTGGTAATCGAACTCAAGGCATCAGGAGTACATCGTGGAGTACGTGCGTCAGAAGACCGCGCCGCAAGGCATTCGCAGTGCGAATACTAACGTATAATTTGCACCTCGTCTTGGAACTTTGGCTTTTTGAGAGCTTTTGGCCGCATGGTGGTGGTATTCCGTCGGTTCCACGGGCAAGTGCCACATAAACACACGGCATAGTGCACAATCTATAATATAAAAATTAATCGCTCAATGTGTTGGTAAGCGCATAACTCAACAACGCCTGGACCAATTTGGCTAATTCTTTTTTTAAAATATTCGAGAAAAATTCGAATAATGGCCGGAAAAGCCCTAAAAACAGCCCTTTTCTTTTTCCCATACAAACGCTTAAAAGTCAATTTGAACTTTAATACCGTACCATAGAGTTCAAGTGTTACTGGAGAGGTTCCGGGAAGGTAAAACAATTGAGTGACAACTTCAAACAGACCATACATCATATCTTAATGTCAATAATATACAATGTAGTAGGTAGGTAAGTAAGTAAGTACAAAAAGGGACTTGTAACGCATGCCGGGAACAGCTAGTTACTAATATAGTTTTAAGTTTTTATTGACACTCAAATTGTATTTTATCATTTATGTTTGTTAGTATATACCTATGGGCAAAATTGCTTGACAATAAATACACACATGTTTATAATTGTTATATACACAGATATTATGTTATGTTATCGCTTGCGACCTCTCGACTAACAAGACAGTGAATATTATAGCTGCGTATGTGTTGGTCTTTATTGACACAAAAGGCAGTTCAAAACATTCTGATCCCCCACTTGGATCCTCATACGGCTCCCGTCAATTGTTACCCAAGACATCACACAAAGAGGTCCAAGCTTTGGACGTATTTGTCCTACCCTCCTTTAGAACAGAAACCGGTTTCGTTTGCCATTATTATTTGATGTTCAAATGTGATCGATTTTTGGGGGAGCTTGCTTTAGTACCGGGATTTTGTTGGTCAGGAAAGTTCTGGCAATTAAATAGTTATTTTGGATGCAAAGTTTAGAACGTACGTTAGTTAGACAAATATACTGGGACTTTTCTCTTACTGACCAGCTAAAGGGTTGGATATAGAATGTTAAATAGAAAGTTCCCTGCAGTCAAAGTCAACACAAGTCATGTGCGATTAAGTCTAATTTCTTCACACTTTGACTCTAGGATATGCCGGTTTCCTTAAGATGTTTTTCTTCAGTGTAACTGCTTAAGTACGGGCTTACAACCTTCATTCTCGTCGCTCAGGGTATGTTGCAATGGACAAATAATATAAATTAATACTGAGTTACCTACTACGATACTCGTTAACACAGTTACTACGCTACTCGTTGGCAAACTCTCCAAAGAGTATCTATCGTAGACAACCACTCGGTTGTCAGACTTTCGGGCCACTTACTATTTTGAACGAATGTCAAACTATGATATTATACAAATGACCTGAAGATCGACCTGAAAAGTCACTATAATATCTAGTTATTGGTAAAAATATAAATAACTTGTCTTAATCATAAAGTTAGTGTACCTACTGGAAGCCAAGCAGTATATATAGATACCAGTAGGTACGCCTATTTATTATCCAAATATGATTAAAAGATTATACTAAGAAATCGCATTACTCAGTGCAATATCCTAGATAAATTGATTACCAATCTAACCGATTGGCGTATCAGCTAGAAACCATTGATAAAATATAGATTGATGCCGCTTTTAGTTAAAAAAATAAATGTCAATAAAGAGTAGATTTGTGTACATTTCGTTCTCTGTGCTTTCGTAACAACCATACTGCGATCGCCAACCCGCCTACTAAGTGTGGCGATTATGGCAAATCCCCCCCATCTGGGGGAGGCCTATGTCCAGTAGTGGAAGTCTTATGGCTGAAATGATGATGATGATGAAGATGTAGATTTGGGTAACTGCCGCTTCGTTTATGAATCAGAAATATTTTGTTTGAAAGACTGCAGGACATGCCTAACGCATTTGAAAGGCAACCATGGAAAGTTATAATTCTCTTGCCCTTGTCCCAATTCATTTGGGATCGGTGCATCATGTCATCTTCTTCCATACTTCACTTTTAGACACTCGTCGTCTCAGCAGTCACCTCCTTTCTTGCCATATCATCCTTCATAGTCCATCCATCATTTCTTACGATTCTGAAACATTTGATTAGAGAGATGCATGCATGGAAATGGCTAGCATGAAAAGTATCTGTTAAAAATTTGATATTTAAAGTTTGTAGGTCAATTTTTCAGGTATTTGGCGCATACATGGATTCCCAGTCAATAGCTATTTTCTACCGTTATAAAATGACTTAGAAAATCATCATGGGGAAACTGGCATATCTTAGAGCCTAAAAATGAAGACCTCCACGGGGACCACGTGATGCATATCCGCCCGCTGCGTCTCAGGAGCGGAGGCCTGTGTCCCAGCAGTGGAAACATAGTGAGCTAATTAATTATTAATCAGCCCACAAGATTAGTCACACTTTTGTTGACCACAACACCATAAAAACATTAAGCGCATTATAATAACATAAAAACAAATGTGAATACGGAAATGAGTTATACAATAGCAGTATTGAATTGAAACAGCATTGAACGCGCCCTTGCCCTCCGAAGTGAATTGGTAATCACTGCTCGAATAGACAAATACTAACGGTACTCGTTATGTAAATATATTTATATTCATAATTATGTCGACTGTGTTTAACGGCCAAGGACATCAAATCAAATCATTTATTTGCTTGAAATATGGGTACACATAAAGATGAAAAAATACAAACAAAAGAACTTTAGACCATATCTTACTCTAAGGAGCGGGCAAAATTAGAAAATATATACATTATAATTAAAATTGAAGACAAAACACGGTTAATTAGAATTTCAATAATTATAAACCTAAATGTCATAGGTACATCATATTATATTTTTTTAAATTAATTACATTTTCATTTATTTTATTTATTTATAATTAACCGTATTCATTTATCATTTAAATATTCATTAATAGAATAGTAGGCTTTATTAATAAAAACATCTTTAATTTATGTTTAAATGAAATATTTTTTTTAGCTTTCTTTACATTTTTGGGCAACTTATTATATACTAGCTGTGCCCGCGACTTCGTTCGCGTGCTTGTCGGAAACCAAAATGCGTCGCTTAGATAAAAGTACATTAAATCATTGCCCTGCGTTAACTTACTGCCGCTGTAGAAGTGTTTGTTAATCCACCACGTCAGAACGGCCGTACGGATCTTGAAGAAATTTGAAACAGGTACATTATAGTCGACAGGTACTGTCGTTGGCGCGTTTGTGTTCCACGCGCGCCTCAAAGATATGTCAGCAACAATTAAGGGGTCCTTTGGGGCCCCTTAATGGTTGCTGCCGTCGTCTGCCGGGGCTGACGGTTGTCCGCAAGAGATACCACGGCCCCGAAACACAAAGAGCTAAGAAGAAACGTGGGTGGTTTTTAGTCAGTAGAAGTCTGACACTTTCTTCCGTTCCGCCCAGAGCGGGATGAGTCATTTAATAATTTACGAACCACAAAAAAGGGGGGATCAGAGGCTGTTTCGAGAGGTACCTGTACCGAATCTGGGACATCGAATCTGAAATGGAACGCCGTCACCTCCTTCTGCGAAGCAGTACCTAATGCTAGCGAAAGAAGTGAACGTAAGAGGGACACAACCCCTCTTCCCAGCCGCCGCGGGAGACGCTCCGGGCATCGGGGGCCACGTGATGGCTTCCGGCCACCGTAGGCGCGGGCCTGTGAACGGTGAGTAACGGGCTAGTTAAATCGTTCGTCCGTCCTATGACGATGGAGGCGCGTTCGTGTTCCACGCGCGTCTCAAAGGGATCTCTGCAACATTGAAGGGGCCCCCAAGGACCGACGCCCGTCGGGGCTGCGGGTTGTTCGAAAGAAATACCGCGGCCTCGACACATAGGGCTAACAACACACCACATCTATATAAAGACATGTTTGGTGCAGTGGCTGGACGATTAACAGTAGTACTGCGTGTCGCAGGTTCGATTCCCACACGGTACACAAAAAATATGTCGTGAGTTTTATCTAATTTTAATTTAGTTTTAAAAAAATAGTATTTTTATACTGTGTACCTAATTGGTAAATCTTTATTTGTTGAGTATTCACGAAACATATGTTTATTTAATAACACCGCGGTTCAGAAAATGACATCAAATGAATAACGCCATCTGTCGAAAACGAAGATAAACTGCTAAAAAAGAGCGATCAAACACACTATAGGGTTTAGGCTATGTAGATTTTGAAAGCAGCGTCATTTAGACTAATATCTACGTACCTTTTGCTATCTTATCTTATTTAAAGTTATCTTGTGAAGGCATTTATTAATAAGTACCATATTCGTTCAATAGATGTCGTTGCTTGTCTCATTCTTGACCATAATGATAAGTTCTTCTTGAAAACTATAAATGCATATAACTTTTGATAGAGAGCACCGATTACGATGAAACAAAGACTAAGTAATAGCCCAAGTTACACACAATATTTGTGTATAAAAGTTACCTACATTCGTTTCGTAAATTTGACGTGATGCTTAGTCATCGAAACAGACAAACAGACAAAAATTCCAAAAATGCTGGAAATGTGTTCTGTTGGTTATACTTTAATACCCTGACAATTTTTTTTTTTTAATATTTTCGATGTACAAAAAAGATTTTTCTACAGATTTATTATATGTATAGATTCTAGGACTTATGTGAACATCAAATTTTTTAAAACGTGTCTTCATCATTATTTTTGGTGTCTACTCCATTGATCTACTGGTCACATGACGTCCAGGGTTCGATACTCAAGACGGGCAAAGCGCTTTTGAATTTTGCCGTTAGAAATTTCTTAGTAGAAGTCACGGGATCTGGATTCGTGCCCGGTTTAATAAGGCAATAGGCTCGCCCCTTATTACAAGGGTCCTAATGAACTAGCGAAAAGTTGGTTTACCTTTAGGGACATCTTTCTTTCATCATTTTTGTCATACCTATTATTGGAATCAAATCTCCTGCTGATATGGATGGAAGTGGAAATCATGTTTTTTTTTTCCTACTCCTCCGCTATTCTTTTCTGATTCATTTCGTTGCGGGATCCAAGACAGTTAAATCGTTTCCCTGGGACTTCGTCGAGCTTCATTATCTCGGCGCTTTTCTTGTGGTCGCCACTGTTGATTTTGGCTAACAGGAGTTACAGTAGTTTGGGTATAGTGTGGCGGGCTAACCCTTCGGGGATTACAGGCGTGATGTTATGTTATGTGTGTGTATATCATGTATATCAAAAAAACTTTTAATTTCTTATAAAAAACATGCCCCGCATCGTCAAGAAAAGTAAAAGTTTAAGTAGTACTTCATTCCCAAAATCTAGCAAAATTCTATGACAACTTGAAATGCGTTCACGTTACGTTAGTCACGTGAATCGGACACGTGAATATCTAAGAGATTGTTATTCATGAACAGAGGCCCAAATGCCTACCTATTTATCGATATGTATAACGCGACGCCACTTCTCCGTTTATTTATAGATTCGTTGAAGAATACATACAGCTGCAAGGCCCTTCATGACTGCTTTAGTTTCGTTAATATTTAATTAATATTGGTAGAAACCTGCGCTTTATGTTCTTTCACTATTGGACCAGTTTTTTTAAATATTAACACTATTTTTGGAGAGTGCCATATTGAGCAAAACATAATTATTGCTTAATTTTAGTTATATATTTTTGTGTTAAATTAGCCGTCAAATAATATTAATGTACGTGGTCACGTACTGGGCCAAATTAATCCGAAATCAAATAACATAACATAACATCACGCCTGTAATCCCGGAAGGGTTAGGCAGAGGTGTATTTAATGATTACTTAAGCACTTTGTAAAGATTTGACATACTTTTGTATGACAAAACTGTCAAAACCTTTACTAAGTGATGGCCTAAGTAATCATTAAAGCTCTCTGAGTGCGGCAGTAAGTAGCATAAAACTGTAAACGAAATACAGTGCAATTTACAAACAAATATTGGTTTACTAACCTTAGGAATAAGTTGCACCGATTAACGTATAGAAATAAAATGTAACAAACGAATTTGCAAAGATATTTAGGTAGGTTATTGTCGTATCGTCGGCACCACGACGGTGTTAGGATTTATTTGATAGTTTAAAAATGTTCTTGAACTAGAACTACCAGTGGTTTCATTTATTGTCGTTTTGTCGGTACCTGTATGATGATTATTCTTATTTGACTTTTACAGCTAATCCCTCGAAAAGACCATCTTTGATTTGTCATCACAAAATTACAATAAACATGACATACGAGGGCATTACAATAAAACCCTTCTGCACCGAAGGTCTGAACTTCCGAGACTGAAGTGTGTGTCGACAGGTGTCGTGTTAAAAAGAAAACTTGCCAAATTACCGGACCGGTCAATTTGGATGGCCGCCAGACGGAATCATAACTGGCTGGTTCGACTGTTTTTAAGGGTTCTGCAGTTTGGTAGAAAATCTAGAACAAGGTATTGATTTTTCAATCTAATATTTATGCCTGCCTTAGTAACGTGGCCTAAAAATTGTATAGGGTTTTTCCGCCTGGAATTTTCCAGTAGGAGCCTAGAATTTGGAAGTTAGCGGGATGGTACCCCGTGTCTCGGAAAATACGGTAATTCGTTGTTCCTTCGCCTGATCTGTCTCCGGTCGTATCGGATTGCTGTCCCATCGGACTACGAGAGAAAAGAAACAGAGTGCACCTGTGCACCCACTTATGCACTATTATATCTCCCGATTGCTAATCTCCGCTAAAATTGGCCGTAGCCGAAAACGGTGAGGAAGACTATACTTACTTTTACTGTTGGCAAAATTACTCGAATGTTTTCTTTCATCAGTGCTCTCAAAGTGATGGGGGATAACATTGCGGGGATATCGACATGACCTTACTTTTTTTTTGGTGGGTGGGGGAAATCATTAAATGACTCCTCCCACTCTTGGCAGAGCGGTAGGGAGTGCCAGACTTCACCTGACTAAAAACCACCCATGTTCCTTCTTAACCCTTTGTGCCGAGGTCGTGGTATCTCTTACGTCGAACAACCCGCAGCCCCGACGGGATATCAACATGACCTTAAACCGTAAATTCATATATATGTGTCGTCCAGGTACCTACTCTGCGACAAAGTTGTGGATTACAACCTACTGGATCAGAAACAGTGGCGTTTGCGTCTACTATAAGAACTAGCAATCATCATAAAAGATCATGAATTGTCTGATTGTAAATACATTATTTTATCAACATCATCAGAGAGCAGTGGTGGCCCAGTGGTTGTGGCCCCGATTAACGAACAGTAAGTCGTGGGTTCGAACCCAGGCAGGCGCAATACTTTGTGTAGTTTATTTTATCACCACTGCTCTCAAAACGGTAAAAGAAAACGGCATGTCTTATAACCAAAAAAATCGAAGACATGTGACATCTACCAACCCACACTGGGTACGCTTGGTGGATTATAACCCATCTCTCTCCTAGAGAGAGGGCCTGAGTCCCTGCAGTGGGAACATTAGGTATAGGCTGATGATGATGATGATCAACATCATCAACTGCCCTATCCTTGTCGCATATTACTTGGAGTCAGCGCAATTTTTTGTAGCTACATAAAGCACTTTTTTTTTTACAATTGTGTGAAAATGAAAACAAAAACGTGGTAGATACGAGCCATAACGAGAGATCACGTTGTCCAACGGATCAGATTATGCGCTCATTAGGAGCATAATTAAATGCGATTCCCAGTAACGATTGTGATGTAGAAGGACAACAACGAACAATCTTCAGTGTTAACTTAAAATTGTGAATTTTGTCAAATAAAATAGCCTTACAAGTAATAATAATAATAATTTATTTCTATCATTTCAATATACATTACATCAATGAGTCTCAACCCCTGAACTAGGACAGCGTGTATGACAGGGGTTGAGGTTAAACCGGTTACACGGATCTGGATGTAGAAGCTTAGACAGTGGTTACTGCAATCATAGTACAAATTGATAATAGGTACCTACTTAAAATAAATTAACTAAAGCTAACGTAAGAGAAAAAAAATATATAAATTACATTAGAATAAGAGGTATCGTGTGTGTGGTGAGATGTGTGATGGTGTGTGTGTGTTTGTGAATGTGTGTGTGAGTGTGTGTTTTAAACTTATGAATATTTATGTCACTACGTTAGATTACTGATAAGGGATTCAGTGTTATCGTAGCTATAGTTTTCCAACCAAAGTAACATTTCAAACACAAAACAAGTGTTAAATATTACTTTTATAACTGACAACGTCTTCTTCTTTTTGTAATATCGATGTACCTACTTCCATATTACAGGGTTTCAGAGGCGCTATAGAGGTCGTCCAGACTGCAAGCAAACGAACACCTGGAACTCTCCAGCAAGTGAGGCATTATTTGATCCCGTCGGAGCTGTGGGTTAGTCCAAAGAGATACCGCGGTCTCGACACAAAGGGGTAAGAAGGAACATGGGTGGTTTTTAGTCAGTAGAAGTCTGATACACCCTACCGCTCTGCCTAGAGCGGGAGGAGTCATTTAATGATTACCCACTCTCCAAAATAAAGTTTTATTTGATCCGTACCACTAATAAAAAAAAAAACTGACCACTAAGGGAATTGGAAAAAAAAAAAAAAAAAAAAAACTTTTGAATGAACTGAAAAACCTGTTTAGATTTTTTAAGAAAATCTAGTTGGAATAAGTACCGTATACAGAGTATAAATAAACCAAAAACAGTTTAAGTGTGAATTCCTTTCAAATCATATCCAGTTAGTAATGTTGGAAGTTACTCAATCGGGACTAATTTTATTATGTTTTCGAGCCGTTTTTATTGTTAGAATTATTATAGGTAGGTAAGAAATCCATTATCGGGACCTGATGCGGAGGAAGACCAAAGAAACGATGGAAAAACTTTGTAAAGGTGTTTGGGGGTTTGTAAAGGTGTAAATCAACCCATCACACAGTCGTCAACCAAGCATTCTGTACATCAAACTAAGTACCCCTATAGACGCAATTTTTTTTGCCGGGAAACAACTTTTTTTTTGGGTCAAAAATCACATTTTACGGTAAAACTCAATGTAGCACTGTTAAAACATTGTGCTAGTGGATGCTTTGAATAGTAAACGGATCAAGAAGGTAATTTAAGTAAAGTTATAACCTAAAAAACTAGTATTTACAAAAACAGCTGTGAATTTTTTTAACTTTTACCGTCAATATCTCCGTAACTAGGAGGTTCCCAGATATGGTCTAGAACAAAAAAATGATCGCAGTGGTGGGGAGAACAAGTGCCTTTCGTTTGCGTTAAAGGTACTTTTACACCCTAAATATGGCAAGAAAGGAGAGTTATCAAGTACCTATGGAAGAAGAAGACACGCAGTTCTGACCCCAAATGAATTGAAATAAGGGCAAGAGAATGATGCTGATATCCACTTTCTTGTTTATATTGTTGTTTAGATAGGTACGTAAGTACAAATGATAGTAACGTGAGAATTAGGTAATGCCCCAAATGGCCCTTTCTGCTGCAATTCTACCAACGGGCCATTAAAGATACTTATTAACACCTAGTGCAGTTTCCCAGATACTTTAAAAGCTTATTGTGTTTCTTATAATGTTTGAAGAGGAAAACTAGGGCCAACATAGCATATTCAAGCTGTTGTGGTCCCACGGCTGGGATATTGGTTTCCTCGTTTCGAGGTGGAAATGCCACCATCATGCTGAAGTGATATTTAACACCAGTGAGTAAGGATGCCCAGGGTCGCGGTAACTCTTTCGAACAAATTCCGCAACATCTAGAACCCGCGACCCTGGAACGCAAAGGGCGTTAGAAGGAACACTGATGGGTTTTACCCAGTAAGACTCTGACACTCCCTCCTGGGTCCGCCCAGAGCGAGAGGACTAATTTGATGATGAATCTCTGTGCGTTAAGAAAACTGTCTTGCAGTGGTACAGGTATAGGTACTAAGTTAAACTACTTAAATAATAATTGCAAAAACGTAGGTAATTGGTTCTGATGGCGTGAACACAGATTTTCCATAACAAAATCATAGCATTAATACAATAACGTCTCAGCGCGCCTGCGTTACACGATTGTGATCGCTAATTGCTCAAATATTCCAGCGGCCGGTAGGTATAGCGCACATGACATGCACGCTATATGTGTCAGCCGAATGCGGCAATAAATTCATTGTGTAATGGGTAGAGCGCGCATCGAATTGGGCCGTCCCTCCCAAGAGTGCCCCGCGCATCACCGCCGTTTATCTGTCATACAACTACACTATTCACCAAACGCATCTACGAAACTAGCCCAACTTCTAATTTAAACGAACAGCGTCATCTCTGATTTAGTCCCCGAACTACGTGAACCACCAAGTCGCTTGAAAAATGTGCGTAACAAAGTAATGTCGGCATTCCGGAAACAGTCAAATGCATGTAAGGCCATCAAAGCCATTAAAATTATACTTTTTATTCCTGTACAATAATCGTAAATTTCTATGAGGTCGGCTAATCATGTGGTTATTTTAAAAACTATGTAATTTATTTAAATTATGCGATTTAAGTTCAAGGTTATTGGTATTGATTTGAATCGTAAAACCATTTCTGTTCGTTATCCTGTGGGCTCGTAGTAGTATAGTAATAGTTAGAAAAAATATTCAAACTACTATCGTACCTAACATTAAAAAGCATGCATAATTGTTAATAGCCAAAATAGTATTTTATTGATGGCCGTACGCACATTTTCATCAAATGGGTTCTCAACGGTATTAAATTGATAAAGGAAATCATTGTGGTTAAAGTTTGTTTTTGGCGATTAGATTAAAAATATGAGTGAACTGCAAAATACTGAATTTAGAAGGAAACGGGAACAGCTTCACAGCTAACTAATATAGGTCACGAGAAAATAGCAAAAAAATTGGTCAAATTAACAACAAAAAGGCGTAATTAATAAGCCAAGTTCTTCACGAATAGGTGAAGCAATAAAAATGCTATTATAGTTCCGAAAGAAAAGGTAACAGTGGTACCTACATAATTCTATGCAAAACAAGCGGACGTAGAGCAATCTACGTGGCGCACGCAACTCACACACACTCACGCAGTGGGAGTGAGTGAGTGTGACGTCTTCAAGGATCGCTGTGTACGTGTGAGTGAGGGTTGCCACTTGCCACCTGCGGTTTAATGGCTCATTGTACGTTTTAGTGCACATAAGCACATTTCAGCAAAATGTGTCGCGTTTCAGAGAAATGGTGTAACGTTCCAAGAGATTGTATTGAAGTTAATGTTATTATGTGTTTCGCTTTTGTTGAATTGTGGTAGTACCCGCACGTATGAGTGTTTATCACGCACATGGTGTTTTAAAGCTGCATTATGCTTCTTAAAATAAAACTAATTTTATGAAAACACACCGACATTATCATGTTTTTAACTAAGCTCTCTTAGTTATGGTGATCCAAAATCTTCAAGTTTAGGTAGGTACTCTGGAAATTTTCTAACTGAACTAACAAAGCGATGCGTTTTTAGGATTTTTTTTCATCCTTAAAACGCATCGCTTGCACCAAAACTGAGCTAACACCGTCTGGTGACAATAAAGGGAAACAATTGGTCCATCCAAATTCAAGATATTTCATAAATTCCTAAATGGGCCTGCTGCTGATCTCGATTATCCCTGATGGCAAGCAACGGATGAGGTGTATGATGAAAGAGCGTGCCCAAAAGATGCCTCTTTATTCCTAAATCTTAAAAAAAAACGTTAAAATATTTCACTAAGTCCTCAGAACAGTGTTCCATTTCAGCATCTCAATGCATCAACCCTACTGTAACAGTTACTCACACACTTGTACAATTTGTGCGTGTGTGCGTGGCTGCGGTACCCACGGACAGCCGAACAAAGCGCATAGTGGCCATGAAAATATTTGTACCGGCCGCTGGATATCAGGGCTGCCTCGTATAGGCTCATGAAAAACAGAACATGCCGAGTGCTCTAATGCGTAATATGCGATTAAAAAGATATTCAAAGATAGAGATTCAAAGGTAAGTAGGAAACTATTGTCATTTTGGATAGAAATTCATCATTCATTTGGGGTCGGCGCAGCATGTCTTCCTCTTCCATACCTCTCTGTTTTTGTAATCTCATGAGACACCTCCCGTCAATAAAATTGTATTTTTTCCTAGTAGTGTCGAGTATGTTACTTAGGATAATATTAATCCTTGGCGCTAGGCAACTGGGCTTATCCCAGTTGCATAAGTCATTGGTGCCTATTGGCCATGTTTTTTTTCCGGAAGTGGAATGTACGTTTTTCCTACTCGAGATCTCCTTACAGAATCCAAGACAGTAAATTGTTTCATTGTCTCTGCACTTTTCTGGTGGTCGACACTGTTGATTCTGACTTTCAGGAGTTGTAGTGTTGCAATGTGTGGCGGGCTTGACCCAAAATAAAATAAACTTATTGTAGCCATGCCCAGGCATTTCCAAAATCCTTCGTAGATAAGAAGTTACCTATTTTTAGTATAATAAAATACAACTCTTCAATAAGTTCTATTAGTATGTAAACATACACTGAACTAATTATTTACCTACATAATAACACCGAACAGTTGTGGTCCTACGACATATTATCATAAATGATTAAACAAAGAGTACGCCAGCCCTTCTTCAAATACCTATCAAAAACATCGCCTTGGGATCTCGAGGTCACCGCCACAGTACCTCGCGATGCCGATGGCCATCTGAAAATTAATTAATTCTAACAAAGCTTTTATTGAAAATATATTTGTTACTGCCTGTACAGGTTTCTTCGCATGCAGCGCCATCTGTTATTGATTTGTGTTATTAATTATGCATTGGGGTAAGAGGAACAGTTTTTACCCTTATTGGTTCGCCAGGTCTGTCTGTCCGTATGTCAATGAATGAAAAATGTGTATTAGTACTTATATCGTAAAAATAACGTTCAACGAAAATTGGTTTTGAATTTAGCTTTTAAGATATATATCAGACTTTATCGTGAAACTGCAGCAGTAACTTAGATTTTAAATCACTTAAGTACTTACGGTGTGACCTATACAGCGTTACCTGAGGGTAGCCGCTTGTCGCGCACGCCGTGCGCCCTATGGAAAACAAGAAAAATTTTAGATTTGCTGTTGAGTGAAGCGTTGAAAGAACGTAAAAAAAGTATTGGTGCTAAGGAACCCTTTTGTATACGAGTCGGATTTCCACTTGTGCGGTTTTTTGGAAGGATTATTTCACGTACCTACCTACCCAGTCATTATTAGAGGTAGTCAGATGGGCAATATTATTATTTATTTAGGGTACACACCGTAACCTGACCTACGGAACCCATGCAAGACCACGACTATCTCGTTGGTCTAGTAGACAAGCGCGACTGATGAGCACAAGGTCCTGGTTTCTATTCCCGGGTCGGTCGGACAAAGTGATACCTATTGGGTTTTCCCATCAGCAGGAATTTCTCAGCAGGAGCCACGGAGTCTGGATTAGTGCCTGGTTGATGTCAATAAGCTCGCCCCCTATCACACTGAACTTAAACATAACAGGGGCAGTACAGGTGGTGGTGGGGGACGGGGGTACTACTTATTAAGTATGCCTTTGCCTTAGAACCCTTCAGGAATTACAGCTGACCGTTTTGTTACACAAATCTAAGAAGACGCATTCATGAACTAATATAGCAGTCTAACTGCCGCACTCAGAGAGCTTTAATGGTTACTTAGACCACCACATAAAAGGTTTGGACAGTTTTGTCTCACAAAAGTAGGTATGTCAAATCTTTACTAAGTGACGGCTTAAGTAATCATTAAATATCTCTGAGTACCGCAGTAAGGGCCGATTATGCAATCGCCAGTTAACTTTTACCTAAGGAATAAACGTGATGTTTTGACAGATTGTCTATACAAAAACTGTCAAAATGACAAACTTATTCGACAGATAAAGTTAACTGGCGATTGATAAACCGGCCCTAAATCATCCCATTTTGCTCTAACTAGCTTCTAACCGACTACATAAGAAATGTGTGCGTGCGGTGTAAATATTATTTTCACCGCACACATTCCGTATTTCGGCAATGGCGCCTTCACAAGTATAGCAAAAAGGAAATAATAAACACCGTATTAGTACAGATAACAAATCACGCGGCGATCGCTGGCTGAATAGAAATCGTATCAAATGAGGCGACGCGATACGATCACGTGCGGACGCATCCGGGCCTTGGCGCGCTCCGGATTTTGGTTTTTAAGGGATGGTAAATTTACTTATATAAAGGCTTTGTGCCCCCTAAACTACCTCCTCTTTTTCCGCAAGCAAACAACTATTGGCAAGTACCTATCAACAAACTGGTGATGGAAGACTGCGGAAGTAGTCCGTTTTTCCCGTCGGTGCTGTTGTTGTGCTGTTTATCGTTGCTTAGCAACAGTGATACAAGTTGCAGTTTGCGTTGTCATTCTCGCCCTTATCCCAATTTATTAGGCCTCAACGAAACATAACATAACACTACTCCTCTATTTAATCGCCGAACGGTGAGGCAGAATCGAGCTCGCCGTCCGTCCGTCTTATGACGACGACAGGCCGTGTCGACGGCGCGTTCGTGTTCTCAAAGAGATGTCAGCAACATGGAAGGACCGACGCCCGTCGAGGCTGCCGGTTGTTCGAAAGAGATACCGCCGCGTCGACACAAAGGGCTAAGAAGGTACATGGGTGGTTTTTAGTCAGTAGAAGTCTGACACTTCCTTTCGCTCTGCCCAGAACAAGAGGGGTTATTTGAAGATTACCCACCCGCCAAAAAAAAAGTAGTCCGTTTTTCAGAATCCCATTCTGTGGTCTGGAATTGTCTGGAAGCAGAAGCGAGCCTCAAAGGCTGACAGGCCATGCAGAAAAAAAATCATTCATTCATAATCCAAAACGAAATTATAATCTGAAACGAATGTTCCAACACTCACTCGTTATTCATCTGCGTGGTGCATCTACCTTCAAAAACAAATGACCTCACTGACTTATGTACCTACTCTCCTCTTTTCCACAAACATTATTTGCTTGACAAGAAACGATTCAAATACATTCAAATCACGAAATCAAATTCAGGTTTTCTGATACTCGGTGCTTAATTTTTAACAGGTGTGTAGGTCCGGCAGCATCGTGCATCGATATTACCTAGGTACCATCAGCCAGGGATGCTCGAAGTGCACCAATGATGTTAAAAACACCTTATTTAGAGCCTATTGTCTGTCAATGTAGTACACCTGCCTACTATACAGGGTGTAAATCAATCCATCACACACCCGTCAACCAAGCATTCTGTACATCAAACTAAACAAACATCAAACTATCGAAAAAAATTTAGGTACTGGGAAACGACTTTTTTCTGGGTCAAAATTCGCATTCGGTAAAACTCAATGTAGGACTATTATAATTATAGGACTATATAAGATTGCTACATTGAGTTATAGTGTTAAAAATGATTTTTGACCCCAAAAAAAAAAGTCGTTTCCCAGCAAAAATTTTTACGTAGGGGTACTTAGTTTGATGTCGACGGTAAAAAGGAAGTAGGGCATAAGCGACATTTTGGTCAAAAATGAGTTATTTATGCCATCCTACGTAAAATTTTCCGCTCTTTCGAATGCGCTTACTCCCATGGCTCTACGATGACTTTTTTGGCGTTTATGCCCTAGCAAAAAAAAACATTTTCCTAGTATTCTTTTTCGTAACCGACGAAAATTCAGGTCTTTTTTGCTATAAAGGTGCTTGTACCCCTCCAAAAATGATTTATTTTGGGTTTGTTGTCGGTAATGCTTTTTTACTTCATAAGGGTGTCAAGCTTTCGGTTGTTTATGCCTTTTAAGCTTTTCCCTTAAAAAGTACAAACGTTGTTTATAGCTTACTTCCATTTCGTAATTTAACATAGCTATGGCACTTGTATCCTATAAACAAAATTCATTTTCATATTACTCTGTTGGTTATACCCTATTACCATTCAGTACTTTATGACAGCTATGTCGGTTATGCCCTATTACCTAAATTTATTTTAATATCACACTGTTGGTTATACCTTACTTCCGTTTACAATATAAATACAGTTTTGTCGCTAATACCTTATTACTTAAATTAAATTAGATATCATGGTGTCGATTATAACCTACTTCCACGTTCTACAATCATACTCATTCGTCACTTATACTGCAATACCCAATAAGGATTTATTTACGAGTCGGTGCTTATGCCATTTGATATCACAAAAGTAGGTTTTAAGCGCGTCGCTTGTCCGAAAAACACTCTGCCGCGTGCTAGACAAAGTTATACCTCAACAGTTTCAGGCAGAGTACTTTGATTTAACTTTCAGCAAAAAGGCAAAAGACTGTTTGGCCGAATCTGATATCGAAGATGATGGAGATCAATAGTATTTTAAAAACAATTTTTGATAATTTTTTATGTTATTTTTTCTAAGAATATTTAGATAGTAGGTTTCGAATCAAGACTGATTAAGAAAAAGTTGTGTTCTCTAATGTTAAGAAAAAGGTGTGATTATTAATGTTAAGCAAATGGTGTGATTACTAATGTTAAGAAATAGTTGTGATTTCTAATGTTGATCTCAATAGCTATAAAGTAAGAAATTATTAGTAATGATAATTGATCTAAGACTGTCCTATTTAATGTGATATACTAAGTAGGTACCTACCAACTTCTGCAGAGCAGGAAAATACAAAATAGGAATGTGACTTTTGATAACAATTTTTATACATTAATCTTTTGTGCGTATCTGTGTGTGCTGTATTTTTATCCATAAAGTAAACATTTTGTTCCATTAAGCTGTTCCTTTTAGTAATTGTTATTGATGGTAATTGTTAAAGATAGTAATTGTTATTACCTACTAGTACTTACGAGGTGCATTCAATAAGTACCTAACCTCATCGTCAGAGGGCGCTGTAGTTTCAAAAGAGTTTTACCACAGTGTAGCACATTCTTTTTTAATTCTTTTTTCAAATTTTCATTCCAATCCCTTCATTAGTTATAATTTGACAACTTATGGAAGCGAACGTGTCGATCGGTTTTACAAAAATGGAAAAAGAGCAATATCGTTCGGTGATTCGATTCCTATTTTTGGAAGGGAAAACGCGCATCGAAATCAAAGAGCGCTTGGATGCTGTGTACGGTGACTCTTCTCCATCGATGGCCACCGTCAAGAATTGGTTCAACGAGTTTGCACGTGGCCGTGCGTCGGTTTATGATGAACCACGTCCAGGTGCACCGAAAACAGCTGCTACGGAGGAAAACATTAAAAAAATCCATGATCTCGTATTGGCAGATCGCCGATTGAAGGTTCGGGAGCTAGCTGAGACTGTAGGCATTTCAGAAGGAACAGTGCATCATATTCTTCAAGAGGAACTCGGCATGAGAAAGCTGTCGGCGCGATGGGTGCCGCGTTTACTCACACCGGAAAACAAGCGCAACCGTGAGACCACATCGGAGACGTGTTTGGCGCTGTTTAAGCGGAATCCAGCGGAGTTTTTGCGTCGTTTTGTGACCGTCGATGAAACCTGGATCCACTGGTACACACCAGAGACCAAGGAGCAATCAAAACAATGGATCCAGACGGGGGAACGTGCTCCAAAGAAGGCGAAAACTGTAAAATCGGCCGGAAAAGTTATGGGCACCGTTTTCTGGGATTCACAAGGTGTGATCTACATCGATTACCTCGAGAAGGGTAAAACAATTACAGGGCTTTACTATGCCGAGTTATTGGGCCGATTCGACGCCGAATTAAAGAAAAAACGACCCCATCTGGCGAAGAAAAAAGTTCTGTTTCACCACGACAACGCACCGGTTCACACGTCTGCCGTTGCCATGGCCAAATTGTTCGAATTACGCTACGAATTGCTGCCCCATCCACCGTATTCTCCAGATTTGGCCCCTTGTGACTTCTTTCTGTTTCCTAATCTGAAAAAATCACTCGCCGGGAATAGATATGGATCAAATGAGGAGGTCATCGCCGCCATGGAGGCCTATTTTGCAGAGTTTGACAAAAACTATTTTTCGGACGGGTTAAAAAAGTTGGAGCATCGCTGGGCTAAGTGTATCGAACTAAAAGGAGACTATGTTGAAAAATAAATTGCCACTTTTCCAATTTTCGTTTACTTTTGGTAGGCTAAGTATTTATTGAATGACCCTCGTATGTCTCCACTTCATTCGCTTTTTGACTGATTATTTAGGTATTGTAGTGAGACTTTGTCTTTTTATTTGGAACGAATCATTAATGTTTAAAAATTTAAACGTACTTAGTTGTAAGTAAAAACAATTTTTTTATTTTTTTTTATTTCTTTATTCCTATGTTTCTTTGAACGTTGTTGTTTGACTTAGATACCATGTTATGTTTAACAATGCCAAATAAGTCTTAAGTTTCGATGCTTTTTATTATTTTTTTAAATGTTTGTTACTTTTTTAAATGTTTAATATTACGGATACATACCAAGTTTTCGTAATTGATTCTTAAGTTACCTACCTACTAGCTGCAGTATTATTGTTTCCAAAAATGATTAGCAGGTTGATACCTACCCACTCTTTTTAAGTAGCTTTGATTTTTCTTGATTAAAAAATATTATTAACAAAAATGTCTTTTTTTATTTAAAAACATCCTACTATACTGATGAAGGATCGTATTGGTTGGTTGTCTTCATTATTTTTGGGGTGTCTTTTCATCCATATTTCCGTAGACTCACGCAATGCCAAATGTTGATTATCCTTCTTTTCCTTTGCTTTCAAGCGACATTGTGTGTCACTTATGTCTTTTAACCTTTCTTGTTTTGAAAGCTGACTGTTTCTTGTGCTCTATTATCTTTTATACAACCACTGTGAAAAGTACCTTATCCTTCTTTTCCTATAACACTTATTGCACTGTCTAGTCTCTTATACCCTTTTTCCTTGCGATCTGAGAAATCGGTATGTCGCTTAGGCTTCTTATCCTTTAATATTTTATTTTGTCATTTGTATCTTATGCCATATTTCCTCATTGGAAAATTAAGAGCAATTGTTATAAGCGACAAAAACCACTTTAAATAGCGTCAAATGATTAAAAGTAAAAATACCGGTAACTGCCGCATTTTTTTCTGATTTTATAAGTGTTTTAGTTTTCACGATATTTTAATAAATGACAAAAATACGTCAGTTTTTCTAAAATTTAAAACTTTAAACGGCTTTCCTGAACATTTCCTTTTTTGTCGCTTATACCCTATTTCCTTTTAACCGTCGATGTACAGAATGCTTGGTTGACGGCTGTGTGATGGGTTGATTTACACCCTGTATATATTTTTCGAATGACTTTTACTTTGATGTTGACTGCCTCGTTGGTCTAAGGTCGCAAGCGCGACTGCTGAGCATGAGGTCTCAGGTTCGATATCCGGGTCGGGCAAAGTGTTATTGGGTTTTTCCATCAGGAATTTAACAGTAACAGCCACGTAGTCTGGATTTGTGCCCGGTTGATGGCAATAATCTCGCCCCCTATTACATTGGACTTAAAACATAACTGGCGAAATGTGGGTATACTATTAGGTAGGTACTTAAACTTCGTTTCCACCGCATCTGTACAAAATCTGAACCTGTGCCGCTAACCGCATAAATTCATGATTCTCTAAATAATTAATGCTAAATACCGGATTTCAAAGGTCATGCAGAGGTCGGTCACTGGCAAAAATTTCTCATTGCAAAAACATTTCCGACCTGCCTACGGTACTAGAAATTTTGAAATGTAGCGTTAGGCGACCTCTCGCGCGCGGCCCTGGCAAGCCTTGGTCCGGGGCGAGAGGGAATGGGACGCCCCGTCGCCTCCTTCTGCGAAGCAGTGATGCTAGTGAAGGAGGCGGCGCAGGGGCGGATCCAGGAATTCTTTCTGGGGGGGGCACACATGTAGTTTAGCTAGTCAACAAGAGCTTTTTGGTTATTTTTTTTAACCAATAAGTACTTGTTGATAAGACTACATGTGCCGCCCCCCTTCCCCCAGAAAAATCCTATTTCACCCAGAAACGCGCAAGTTTCACTCATGTTCTTTCTGATAATATGTTGCTTTGATAATTCGATTTGGTTATAAAGTATGTGCTGTGATGGAAACTCCATAACAGTATGGGGGCGGGGGGCACGTGCCCCCGTGCCCCCCCTGGATCCGCCCTTGAGGTACGGAACGTGAGAGGGAGAGAACCCCTCGTCTCAGACGCCGCGGGTGACGCTCCGGCGTCGGGGGCCTCGTGATGGCTTCCGGCCACCGTAGGAGCGGGCTTGTGGATGGTGAGTAGCGGGCTTGTGGATGGTGAGTAGCGGGCTAGCTCACCGTCCATCCGTCATAAGACGATGACAGACCGTGTCGACGGTGCGTTCGTGTTCCACGCGAGCCTCAAAGAGATGTCAGCAACATTAAGGGGCCCGCAAGGGCCGACGCGCGTCGGGGCTGCGGGTTGTTCGAATGAGATACCGCGGTCTCGACACAAAGAGCTAAGAAGGAACATGAGTGGTTTTTAGTCAGTAGAAGTCTGACACTCCCTATCGCTCTGCCCGGAGCGGGAGGAGTCATTTGATGATTCACCTTCCAAAACAAAAAGGCCTAGAAGGCTTTTAACTGACACGAGTAAGTTTCTCATTATTACTAATCATAATATTTTATTCAAGAGCCGAACTGGTTGCTGGTTTGAGCTGAATGCCAATGATAATGCAAATTTCGGTGATCAATGAATATTTATTTGCGGTTTATGGATAAAGTGGTAAGTTTGTGAATTTAAAATTTAACTGCGACTTTCACGGATGAAGTGAAGTGAGTTTGAATGGAATTAAATAGATCAAATGTTTTAAAATGCGTACCTAAGTAGGTAGGTATTATGTTATGATGATAAACAACACAAGGCGGAAAATTTAGTCTTTGTCGAAGGGTAAGTGCTTTTATCAAGAAGCTGAAACCTAGCACGTACGATATGAGGTGTTAACATTTTTCTAAAAAAGTATCCACATCATACCATCACATATAATATTAATCAATGTAAATTCATAAATATCACAGTTTTTTGAATAAGTTTCTTCGAAAATAATAATTTCCGAACGTACATCTAAATTAAGCAATCCGTGAACGTATCTCTAACTCGATGTTACCAAGAGACAAAAAGGGTGAGCTGTCATTGGAAAACCCAAATCGACCAATCAATAATTACGTTGAAGTTCCATACCTACGGAAACCAACTTTTAAGCATGATCACAAAAATTGTGTTCTTTTAATACATTTGGTTACCTATCAGGTTCTATGGAAATAAGTATTAATCTCATACATTATCTTTGCTTGCGTATTTGTAATGAACAAGACACTGTCTGTGAGCTCATTATCAAATTAATATAATGTGAAATGATTCATTTTCAATCAGATCTATTCAACCTACTGTGTTATTTTGTATCAAAACCTTGTTTTACCTAATATAACGTTTGTTGAAGAGTATTATTTTCCATTATCAAACGTTTTTAATATGCTTAAAATCTATTTCAGTACTGTCGTGGGAACAACCGTGACATCATCTGTATCAAAATTTACGATTGGCAACACAAAATTTGACATTTCTTTAATCGAGCACTTCGCTCAGCGAAAATATTATAGCAATTTTGTTGCGAGTTTCTGCTGTGATACAAAATGACTTCAGTCGCGAGGGCTGGGCATTTAGCTCCTTACTTTAAGGCAAGTTCATCGGTGGTTGCCAATGGGCTTAAACCTCTGGTCGTAGTGCCCCCTGCAACCGAAAAGATTTTGGTGCACCCTTTGCCAAAAACCTCGACTGTGCAGTCTTTGCATGGAGCCTTACCTATCCAGGGTTTGAAGGTAAAAGTAAGCGGTCGCGGTGAGTAATTTTCGGTGATGTTTTATGATTTGGTTGAATAATTTTCATAAATTGCGACGAAAAATCGTGTTACATAACACCTTGTCATTTCTAGCTCCAAGCAATGTTCGTTTCGCGCATACTGACATCGGCTACCCTGACTTCTCTGCGTACCGTCGCAAGGAGACCCAGGACCCTACCGTGAAGAACACAGACAGCGTTGATGGCCGCCAGTCCTTCACTTATCTTATCGCTGGAGGTTAGTCCTTGAAAATTTCAACTAAATTAACCTGACATTAGTGTTTTAACAGTGTTTATTTATCTGTTCTGTGCTTAAACAAGAGTGAATTATCACTCTTGTTTAAGCTGCAGTGAATGTAAAAAACATTATAATTGACTCTTATGTAAACAAACCGTAAGAAAGGAGTTGTACCATCTTGTTACATACCCATAGCTATGTATAAATGTAGTTGTAGGTACTTATTTATTTATAGCTCTTGACATAATCCTTGAAATGCCATGTAAACATTACAACACTTTCACTTACACAAAATTCATTATAAAATTGTTTATTCTAATGAAGTAAAGAACTGTCCGATTTGAATAAAATAATCTTATTATTATAATGAAATCATAGGTCTTGCAACTTATCTGTCAGTCAACTTTACTTGATTTTTGGTCAATTTCATGCATGCAATGGATTAATAATTATAATTATTCTCCTTACTTTTTGCCAATCTAAGTATAATTCCCATTAAGCATTCCATTATATTTTATATGCTTGGGTAGTAGTGGAAAGCTAAAAATCCAAAACTATTAGTGAAAAACAAGCATCCAACACAACACAAATCGAGAGTCCGTTTCAGCCGTTGTTTCAGCCAATCACAGAAACAAGAAACCTTTATCTAATTTGAAGTGTAGAGAATTTATAAAATGATATTGTATCACAACATGGTATAATTATGCAGTTTTTTCAATTTCACACACTCAAACATACTTTTATTAACTTACATGTTGTTAGAACTTAAACAATGTCATTAGTTTTTATTAAGGAAAATGTGGTAACAAATGATCCACAACAAATACTTAGCAAACTAACTGTATAAATGAAATTTCTATTTTCAAGTGCTTTGCTGCCTTTCATATGGCCTAGGCTAGTTTCTCATCGGTTAATATGTGCAGTACGAGATATGTTTTCTTAGTTTGTTTTCCTCATCTAGCTAGCTATGGACATATGGGTATGAGTTATTATTCTTAATAAAGGCATTGTGCCAAAAACTCCTATTAATAAGCCAGGTAGAAGAAAATATTTGCACACTGCAGAAGGGGCACTGCCCCATAAAACTTTACATGTATTCAGTTAATTATTCTAGTCTTACTGCCATCAACTGGCCAGTAATGCAGACTAGCTACTACTCAGAAATTCCTGATGGAAAAACCCAATAACTCTGCTCAACCTGGGAATTAAACACAAGGCCTCATGCTTACAAGTTGTGCTTGTGACCACTAATGAGGCAGAGATAATTATTATGGACTACCGTAAAACGGGGTAAATTGAGACAACTTTGAGAGGGATTTTAACATTGAATGAATGTGGTATGTGGCAAAAATGGTTTCTATTTAATAAAGTAAAATTAAATAGAGTACTTGTTGGTAACATATTGTATTAATTCAATTTTAAAATCCCTTTCAAAGTTTTGTTTCCATTCACCCCTGTGTTTGTATTCACCACGTTTTACCCGGTACAATAACCAGTTGTACTTCAATGTACCTACTTTACTATTGTGTATCATTTGATTTTGAAAAAACCATTTTACTTGACCAGGGAAACGCACCCAGGACCAAATGCTCAGCAGTCGCGAGGCAGTACCCTTTATTAATGACTTTAAAACACATAGTTTTGCTATTGTGTGCAAATTGAGATTTATGGACATTCAATATTGTTGTTGTTTGGTGTCATGGACAAAATTGTATTTTTCTATAATAATAATTATACCCCATTTACCATACAATCCTTTTGCTTTGTCCAAGTTCATACATCTCTTCATAGACATTTTCTTACATTTCTACCCTAAAATTTTCCAGCCGGTGGTGTGGCGGGCGCCTACGCTGCCAAGTCCATCGTGACGCACTTCGTGTCATCCATGGCCGCCGCTGCCGATGTCTTGGCCATGGCCAAGATCGAGATTAAGTTGGGAGACATCCCGGAGGGCAAGTCTGTTACTTTCAAGTGGCGCGGAAAGCCACTGTTCATCCGTCACAGGTGGGTTTCATTAGCTTTAATAGATCGGACAAAAAAAATCTAATTAGTCCGTCAGATAGATTTCCAAAAAATATTGAACACATATTTTTTCTTTTTAAGCTATTGCATAGCTTCTATCGCGGGCCTTGAGCGTGGGGACCGAATCCAGAAATTCCGTAACGAAAATAAAAACCTAACAAATTGACACTTGACAATGACTTTTTGAAATATCACGCTTGTCTCTTTAGTTCAGCAACCCGCCTTTAGGTGGCATTGGTTGTATTGGAAAACTACCGTAATCAGCTGTTTGTGAGAAAGTATATAGGTGTATAGGTATTTATCATCTATGTACAACAGTGAATATCTGTACTCGTATAATTTGTGTACAAAGTGTTTTAAATATGAATAAACAAAGTGCATTCCAACGGAAGGGAGTGTCAGACTTCTACTGACTAAAAACCACCCATGTTCCTTCTTAGCCCTTCATGTCGAGGCCGCGGTATCTGCGAACAACCCGCAGCCCCGACGGGCAGCCGGCGATGCCTGTAGTTTTAAATTCGCCCCTAAAATATAACGATCGTGTTCCGATCTAGTCTGTCACTTGCTTTCCTCCCCAAGCACAAGTAATGAAGAAAGTCACGAAAAAATAGTGAAAGAAAATGAGTTAGTACTCTTTAGACATTCATTTTATTATTATTATTATAACAAATGCAGTATTATTTTTTGTTTTGTTAATTTATATATAATACTGCTATAAAGATAACCAAAATGTTGGGGAAATATAGTATTTATACTTACACTTTTACTAAACATCCTCATCTTTTATAAAATATTAAATCTTATAATTTTTCAATGTTTAATTTTCATCTGACATTACATCAGTTGTCAAGATGTCATTTACTTTTTCTTTTAATTTGTGTCATAGTTTTTCTTAGTGGTTAGAACTACGAAGGTTACATTTGATTTATATAATTTAATTCATTTTTATTAATGTTAGCTATTAAAAAAAAAACAAAGGAAAAAAATACTGCATTAATAAAATAAATAAATAATTATAATTGCATAAGTTGATAAAAATGCTATGCAATAGCTTTACCGCGGCAGTCTCCGAGTGCCACACGTCTTAAGACAGTGATTCGAAAAACTCGTGTGACATCACATGTCAGTACATCTTTTACTTACAAGTGACGTCACAAGTTCTCACTCATGATCTTTGACGTGTATTTTTATCTTCGTCAATTTTTATTAATTTGATAAAATAAAAAAACACGTATCTAATATACAATAATACAGAAACATATTTTTGAGTTTAGTCTGATCCTCTAAATTGTGTAGTTATTTTAAGTTATGTTGCCAGTATTCGGAAATGGTTTATAGGTAGTGTGAAAGTTATAATAAAACAAATATGACATTCAAACCTGAAATGAACTGGGATTAGGGCTAGAAATTGATGTATTGTTGATAAAAGGATGTATTAATTCAAGCAAACTTATCATAAATAACTACTACCTGTAGACAGCTTAATAATGCTGCAATAGTTAAATACTAGTATTGATAGTTACATAACTGTTTTTACTTATACATTTTCTAAGTCAAGAAGTTATATTTTAAGGTATCATTTTGTACCCTATCACAATTTTGCCTTATTTAAACCAAAGGTTGACTGGTAGAGAATGCCCAATATGGCATTAAGTCTGCCTATGTACCAATATTGTACATGAAGTTTAAATAAATAATGAATGGTGCAGTTATTCTGACTTTCACAACTGAAATATCAAGTAAAATTATACAGTTCCTGTAGTGTAGAAGAATAGGAGTAGGAGCTCGTGGCTTAATAAGAACTGCCACTCGGGTCGATCTTTAGGGAAAGCTGTGCTTGCCTAAGTCGGTCTGTGGATGGGTGACCGCCCGACATACCGAGTTTCCTCCGTGCCTCGGAAAGCACGTTAAGCTGTTGGTCCCGGCTGCCATATATAGGGTGTAAAAGTACCCTTAACGCAAACGAAGGGCATTTGTTCTCCCCACCACTGCGATAATTTTTTTGTTCTAGACCATACCTGGGAACCTCCTAGTTACGGAGATATTGGGGGTCAAAGTTCCAAAATTTTCACAGCTGTTTTTGTAAATACTAGTATTGAAGGTTTTAACTTTACTTAAATTATCTCCATGACTCGTTTACTATTCAAAGCATCCACTAGCACAATGTTTTAAGAGTGCTACTTTGAGTTTTACCGTAAAATGTGATTTTTGACCCCAAAAAAAAAAGTCATTTCCCAGCAAAAATTTTTGCGTAGGGGTACTTGGTTTGATGTATAGAATGCTTGGTTGTCGTATGCGTGAAGGGTTCGTTTACACCCTGTATAGATCTTTGGCATTCGTTACAGGTAGTCAGTAAACCTGGAAGTCTGACAACCAGTCTTACCAAAGGGTATCATATTACCCAGTATTAAATGGGTTGTGGAGGTCAGATAGGCATTCGCTCCATGTAAAATACTGGTATTCAGCTGCATCCGGCGAGACTGGACGCCGACCCTAACATAGTTGGGAAAAGGCTAGGCAGATGATGAGTGTAGAAGAATATCACATTAAAGTAGATGGATAATATTCATAAGTACTTCTTCTTTAATGTGTTGTTAAAGCCTAACTTTTTGTCAGAGTTTTAATGCCACCCACTCTGACTTGGCTTTTCATGGCATCGAGAAATATCTCTCAGCCATACTGGCTTCCTCACTATGTTTTTCGTTAGAACTAATTGCTAATCTTGTAAGGTCAGATGATATTGATAAAATTCGTCTATAATAATAGAAGTACATAGTTGCAAGAATCTGTACTATTCAAATTGATGGCACTAGTGTTTGTATGAAATCCATTTCCTTGCCAATTCCTACTAGCCACTACCACAGCTAACTACGCATTTAATAAATCGTGTGATAATGATGAGTGTCATGCTTGTATGGCAAGTTACGGTATTTGCTCGCCATAGAATAATAATAGCATTGACTATTCTTATAATTACATTATTTTGCAATAGGGATGTTTACTGACTAAAAAAAATATGATTCTAATTAGCCCGTCTGTTAGATTATCGAAAAATATTAGATACGTGTTTTTTGTTTTATCAAATCAATAAAAATTGACGAAGATAAAACGCGTCAAAGATTTGAGTGGGGGTTGTGACGTCACTCACCGGTAAAAATAGTCATACTAATGTCTTAGAATACGACGTCACACAAGTTTTCAAAGCACTGTATCGTCTTCATTATTTGTTTATTTGAAAAAAGAAAAAATACGTGTCTAATATTTTTTGGAAATGTATCTGACGGACTAACTAGATTTTTTTTGTTAACTACCTATAGTAGTACTGTTTTGTCTTTTCAAATTACATTTGTATGGTGCAATCACAAGTACATGCATGATTAAGTATACTTATTTATATTATACAGAGTGGAATGGGATCGATGCGAAAATGGTTGCCACGCATTCAGTACATCATTCTTAGCCCACCCCTCTACAGAAATTATTCATTGGCATTTTAAAAAAAAACAGCTTTTTCCTACAAAAGTTCAATACTTACACGGTCAATATGTAAACAACAGCATTTTTTTTTAGTATCGGTTTTCGCGTGTGTGTTCCTTACACCCCGTATATATAACGTGAATTTATGCAGAAAATACACATATTTTTTGTTTAGTATCTTACCTAGTAAACACTACCCTGGTTAACAGTGTAGTTTTTGATGGTAAAAACGTACTTTCAAATCTCTAATATTTCTTTTACAAATCCACAGAACCGAAGGAGAGATTTCAACCGAGCAGGCAGTCCCAGTAGACACACTCCGCGACCCGCAACACGACAACCAGCGCACACAGAACCCCAAGTGGCTCGTGGTCATCGGGGTGTGCACCCATCTGGGTTGTGTCCCCGTCGCCAACGCTGGAGACTTCGGAGGCTACTACTGCCCCTGCCACGGCTCCCATTACGACGCGTCCGGCCGCATCCGCAAGGGACCAGCCCCACTTAACCTCGAAGTTCCTCCCCACAGCTTCCTCGATGATGGTCTCCTAGTTGTAGGCTAAAGGACGTTATTTATTAG
Organism: Diarsia brunnea; assembly: GCA_949774965.1. NCBI lineage: Eukaryota > Metazoa > Arthropoda > Insecta > Lepidoptera > Noctuidae > Diarsia > Diarsia brunnea. The sequence goes on along the minus strand of OX459000.1, from coordinate 3,459,572 downwards.
ACAATTTATTTATATAAGTTTAACGATTCAGAATCAATAGGCGTCATCTAAGCTAACAATCAATAAATGTGATTGCTGTTATAGCGGTGTTTTTTATTTATTTGTTTGTTTTTGTGGAAACCTTGAAGTTGATGCTTGGTACAGATTTGGTATTCTAATCATCATCTGCCTAGCCTTTTCCCAACTCTGTTAGGGTCGGCTTCCAGTCTAACCGGATGCAACTGAATACCAGTATTTTACATGGAGCGACTGCCTATCTGATTCTGACCTCCACAACCCTGTTAATACCGGGTAATACGATACCCTTTGGTAAGACTGGTTGTCAGACTTTCAGGTTTACTGACTACCTGTAACGACTGCCAAAGCAGCCGGGACCAACAGCTTAACGTGCTTTCCGAGGCACGGAGGAAACTCGGTATGTCGGTCGGTCACCCATCCACAGACCGATCTAGGCAAGCACAGCTTTACTTACCTAAAGATCGACCCGAGTGGCAGTTCTTATTAAGCCACGAGCTCCTCATTTATCACGAGATTTGGTACTCTAAAAGATCTGTAAATACGAAAGTGACACTAACTGGCGCGTATTGGTTGAACTCCCATATCAGATATATAATGGATACATATGTTCGCGTCAAATAACTGTGCCCCTCTGAAGTTGGCTACGAGTGGCTCAAAATTACGAACAAAACTGCAACTGCGCATGCGCGAGTCATGGGGGCGGGCATTATGGCATTATAAAACTATGTATTCTTTTAAAAATATGTATTTATTTTGTTTAAATAATTTTCCACGTGACTGCACTTGCGCGATCTTTGCAAATGGGTAACTTCAGAGGGGCAAAGTTATTTGACGATGAAAATACCCAATATGAAACACCAATTTATTTTTGCCGCGGTCCGAGAATTTAATATAATATTGAAAAGACAATTTTATGAAGTTTATTCAAATAATATATGTTATTTATAAAAATAGTTCAGTGCCTTAATATAATAGGTAACTTTTTAATTAAATAAGAAAAATAAAACAAGTATTAGGTACTTCTTTAAAAAATGGTCTACATTACGGTCCATTATTGGTTTCCATTTATAATTAGTTTACGTTAAATGAATTTAAGAAATTAAAGTAAACTTGTTGGTGAGCCTTATTTTATTAAAGCAAGTTCTTTGAGACTCAAATTATATCAAATCAATCGATATTAATAGTAAAAAACCGGCCAAGTGCTTGTCGGACCACGCACAATGTAGGGTTCCGTATTTGCCCATCAAAATATGTGAACTTACTAAACTGATTAACCACCCCTGCCTACCTGCCTCCGAACGATGATTTTTAGGGTTCCGTACCCAAAGGGTAAAAACGGGACCCTATTAGTAAGACTTCGCTGTCCGTCCGTCTGTCTGTCACCAGGCTAATTGATTTGAACCCCCCCTCCCCTGCGGACTGTGTTCCCGAAGTGTATGACAAGATGCGCTGCCTGCATATAGTGGACAAGCGAGTTTTTATATGGAGCTGGCTCAGGATCGATGTATTGGTGCGTTTCGTAACATTCGCCTCCAGCACCACATCTCGAATGCGTGAATCCTTTGCCTTTCTCGGGCTAAAATTGTCCATGTCTCTACTCCGTTTTTTCTTTCTTTTTCTTTATACCAATTTCGATATTTTGATAGCAAGACATCGCCTCTTTAGCCATGGAACCTAAATATATGTAGAGGTCAACGTTATTAATGCCAGGGCTGCCGCTGCCGGGTGACTCCGGCTCGATCCACTATCATTACTTTGGTTTTTGCTCTGTTCACTGCGAGACCGATGTTGCCACTTTCTGACTCGAGTCTTTGGAACAGGTCACTCATATCTTCAGCGGTTTAGAAACTCTGACACTAGGGTGTGTGGGGTCGCTAGATCTTACTGCCTACACGATAAGAAGGACGGATGTTGCTAGAAGAATGTTGTCGTCAGCGTATCGGATATTGGATAGTCTCTTTCCACCTACAGGGAAGCCCTTATCCCAATTTTCCATGGTCTTCCGAATAATGTAATCTCCATATATGTTGAAAAGAGCGGGGGACAGAATACAACCCTGCCTCACTCCTTTTTAGTGTGGAACATACTGAGTAGTCTACTTAGACGATTATCTAATAGCATGCCAATCGAGAAGTGTTCTGCGGTCTCAGGTAGTTTTGGCCTTAAACATTTTGGGTGGACAGTTGAAGAGCAGCGGTATCCCATAGTGGTAGCGGCCCCTACTTAGAAACAGTAAGTCGTGGGTTCGAACCTAGAAACAAGTGCATCACTTTATTTAATTTATTTAATCGCCGCTGCTCTTAAAACGGTGAAGGAAACCCAATCTATTTAAGTCACGAGTAAATACGCTTCTTCTGGGTAAGCTCGTTCCATCGTCAACCTCATCTCTGCCCTTAAGGCAAGGTTGAGGTCAAGAGTTCAAATAATCTGTCAATCCGCACTGGGCCCGCGTGGTGGATTGTATCTCATCCGTCTCCTAGAGAGGAGGCCCGAGTCCCTGCCGTCGGGGCTGCGGATTGTTTGAAAGAGATACCGCGGCCTCGGCGCAAGGGCTAAGAAGGAACATGGGTGGTTTTTAGTCAGTAGAAGTCCGACACTCCGTTCCGCTCTGCCCAAGAGCGGGACGGATTATCAAAAAAAAAAGGTCTGAGGCCCTGCAGTGGGTGGACAATAAATTATAGGAAGTCTGTCACCAAACCTTCTCAAGAGATGAAATACTTTGGGTTAATTTAGAATCCCAAATAAAAAAATTCAAGTGTTTTTCATTATCATTGGCACGGTGTCTCTGAAGGAATGTACCTAGAACCTAGGCTGTTCAGAGATGAGGCCTTATCACAACTGACGACATTGTGCATAGGTATTCAGCCAGCCAGTACCCCTTCGGCATTTCTTCCCACATCTGCCTTGTGATTTAGTCGCCTGTTCACTCATCATCTTAACACGACTAAACCATGTAAGTAATAAGCATAGGTCATCATCATCATCAGTCTATAATGTTCCCACTGCAGGGACTCAGGCCTCCTCTCTAGGAGAGGGATGGGCTATAATCCACCACGCGGGTGCGGGTTGGTAGAGGTCACATGCCTTCGCACGATGTTTCCCTTCACCGTTTTGAGAGCAGTGGTGATGAATTAAATTACACAAAGTAATGCGCCTGACTGGGTTCGAACCCACGCTCACTGTTCGTAAGTCGGGGCCGCCACCACTGGGCCACCACTGGTCAACTATTATAAGCATAGGTACCTACTCTTATTAAAATTTGCTTAGTGTTATAAAAATGTTTTTGAGGATCTGTCGCATTGGGCATCAGAACCTCAGAGGGCGCATGAAGGTTTCAGTGTGTCTTACGATCGTTTTGGGTCATGGAGGCTTAGAAATCCAGATTATGTAGAAGTTTTCAAATAAAATCACGGTTTCAACGATTTGTATTCATGTTTATTTAAGTATGGTTTTGTTTTCATCATCAATTATTTCCACTTACATAAGTACTTAATTTCTTTAAACAGTTACAATCTAAGTAACATCTAACAGACTACTAAATTACACATTTACAAGTTAAATTAACTGGGCTTTTAATGTACAAGATTTAATTTAAATTATTTTTAAATACATTAAAAAAGTACCATTTCTGTAAACAAAAATCTACTGACGCAACGGAAAATCAACATAGTGCCAAGAATGTCAAACAATAATATTAGGCCATTTGTTTTTAGTAAATTACCTACCAGTTATAAAATATTGTAGCAGTTGTTAATATTTAACTTAAAAATAACTAAATTAACGGAGGGAATGTAAGAGTTAAGGGAAAACCCAGTTTTTAATAATTACGATGATTAATTACATTGAAATAGTTCTAACGTTTTATTTTGAACCGCTACTATAGTTTTACTCTAGACATCTATATTTACAAAGGAATACTAGATAGTGGGTATAATTCGTGAAATAATTTAGTTAATCCTAAAAAACTTAAAGCCAAGTCTTACTGCCGCAGTAGTAAAGTGACTTTATTCCAGACGAATCGATGGTATGAAATTATTGTATGACAAAAATATGACAACGGATTATAATCATTTGAGTATGGCTTTACTACTACCCCATTAGAGATCTTGACTTGTATGAATATGAATGAAGTAACCAACGCTTACACAATCATACATCTCATACAAACAATCAGACTTAATAAGCTGGTTGCATACTGTCGACTGAACTGTCAAACGCAATGTTTTATATCACGAATTTACTGAAGAATTGACAAAATAAATTCTGTATGAAAAATAAAATTCAAATCTACATCCTTCATAAAAAAACAACAATTTTATCAAAAGCACGCAACCAGTTCTAAAGGAAATTTATATATTTCATTGTTTTTTTTTTTGTTGTTTTCTGTTTTTTGTATAATGAACCAAAAACTTAGGTGAAAAAATAGTAACTTAAAACAAAATATGGTCTTGATCTGTACTCATAGGTAGGCACGTAGGATTTACACAAATAGTCGTGACATGCTTGCGACTTAACGCACATGCAATAACTCGTCACTGATAAAAATTATTCATCTCGATTGGTATGGCACAGAAAACTTAACTTATTGATAACACAATTGCTCTGAATGTCACACATAATATATATTTAAAAGCAATAAATTGAAATTGATTGCTTTTAAATGTCGGATCTCTGTATAGCTTGCACATTAATGTCTATAAAATTCACTTGGTTTACAAAAATATCCAAATAATTTGTAAACAGTTTACTGTGGACATAAATGTCAAATACTTCATAATCAATTTTTCGTGTGAATCCGACTTTAGTCTTGGAAATAGAGTCAGAGTTAACAGGAGTACGATTTTCTGACGTCAATTTGTAGAAAACTTGCGCAATAACCAAAATAACGATATTTATACGGGAAGTTTACATTATCTCTGTAGTTTACAAAAGTGGTAAAACAGTTTACAAAAAAATACTTTTTCTACAATTTGACGTTACAGAAGATTGCATGCTTCATAAATGTTTGTTTTATAACACAAATTCTACGAGATTTTCATAACGTGTATACAATATAATTTCGTTTTATACAACAACATTCATAGTAGGTACATTATATATTTTTGAACACACAATTACTTTTAACTTCACATTGAAATTGTAGACATATTAGGTAAAACATCCTATCATTTGGAGAAAAATATATCTATTATTAAGTGACAAAATATTTATTTATTAAATTTCTGGAATATAACATTATTTTTTTATTCAATATACTATGAGTATCTCTGATAATGTAGGATAAATATTTTTATTAATTTAATGACTTTTGTGCGATAAAAAAAATAGTGGTAGTAACGTCTGTCAAAGGTCATAGAGTATTGTCAAAGTTCATTTTGTGTAAACAAAATGTATGGTCCACATACGAAACACAACATAGACACTACACAACCTTGGAAGCTCGATTTTTGAACCTTTAGTGACGACTTCAATAAATATGTGTCAACTTCGAACAATCTATTCGGAATGTCAATAAAGAACAATCCCTGATAAATATGATTAATGATATTTTATTATATATTTATTTTTGAATGTCATTGAGTATTTACATGATGGAAACTACTAGGTATATTTCACAGGATCTAGATAAAGTACAGAATAAAGAACAAATAATTTACAAAATACATATTGAACTGAACTGGGAATTCATAGAAAACCTGCTCTATTAAATAATAACAAAAAATGAAAATAAAATATAGAGATTATTGAATTAGTAGGGCTAACAAAAATTTGACCAACCGGTATTGAAAGATTCATAATAATACTTCCATTAAATATATAACATATCATAATAATTGATTGCAATGTTAGTGAGGTAATGAAAAATAAAATAACAAAGTAAATAGGGGAAAAATAACAAACTATACAATTATTGTTGTAAGTGAATAAGGCGAAGGTTTGACGGTCCTTCCAATTTGTTCTATGTTGCGTCGCAGTAGAAATACGTTCAGCTCAACTTATGTATCTCCACTGGGAAAACTGCCTCACTGTGTGGTGAACGCGATAAACAGCCAATTTTTTTGGCAAACACACCAAGTAATACGGCACACTGTGATGTGGCTAGCATTCGGCCGGAATTGTCTCAGAGTGCACTTCAGTTTTTTGGATTCACTTTTAATCGATCACTATTTAAGTAACAGTTCTGTAAACCGATTATTTTGGTGTGGTAAATACACCATTTTTTGGAGATGAGTGCACGACAAAAACACCAATTGATGACGAATCTAAGTCGTAGGGTAGGACACTCATAGTTAGATCCAGGGTAAATGCACTCGTGGCCGGCCACTGCAACATGGTAGCCCTCACAGTCTCCGCCTGCCTGCATGTCGCGTGCACTAACAGTCGGCGGTGTAGACTGGCGCCAGGTCGAGGGTGAGGTGCCGCAGCGCGCGGTCGCGGGAAGCGGAGCGGGAGGCGCGCGACGACTTGATGATCTGTAGGACCATCGCCTTACAGTCGTGGCAGACCGCCATTTGCACGCCGCGTAGACGTTCCGCTGCCGTCACGCCTGTCGTACTGCGGCCGTACCTCGCTCTGGAATGGAGATGAATGGTTTGATTAGTTGTGGAATCAGATATCGGTATGTAGAATAAATCTGTTTGAGTTGATTGTAGTACTTTTTGTATTTCCATATTTTGGGGGTTGGAGAGGCGGCAATGCTTTTTGAGTTTAAGCCTCAATCTAGTTTTTAAAATTAAAACTAAAAATGTTGCATAATATCATAATTATTAAACATTAATTAGGTCAAATTAAAACTAACTCATTCAAACAAAAGATCGAGTACTTACACTCTCGACTTCACTTCTTGTCTCTACTACTCTAATGAGAATGCCTTAGAATTGAGTAAGATAAGTGGAGAAGGCAAAGGAATGGAATGGTGAACGCCGTTGGTTGTGGGATGTAGCAAAAGTGGACAAGGCAGGGAGTGGTGAAAAATTACTGAGAAGACAAGATGTTGAAGAAAGGAACGGAGAAAGCCTGGATAGGATTAATACTGATACAAAATAAACAACAAACCTGCGATCTAACGTAGAAGGCGGCGTATTAACAAGCGACATGGCCTGCGGGCCGTCCACACTGCGCGACATGCTATGCGGCGGCACCGACAGCTGGTCAGAGAAGCCGAGCGCCGAGCCGCCGCGCGAGCCGGGCGCGCTGTGTGCCGCCGCGCCGTGTGGCGCCGCGCTGCCGCTCGGTGCGGCGCCAGTCGTCGCGCGGCGAGCGGCCAAGGGACTGCTCGGCGCACTGCCTACGCTGTTCTCGACCATGCTCTGTGGAAGGTTGGTAGGTTAGTTGATAGTTGGAGTGGCTATGCAAGGGGGATAAGTATGCAAGTTCCAGTCAGCCAGCTCAGGACAGCCGGATTGTCAAAATATTATAACATACCTACGTTCGGGCAAAAACCGCAGATAAATTTAAAAAAAACTGGCCAAGTGCAAGTCAGAGGTGCACATGAAGGGTTCCGTTCCATCATAGTAGGGCTTAGTACCATCATGGTATGCCTTTTTCATCAAATAGTCACTCAAGGAAGTAATATGAACTGAGAAGGTTGTATTGGTAATTTAAATCAGTAAAGTCATATTTGTTACGGCCGCGTATCCTATTTTATTTAACATACAACCTGACACTGAACGGAAAATTGCAAAAAACGTAGAAAAAAAAAATGGCTACCTTGAAGCAATCACCTTAAGACGTCATGGTAACCCAACAGACCCTCTTTTTGCAAGAATATATCTAAAGTAAAATTATCATATAAATATATTATTGTAACGACAACGCAACCGAGTTACCACACTGTTATGTACTCGCAGTAATATAACGGAAGACGTCAACCGACGTCATCAAATCAGATAATCGACAACGATCCCCTATTGACGGCCGTGTCGGTACAATTTGCGGTGTACCGCGCGACATTATCGCTCATCGCAGATCGTGTTACGGGAAATGTAATCGTGTAGTGTGATGTCTATTGATAGGTTTTGTTCTTCCGGAGTTTGTTTCGATATCGGATTGAATGTTTCTAGACAATAGTTTTTTTTAATGTAAGCCTTCTTCTCATATTGAGGAACAGGGAGTAAGTTCCTCATCCCCCATAGAAAAGGGAGGCGCAGGTTGATAGCGCGATGTAGGAATTGCCAATTTTATTCGCATGTGTTGCGATAGATGTCGCTGTCGCCACAACCGTATTGGTGGTTTACTAATCCAACTCCCAATTCAATAACACACTTTTAAATCACAATCTGGAGGGCTTTGAGGTAAATAAATTGTTTATAATGTTAGAAAAAATTGTCATAACGTAGGTATGACACGCGTGGGCTGTAGCTGAAAATGAGCGTCAGGCGGTACCTATATACCTACACCCTGTGTTGGTATCTGGCCCATGATCTGGGATAATGCCAGATAATTATGGCCTTTTTGGTATTGATGATATTGTCCAATAAACACAATTTTCTTTCTTCTTATAAATGTTCATGACGCAACGACTATTCTTTCATTGGCAAAATTAGTAAGATTTTTTTTTAAATGCGAATGTATTATTAGGTATCTACCTACCTAATTAGTACGCAGATTCTTATGGGCCTGCCCTGTGTCCGGCGGTTAAAAACGTAAGATTCTCGACTTTTCTTGACCATGCAACTCACCGAGTACTCTGGAGACACGAGCCTGGACATGAGGCTCCTGGGGAAGGAGGAGTGCGCCTCGTCCTCCGGGGAGGGCAGCAGCGACGGACTCAGCAGCACCACGGGCACGTGCGCGAAGTGTTCCGTCGGGATACGCATCTGGAACGAATTGTTTGTAAGTTACTCTGTGTACATTTTGAACAGAATCTGAAGTATGTCGTGGTCTTTAACTAAATATTAAATGTTACTCGAGTTTTCTTGTTAATGTTTATTGCATTTTGTTTCTTACAATCAACAAAACATTAACATTCTCTACTTCATTGTCGTAACAACTTGTTTAACCGACAAAGACTTTTGTACCTATATTAATGATAAATTCAAATTATTTGGCAATTACGGTATTTTTTTTTCAAGGAACTGCAAAAGAGTGCTGCTAATTGCTGATGAACCTTAATTAGACATTTCTAGTGCAAACAATACAGCAAGTAAAGCCATAGAACTTACCTTTGAACAACACTTTTGACAGACAGTCTTTTTACAAAGTTTGCACTTCTGGCCCCAAGGACCAAAAATGCCGAATCTGGTTTTCAAGCACAGGAAGCATACCTGGAAAATAAAAAAGGAAAATTTTAATTCTAGGTTCGTCTACTACACACACTCTTTACTGTGGGGTAAGCCCTTAACCTGGTGTTATGTTTTATGGCGTCCATGGGTCTCTGACTTGGCTTTCTCACTTCCCCTAACTACTTAACTGTAAATCTTAGAAGGAGAATTGGCAACTTTAGGATCCAAAAAGTAACTTATAATGTCAGTGGCTATCATAGTCTCCATCGATTAACTGTCAAATGGTTAGAATTTGATACAAAATGGAACCATTTGACAGTTAATCGATGGACACTGTGATAGCCACTGACATTTAAAAAGATACGCAATAGCTCTGCTGGCTTACTAATCATTTCTGTACATCATTTATCCTACTAATAGAGTAGAGTAGATATAGTATGGGATGGATGTTTGTTAGTACTTTTATGCCAACACTACTGGACGGATTTGAAATTTAGCACACAGATAGTTTATAGCCTGGATTAACACATAGGATGCTTTTTATCCTGGTAGTATGATCCGTGGGACAATTATCGAAGCCGCGGGCATATTCTAGTTGTCAATACTTATAAGCACAGACAGTTACGTAACATGGCATCATAACTTTTCTCCTGAAATCCCCGAAGGGTTAGGAAGAGGTGTGCACATTAGTACACCCACATTTCGCCAGTTTTGTTTAAGTCAAATGTTCCTAAAAAGGGGCGAGCCTATTGCCATCAACCGGACACAAACCATGGCTGCTACGGAAAAATTCCAGTACCCCAATAACACTTTGCCGGACCTGAGAATTGAACACGAGCCAACAAGACAGTAAGACAAGTGGGTTCAAAATTACTTACTCTTCTCTTCTCAACGTCTTCCTTGACCCTGCCCTCAACGGGCAGAACCTCTAGCTCAGCCTTCGTCAGCACAGACCTGATGTGGACAATCTCTTCCAGAGTCAGAGACAATCGGTCGTCAGACATTATGGCTTCTTGCCATTGTTTCTGGAAATTAAAAAAAAAAAACATTATAATTCTCTGAAGTTTTTGAGAGTGGAGAATTCAGTATACAGAGGTTCGTGATGAAATAAGGATTTCTATATTTCAGCAGTGGTGGCCCAGCGGTTGAAGCCCCGACTTACGAACAGTAAGTCGTAGGTAACCTAGGCAGGCGCATTACTTTGTGTAATTTATTTCATTACCACTGCTCTCAAAACGTTGAAGGAAGACATCGTGAGGAAACCGGCATGTCTAAGAACCAAAAAAATCGAAGACATGTGACATCTAGTAACCAGCACTGGGCACGCGTGGTGGATTATAGCCCATCCCTCTCCAAGAGAGGAGACGTGATTTTACTTCCTAGTTTTCAGTGTAAACGCAGTATGTCATATTCAAAGTAGGTCAATATCTACTTTAGATATTAACTAAATACCGTTTCTATACGATGTGAAGCAATTTACACCAAAAAAACCTTTGTATACCCAATTCACCAAGCTCTATTCTCAAATAAAGCTACCGAGATCCATGCACAATATCAAACGATTGCTAATTTTGTGCTATTTTCAAAAACCGCTAACATTTAGTCACAGTGTATTTACATGCATTGTGTGCAACAAAATAGCATTTACTAAACACTAGAGTCTACATCTGGCAATTCTCTACGGACACACCAAGCAATTTTATGCATGATTTCGCCAATATTCGTAACCGAAATCGGTTTCGGAATCAATCAAATTAATAGTTTGTATATTCTATTGTATAATTTTGATCAAGAGCCCTTCTACAAATACTTATCATTGATATAACACATTTAGCTAAAAGTATTGCATCACCAATTACGGCATACACACGGCATAACATTTAAGGTTTCATTCTATGCCTGAATGCCTAAATAAGTATAATAGCACTGATGTAATTTGAACTTTAGGTGCTAAACCGAACATAGGAAATCAAACCGTCCGCTTATAGTTATGGGATAGTGTTAGCAAACGCACTAATCGTGTATTCAAACGAGAATCAATAAGTGACGCAATACTTCTTAATCCAGTCTTCGACCCCAAAACGACAGAAAGGACTAGCCTCCAAAGTACCTTTTCTGGTCCTTCAACCCCAAGATTCCTTATTCCTCCACTATCTAAGCGACGTTCTACTCACATGCGAGCCATTGTTGGGGCTGCCACTAACCGACTTGATGAGCTCGTCCTGCAGACTAGACCGCGACCAAGACAGTTCTCCGAGTTGTGCATCCGCGTCGCTACTCGCTAGAGAGGCGGCGCCGGCGCATGATGCTCGAGATCCAGGCCTGGAGAAAAAAAAAACTAATTAGAACGAAAACTAAAGACAGACGAAATTACTCCGAAGTACGGTAAGAATAGGACGGAAGAATTTTGGACGCCACTGCAGACATTCAGACAATGTCGATAGTTTACTATAAACTCGACGACACGGTTGGCGCAGTGGCTGAGCAATTGGACTGCTGCGCTGTGTGTCGCGGGTTCGATCCCCGCACGGAACAAATATTTGTATGATCTACAGATAATTGTTTCGGGTCTGGGTGTTTGGATGTGTATGTGAGTTTAAATGTTTGTGAACGCACCCACGATACAGGAGAAATTCCTAGTGTGGGGCAACGTTTAAAAAAAAAAAAAAAAAAGTATCTGTCAGTAGTGTCTGGTGTCCGCAGCCGTTCCATAAATATTATCTGTATGTGCCTGATTTGCTGATCCTAATTGCAAGTTAGGTGTTCTGATTTTTTGTTGTGTTTTGTAATAAGCTCTCTTTGTTTTAAATTGTAAAATAAAGCTCGCATAAGTATACATAACAATTCATATCAATGTTCAGGTACTTACGAGATATTGTATATCAAAAAGATAAATCTTAAAAATAACAGCCTTGCGTTCGAAACCTAGAAATATTGAATCTTGACCTCCTGACATTAGACCTCAAGTGCCAACTTTCTAGCACAGCGATTTATTTTTCATGCCAGACGAAGCAACTGTAGTTTAGCACGTGTCTTGGCAACCAAAATATATTCTGAAGAAGTTTTAAACAAAACAGAATACAGTGATTCTGATGCATTTCGTATGTGGGTTAAATAAATTGTATCGACAAAGGCATTCGAGCAACCGAGAAAAGAGATAACCGTCTCTCTGTAACCTGCGTTTTATCACACAAGTTCTCCAAGGTAACTCCTGATTGCCTTTTTTGTTTAATGTTGAACCCTCCCCAAATAACTCAATTCCTTATGCCTATGGAGTGGCGTAGTGAAAAACTGTAAATACACTATCAAGCCCCCAAGGATGACCATGACTTACCTTGAATGTGGCAATGAATGAGCTCCATCGGTGGGTGGACAGACAGCATGCGTGACGGTATGACGTCGCATGGACGCCCGCCGTGACGGACACTGCGTTGCCAGATCGTATGCTGCGGGCAGATGGACCATTATAGATTGGGAATAAGAAGATGAGGGAAAAGAGAACTTTAGTGAGATAGGGGCAAAGTTTCATATCGCTTGCTACGCAATTTATTTTGTTACGGTACACAGTATCGAGAGTTGGTAGCTCAAAGATTGAAGAAGGTGAAAGATATTCATTTAATAAAAGTAACTAATAAGGTGAGCTTAAACGTGGAGATGAAAAAATAAGTTCCATATAAGGGAAAGGAAAGAATAAAACATTTATTTAAAACATCAAACACCAATAAGTATTACAATGATAGTAGTGGTTACTAAATTAGTAGAAAACGTGTATAAAAAATAAAAATAAAACTTGAACAGTGAATTTAGTCGAGTTATAAGATACAGAGATACGTGAATTAAATCTATCCTAAATCCTAGATGAAGCTATTTTTTTTACAGTCAACATCGAAATTCTAATGAAACAGAATACTAACACTGATTACAATATACTTAATGATCAAGATTAAACATGTATAGATGAGCTAATAAATCTGATAAACAAAAGACCACTTAAAGTTTAAAAAGAAGAAAAGGGACGTCAGAAAATCGCAGTATTCGATTCGTTACTGTCCGCAACACCACTGAACTGAAAAAACAATGTAAGGTGATTTTGCGAAGCGAACGGATATTTGCAAAGGAAAAAGCGTTGTAACGTTGACATGCTTTTAAAACATGCTGCATACATTCGAGGGTTTCGTCGCAGAACTGGTGGTACTCGTCGTGGGAGATGCGCGTGCGCGGCGGAGCTCGGGGAGGCGTCTCCTCTGTGTGACGTCACGAATGTCAATCACAAAGTCATTGCCAAGTGTGGTAAGAAAAAACAAGTGCTTGAGACGAATTTTAAATTTTCGAACGGTATTTTTTTGGGGCTGAATCAATTGGCACACACTTCAAAAAATTTACTTATTTCGAGAATGTTAAAGTTGAATGTTCCTTACCGGTTCTCTTCCAAGGTTTGGGGGTTTGCTGCTGTGGCGCCGTATGCCTTGGGAAAGGTTGGGGCGCGCATACTTCTGGACTTGCACAAGTTTCTGTGTCATCCTCGTCTTCATCGTCCTAGAAAGAAAAGGAAAGGTTAATAATGGCGAGATTAAAAACATTACCCTCTTTTGGACAAAATATATCAGCACTTTTGAACATCAAAATAACAATCTCTCAAAAAATATTAAAAATAGAAATAATATTTTCATTCTTTTCAGCTGGTATCAATATTCCAGTTTACCAAAATCTGCTTCCTTGTTATAATTTTAATATTGTAATTTAGCCAGTTCAAGATGAATTCCGTGATGAATTTATTCAGATGTGAACAAAACATCGAGATTCCACTGGCGTGTTCTCAAGATTGTATTCAATTAACACCGTGAATAACACGATTAGTTACGAATCCATGGGCAATTAAAACTTCAAGTAATTAGTAACTGAATGTTTAGTTTATGTAAAGTGGGTACGTATCAAGTTGAAAAACCAGTTTGCCATATTTTGGACTGCGGAAATCATAGGGCCAATTGTTTCGCGTAAAACTACTGTTTAAATATTCAGCCGCCTTGGCACGAGTCAAAGCTGACATATTTAAATAATCACCAATTTTGCCAGACTATGAGTTAGTTAACGGGATGTTTTCCCCTGCACGAATAAAGATACCATCATTGAAACTCGACATGATCCCTATGCCACCTTCACCTGTGGTAATGACCGATCGGAGAGTACGAATATCTTCTATAACAATATGATCCATAATTTTGTTCTTTTATAAATTGCAATAGCTCGGTACATTTTATTATGTTCAGAAGACTGATCAGAATACTTCAATACTGTAAGAAATCTATGAATAATATTAACCCGCAGTCGACCTTAGGGAATGTTTTACAAGCTTTAGTGGCAATTCTCTCGCTAGTTTTGTTATTCATGCACTTGGATTGAATGATCAAAAATGTATTAGTTGTTTCGTTAATGTCAATCCAGTCGGATTATATGTAAATTACTTTGAATTGGAGTAGGTAATGGAAATCGAAGAAAGGACCAGTCGTGAAAAAAGAAGTCGGAATACGGCTGTGGGTGTTAAAAATGATCCCACATATATATTGATACCATTTAATTTTTGCCATACCATCTTAGCCCTAATACAAATTACGAAGATGAAATAGAGAATATGGTCGAATGACTAGCAAACCGGCCTAGAATTTTGTGGCCGTTTGAAAGTCCGTCACAAAGTAAAATTATTTTCTTCAACAAGCGACAGCATTGAGTCATAAAACTCATAAACCAAGCATACCTCCCTAAGGCATCCTTACTCTAATCCTCACGGAAAACGTCGTTATGTAAACGGGATAAGGGTGAAAATGAAGCCGTTTATCGTCAACTTGATAACAGTGCGAACGACAGCTAAATGATACTTTCTACGCTCACAGGCACAGACCAAGAACCCAAGGGACTGAAGTTTTCTTGAGAAAAAACTTAGGAAGAAAACTAATGCATACTAAATGTTTAGAGGTCTCATCGCACCTTTTTACTTAAAAGATAGGCTCTAATATTCATAAGCGAAAAGAAGTTTAACTTTCTGCTGCTACAGTTTTGTACCGAGTATTTTTCCATTCGGTTAAAACGCGTAGCATAAACATTGTAGAAACGGAATAAAAGTAAGAAAATGATAGATAGCAGAAATTTAAACAGTGCCATTTCAAAAATAAACAAAAGAACCTTCAGTCTATTCATCATAGAAGAGATTGAAGTAGTCAAGCTAAAAACGTGATAGAAAATTGCAAACAGACATATTTCAAAGATTTTCCCACCGAAACGACTTGACCCGTACTCTCATTGTGAATAAATGTAAGCAAAATAACAATACAGAAACTGACATCATAGACCTTTTCATCGTGAAAGAAAGCGGATAATGTCAGAGGGCATGCAGTCATGCACCGATGCATCGGATGCATTGCATAATGTGAATGCAAGTTACAATAGCGAAACAGGCTGACAGGTATTACCCATCGCGATATTACTTGAAGGGAAAGTTATGGAAGGTAAATCTGTACTACGAAGAGTTAATATGGGTAGAAGGATCATTTTGTTTAGTTTAATGGTAATTTTCTACCGTAATGAAAACGGTAGTAGGTAGAATAGAAAACTACTTGAAGGTTCTTAGGTTGCATACTTGCATCTTCAAGTATGTAGTTTAGTAAGTGTTTAGTGGATATTTTCTTTTTGTGTTTACATTTCTAAACGAAATTTAAGAACGGTGACTGTTGAGATGACGAATAGTTAGGAAGAAAAAGGCATGCTGTGCCGACCTCAAATAAAATGGGAGCAAGTTGACGAAGGTCAAATCGTTATGATACTCTGTCTGGCACCAAGAATTAACATCTACCTAAGTACCTACCTCAAAACTGAGCCTATAGTTAAACGTGGCATTTTAGACGGTAGAATAACCCTTGTTTTATTAGGCGTAAAAAACATGAAGAAGACACCACGTCAAAGACAAAGGCTTACCTCGTTGTGAACACTCAAAGGGAACCTGTATACACAGCTATAAATAAAACATCTAATCTAAGCCTTCAATACAACACACTGCAGAACAAAAAAGCCTTCATTCCCTACATAAGCTCAACGGAGTATTAAAATAAACGTGCCGCTTTTACCCGTGACAGAGTAAAAAATAAGGTAGATTAAGGTAGGTTCAAAAAAGGGAATTCCAGAAACACCTTTGACATTCAAATGGACTAATGTAGCAGCGTCGTTCATTAAGCAAATTATTATGTACATACACATAACGTGTATAGACAGAAGCCTCGTGTACACACATAAATTCAATTTGATGGAGAACACAATGAAATGGAACGTTGCCAGACTTCGCAGTACTATCGGGCGGTGATTTGATTAAAATAGGACTTTTTAGTCGCGTTTAGTGATCGATGTGCAAAAAATTCGTATCGATTCAGTTATGCTTTGAAAATTTTATTTTAAAAATGTAGCGCATAATTGTAGCTTTGTCTCTATATGGTTTGAAATTATATATTCTTTTTGATTCATTTAGGTCACTGCTACAGGTTTTTACCCGTAACATATTTCACAGAAATGGATTAAAGCCCATTTCACTTCTTTATCACGGGAATTTTGTAAGGCCTTGTTTAGTGAGCGAGACATTTAAATTTGCAGTTCTGCATACTAGCGATATTTAGAGTAATGTTACTTATGCGATCAGGGCCCCGAGTCTGCTATTCAATAGTGTCAGAATGGTCTATCATTGATCTCATAATTGTCGATTTTGACAACACCAAACTTGTCAAAATCAACAATTATGAGATCAATGATAGACCATTCTGACACTATTGAATAGCAGACTCGGGGCCCTGAGCTTTTGCTGGTCCAGAAAGCTACACTGAAGATACCAAAGATCAAGTACTTATCTAACTCACAATAACAAGCCTTTATGAGCTTAATCCAAATCAGCCATTGATCAAGTCTAGAGGGCGTAAGACGCATAAAATGTCATTCAAAACTTATGATTAACTTATCTAAAATTCAAAGCGGACTTTACGACTATTCAAAGCAGTTTCCTTGGCTACACAAAAAGCGACCTAAAGCTTTACAAGTTATGGTTGTAAGTTCTGTTACTCTTTGAAGTAGGGCACAGAAGCCTTGTACGACTAGTTTGCACAAGTGTACACGCTTAAAGGATACAATTTCTGGTACAGTTAGGTGGTAATTAGCGTGGAGGCACCGGATATAGAGAAACATACATACCTAGATAAGTTATGAAATTCTGTCTGTCCAAAAGGTCACATGATCACGTTTCTCGTACCATTCTCTACTATTTTTACCTCAACCCAGGTTTATGAATCATTTATTAGTAATTTGCTATCAGTCTTCTTGGCGTTATTACTAAAAGCTATGGTTAGTTTTTCATCTCTGTCTAGTCTATATGTTTGCAGAACATCATTATCGACGTCATCCATAGTTGATGATGTTAATCTGCAAATTCAACATCACGTCTCTCTCGTATTGCCTTTTAATACAAAATCTTACTCGAATATCTCTTTAACAATAGTTAACATTAGAATAAAATATAGTATCACAGGTATTACCATTATCTTTGCAATCATTAAAATTCACTTAAGCGTGATTCTGAACCTAAACAAGTGCTACTGATTCATTTTTGGACTATTTGTCTCTTTCTACATCTGTGTTGGACACATTAATGAGTAATATTTCAAAAGTAATATGACTAAGATGGCAGATTTCATAGAAAAGGAAAGCAACCTAGATATATTTGTAAAGTATATGATTTGCATGAGCTCACTTACTTTCCATGCAATATGGGATAAAATAAAACATGGTGGTCGCTCGCAAAGATGGCCGAAGGCAATGAATAAGTGGTACTTATGAGCCTTTGAGTTCTTAAGTATTATTTTTCTCTGGCACCAGTTGGTCTTTCTCTTAAAGAAGACCATGAAATTAGTACAGTGCGAGAATCTACCCTAACTAAGCTCAGTTAGCCAATCGAGCCATCACTTAGTAAAGATTTTGACACTACATAATAATATATTGAAAGTTTAGTATGTCAAATCTTTACTAAGTGACGGCTTAAGTAATCATTAAATATCTCTGAGTACGGCAGTAAGACAATTAGTGCACTTAATTTAACAGTACAAAAAAATCCAATATAACTTCAACCGCATTGACGACGTCTGTGTCCTATTGTCGAAGATGTCGTGACGAGATTTTGAAAACAAGATAAATTGCATGCACTCAATGCTCACGATAATTCTTTGCATTGTTTTAGATTGCAGATACTATTGCAACTTGGATCGTCATTTGTTTTACGTCGCGTGGTTCTGACAAACCCAGCACAAATCACTGTATCGATCCTGTGTTTATGTCACCGTAAAATTGTAAATCCCGTTTGATTATAATCTATCTAGCGAGTTTGTAAACTGTCGAAAGATTGTGAGCCGTAACTTATTGCTTAATTTAACGCATTATTTTTCGGTATATACGTAGACATTTATATAAGCATAAATAAAACCCACGCTGCACACAAGAAAAAGGTTTCTTTCATAGTGCACCGCCGTTCCCGATAACATGTTCTTCGAACAATGCGTGCTTAAAGCTTATGCAAGCTGTTGCAACTTCGGATCTTACGAGCAGCCACTTTTACGTGTCAACGGTCGCAACAAAGACATGCCTTGCCTTTATCTTGCTTTGCTATATCACCAACATCTAAAGCTCAAATGTTGCAATGTGTTCATAAATAAACATGGGTATAGTATGGAAATATTAGTTTAGTTAGTATGATTCGTTGTGAAAATAATACTATTAGCTGCATTACTTTGATAGTGTACTAGAATGCTATAGCCTCGTCAACTTAACAAGGTAACAACTGGAACAGGCGAAACCTTTACTGAGAAAAGGTGTTTTTACCCAATATTTTACATGGAGCGACTGCCTATCTGACCTCGCCAACCCAGTTAGTACTGGGTAATACAATACCTTTTGGTAACTGGTTGTCAAACTTCCGAGAAACAGGCAGCCTTTGCAATATTTTCTAAAACTAGTCTATATTGTCAAATTGCAGCACAAAAACCTAATCCATCCAGAAAAGGTTGCTAGGAGAAGTTACCAAATTATTATTAGTTTTTTGTCTTTTTTATAACAACACTTTCAGGATGTTGTTGGGACTCCCACGTTACTATAGCGGATCAGGAATGTTTGCAGATGCATGTACCTACTGATGGTTTTAGTACCATCGTACGTAAAAGATTTTTTTTCATTTTTCATTTTTTTCATTTTTTTATTATTTATAGGGCTTTATGCCAGGCCTTCGTGGATTAAACCTATTTATTAAT
The DNA here is from genome assembly GCA_949774965.1 of Diarsia brunnea. Taxonomy (NCBI): domain Eukaryota; kingdom Metazoa; phylum Arthropoda; class Insecta; order Lepidoptera; family Noctuidae; genus Diarsia; species Diarsia brunnea. The sequence goes on along the minus strand of OX459000.1, from coordinate 3,440,008 downwards.
TATGTACGAGTGGCACAAAGGGCCATGGAGCGAGCCATGCTCGGCATAACCCTATTAGATCGAGTGCTTAACACCGAAATCCGCAGTCGGACGAAAGTCTACGATGTCGGGGACCGGGCGGTGCGCCTCAAGTGGACCTGGGCAGGACATCTGGCTAGACGCGGAGATGGCCGATGGAGCAAGGCTTTGACCGAGTGGTGGCCAAGGTTAGGCCATAGGAACCAGGGCCATCCTAAAGCTCGTTGGGTTGACGACATCGTCAAAGTCGCGGGAAACACCTGGATGAGAGACGCACAGGATCGAGTCATGTGGCGGAAGGAAGGGGTGGCCTATACCCAGCAGTGGGTGATTCCGGGCTGATATGATGATGATGATGATTAATTATGTGAAAGATACTACGCCACACTTTCTTATAGGTGCTATGGGATTTATAAAGTCAATATATATTATATGGTTTCGCTTGTGACCCAAATATACGACTTCTGCCTAAGTGGCCACAAAGGGCGTTTATTGATTTAATTTCATTTTCTTTGTTCCTTTGATACAGGTAAAAGCTGTGGCAACGAACAATAAACTCAAGTAATTTTCAAAGAACAATCATTCTGTGTTCAGTTTTTCAGAGAGCATATTTTTAGATACCCCATAACTGTTTTTTTTTCGCTCTGATTTTTAAATTAACCAAGAGAGTTTCCTTTATTAAATTAATTAATTTGTTGATTAAGTACTTCGGTGTAGTAACATTTCGTATCTCATAATTATCCTATAAAAATACACTCGCGAACAAACGTGTTTACAAAATGAAAACATTAAACTCGCTGTAATTATTCCTGTACAAACATTTATTGCTTGTTCTCCTAAAAGTACACGTTTATAATGTCTTCCATCTTGTTTCGAATCCATGGCAGTTTGTAGATACAGTGACAGCTAAATTACAAAGGTATAGAACTCATTTCACGCACCAACGAATTTCAACTGGTTCATATAAATATAGGTACACAGAATAAAGCGTACACTACGAAAATCGCTTTTACTGGCACGACATAAAGTTGCTGTCAATGACAAATTGTTACATCCGATATGCGGTTTACTCTAGAACATGTATTCGTACCTTCCTATAGATAGTACGGTCAGCAACAGAAGTAACTCAACATTTCGGAATTCAAATTAATTGATGAACAGGACTCCAGTTATAATTTTTAATGTTTCAGAACATTATTCTTTAAAATTTTCCTTTCTCTTCTATAACTTGTTAGTGACGCGGAAAATCTAACAAGTTTTTAGTAAAAAACCTGCTTTAAAACTTTGAGTAGTGCTAATCTACTTCTGATGCTGACTGTACCTAGCAGTATTATTGAAATAATAACTATAGGCCTACCTACCTAGAATATAAAGTTGAAGTTACGTTTCTCATTTATTTTTTGCTAACACAACGTGCCACTGGCCAAATAGCCTTTATAGTTTTTTTGGCAAATAGTCCAGAATTTTGTATCAATTTCATGCTTATTAGGATCCGAGGTTGTTACTTTGGATTCGCTAGAATATTTTTGTTAGCAGCAGAAATTGAAGATCTAGTTTTGAAGTTGGGTAAAATTGTTCATGAACAAAGTTATCTGTCAGTTTGGAAATAAATTGGAGCAGAGAGGAGTTAAATTATTCATTAAATTGATTTGCAAGCGAAGCAAAGGAAATTGATCCGGAATTCCAGAGCGCTTTAAAAGTTTATTTAGAACTCGTCTCGTGGTCGCAAGCGTTATTGCTGAAAATTAGGTCCTGGGTTCCATTCATATACCAGGCAAATATTGTTGGGCTTTATCGCCTGTAATTTTTCAGGAGCACCCCGAAGTTTTTTATGCGGTTGATTGTAAAAGGCTCTATTCCCCTACTACATGAGACTTGATTTTAACTGGCTAAATGTCTGTTATAGTTTGTTTCCCGAAGGGTTAGGCAGAGGTGTTAGGTACACCTCTGCCTTCACCTCTGCCTGCAGAGGTGTTGGGTATACCTCAGCCTTCCCTTTGAGGAAAAAGGTCCTAAGTAATGTACTTATGGATGGGAAGCAAAAACCAAATTCTTAAAATAACGTCATTAACTTTAAACTGCAGTTTCTTATACCATTTCCCAAGACAATAAACTACAGAAAATATCAAGAAAAAAACCCGGCTACGAACTTTTCTCGGCATTTTTCTTATCTAACCACTGACCCAGACCACTGGGGCATAGTTATAACGTAATCTAGATATCAGAAATTATTCGGCCGTGTGGCAGGGTGCCAACAACAGGGAAATTCTCCCGCCTGCTATTTACTACCTAAGTATATATGTACTAGCTCGGGTGAGGAGGCTCTTGCTCCCGTTATGACTAAGAGTTAAACTTTAGTTGTTGATATAAATTAATGGTCAGTTTTCGGCTCACAGTTGGGTGGCAATAAAGTTTTAGGTTATTTAGAAGTTGTTTCTAAGTTGGCTATTTGTGAAAACTTTTAGAGCTATATTAGACTGGTAGATTATAGCCATATATCATGATGATTATCATTATCATCATATCATCATCAGCGGTAGAGAGTGTCAGACTTCTACTGACTAAAAACCACCCATGTTCCTTCTTAGCCCTTTTTGTCTCTTTCGAACAACCCGCAGTCCCGACGGGCGTCGGAGCTTCTGGGCCCCTCTCATGTTGCTGATATCTCTTTGAGGCGCGCGTGGAACACGAACGCGCCGTCAACACGCCCTGTCGTCGTCATAAGACGGACGGACAGCGAGCTAGCCCATAATTCACCGTCCACAGGCCCAGGAAAATGCACCTTACCTCAAGATTATCAAAGTCCACTTTGATGAGCCGCCTCTGGGGTTGCGCGTGCGGCGTGACATCACCGCCGCGCCTTGAGTCACCCCCACCTGGACCGCTGCCGGTACCACTTGTAGCTGTAACAAAGAAAAATTAGGTTAGAAACGAGCAAGGGCAATAATATGGTGTTTCTGATTAGTCAATCAAAAACCATAACCCCTTCCTTGCAGTCGGGTATGAGTATGGTACATTCCGTGTTTGAATTTGAATTTGCATTCATGATCGTTAATTTCTTAAAAGCTCTGATTTCCATCAGAGCTTTATTTAATAAGAAAAAAATGCTTGATTATTCAATATTGAAAATACGTAATGTTCCAGTAACTTGCTTGTGCTTGTGCCTTAAACATTCATAAACAATGTCATAAACCGTAGACACATTACACGGCTTAGGTACCTTTTACATTCAGTGTTTTAAAATATTGTAAAGTTATGCAAATTATTTTTTCCCTTTCATTCTAGTCTATTCAGTGAGTTCAGTAAATACAGCGCTACAATAACGCGTTAAGTTTAAAACAAACTGGAGCACTGAAACGTTTGCGGCCATTTTAATGAAATCAAATGCGCGGCTTTTCCGCCATGTTGGACCGCCATATTGAATTCGTCCGCCAAAACTCTGCAGTTCACACTCACTTGTTTTCAATAAACTGAATGCTATAGAGAAAAGAATCGTAACTGGAATAGTACATTATGGTATAAGTGTGTAACGTTGGTGATTACCGCTGAGGCGCCTTCGAGACCCGAGCCGTTAGGTGAGGGTCTTAAGAGAGCCGAGGACGGTAATCATCAATACACACGTGTATCATACGACGTTTTTCAACACACTTGTGAAGAAAATAACACAAAAAAAATCATTTTTAACATGTTTTCAACAGTAAAAATGACGCATCTAACAATGGCGATCGGCCATAGACTAAAAGGATGAGGTTTCTTTTTTTTGCTTTTTGCGGATAGTGTTTTAGCCACGTACAAAATGGGGAATTCAAAGTTTTTTTTATTACAGAGAAAACAAAAGTTTTATTTATTAAAAACGTATGTATAAGTTGAAATTATCTATTTAAATTCGAAGTTGCATGAAATGAGCAAGGAATAAGTACATTAATTTATTTGTAGTATTGAACACAATCTTTTTAGTATCGAAACTTTTTTAAGAACAGAGCAACTCAACCAAAAAATTTAAAAAAAAACCTATAACTCACTTGTGAATAATGGTAATGAAAAATTCACAGTTTGATTACAGGTGTCATTATATGCCTGATTGCGGTGAAATTAGAGCCACTTTATGAGCAAGTGTGTTGAAAAAATATTTACAAGAAGTCAAGAACAGACGTAAGTGGAAATACCGAGATTAGAGATATTAATAATGTTTTTCGAAAACAGGCGCGATACAGTCAATTGGCGTGCGTGTAGGTACGACTTAATGTATGAACGATGTAAAAGATTAATTTAAGGATCGTGGGAGGTGGCGCTCAGAAGTTTCTACTTATTATTGCACTAAAACACAAGTTGTATGTAATTGAAAAGCTAGTCTAAATGGAAATGTTCAAATAACCCTGAGAAGACAGATTGCGAAGATGTACGGACCGGTGAAGGGTGATATTTTACCTCGTGGCAAAAACCGTGTTAGCTTCAAGATTAATGATGGGAAACGAGGACATGACATCGACATATGTAGCGACTAGCGTACCTATATCATATATAGTTGGACGCATTAGTAATATATAACATATGTAGATAATATTTCAACTAATATTCTGAACAGAACCTACGAAAAAGAGATATAATACGAAGACAACTGCATATAATGAGAAAGACAAACTGTATTAAATTGACGCAAGCTAACGAGAGGCTACGGTCAATCCTTTTGACAGTTGTAAAAATACGAGTTGTTTGGATACTGATTGCCAATTGTTTTGGCTCTGAAGAAACTATGGCAAAGAAAAGAGAGAAATCCAGACATTGGAAAAAAAAGAAAATAATAAATAAAATAGCTACCTTACCTATAACTGTAACATATGCCATTATTACCAATAATGGAACGCACTAAATATAAGCTTAATGTAGTGAAGGGAATGCTGGAACGCACCCTTGGCAGTGCTATATGGACAGCAACTTGTACTTAATTGTAATAGTAATAAGTAATAAATGTTTAATTAACTAACAATACATGGCGCAGCCGGTAGGATCCGAACCTAAGCTCCCAAAACGACAACAACAACACACATACAACATAACAAACACACAACATATGCAACAACATAACGCACTACGTTATAAGCTTATATTTAGTGCGTTCCATTATTGGTAATAATGGCTCATGTTACAATAACTACGGTAGTAATCCAATGAAAACAAACAGACGAAGGATCATCAATTCTGAAATCTATCAATCAGAATCATCCATTCATCAATCGACGCATTACACAATCGATCACCTTACCGTAAATCTGACCAAAGGTTTCTTCAAATCAAAATGGAGACAAATTGATGGAGAAAGCTCCGTATTAAACATAGAAATGTCAACTTACAAATAAAATATTATCGTTGCCAGCAGATAAAATCTGTAGCTATATGCCAAACAAACAATCTGGCGGGATTATATTCATATCGCGCTTAATCTTGAGGGATGTAAACATAATTTCGAGAGCTTACCGAGGAGCTACAGATTCAAATAGGTATAGATCTATGAACTTTAGCACGCAGTTTAAAAAAATATGAAGGAAAAATATAGGTGTAAAATTAAAGTAACGACGGCTTAAGGTAAGATATAGACCCCGTCGGGGCTGCGGGTTGTTCGAAAGAGATACCGCGGCCTCGACACAAAAGGCTAAGAACGAACATGGGTGGTTTTTAGTCAGTAGAAGTCTGACACTCCCTACCGCTCTGCCCAGAGTGGGAGGAGTCATTTAACGTTTCCCACACTCCAAAAAAAAAAGATAAGATATAAATCATTAGACTTAGTTTGTCTTAGCAACAGAACGTGTTTAATGTTTGTGCTTAGTTAAAAGCTTTTTCAAGGTTTTTTCCACGTTACAATACAGATACGTTACAATAGTTACAATTACAGAGTTACAATAGTTACAATTACAGAGTCAAAATAATACAAGACTACCTTTCATGGGCTTACTGACTTACTCAACCCTAAGTCTACGACAGTTCCCTAAAAATAAACCAGTTAAATAATTCTTGAACCTTGTTGAAAACTGTTTTATAATTTGATGGCCAAAATGCTTGCTTGCATGGGCATAACCTACTACACACCTAAAACCAGTGAACGAAAATTATTTTCGTTCACTGCCTAAAACAGTTTCTCTTTTAGAATTATAAATGTAAACATACCTCTAACATTTAATTAGGCCCCATTTATTTACATTCCACCGTATTAAATTAACTCCATACAAAATACGTATAAACACGCTTCGTTACACCTCCACAACAAATCTTACCATTATAATTTGTTAAATGAACCCGTAACGTAAACGCGCGGGTTTACGTAACGTAACCCAGTTTAGTAATGACCCTTTATCGGCGACACGAAAAAACGGTTCATAACCGCACACCGGCTGGGAAATGTCGCGATGTAAACGGATTAACTTGAGTTCATAGGTTGGTTTTAAGTAAGTTTTTTAATGTTTACTATTATGTACCCAGTTTAAGTTAATTTTCAGTGTTTTGAAACTGAACTGAACTACCTCGTTGGTCTAGCTGAGCAGGAGGTTTTGGGTTCGATTTCCGAGTCAGGCAAAGTGTTATTTGGGTTTATTTCATTACATTCTCAGAAGCAGCGACGAAGTCTACGATTTGTGCCCGGTTGATGACAATAGGCTAAAAAGTTTGTGAGTGTGTATGTTTGTTACTCTTTCACGCAATAACTACTGAACGGATTTGAATAAAAACTTTGGTACACTGATAGTTTATTACCTGGATTAACACATAGGATAGTTTTTATCCCGATTTTATCTTCCCGTGGGATAATTTTCGAGTTGTAGCGGGTGAAGTCGCTGGCAACAGCGAGTAGGATGTAGGGTAGGTACTATTAAGCACACCTCTGCCTAACCCTTCGGGAACAGCAGGAGTCATGTATTTATGAATAATTATGTATCCAGTTTAATTTTACTTTTGATTGTTTTGATGGAACCGCTAAAAGAAGTAAGTATCTGAAGGGTAATAATAATAATAATAATAAGTTTTATTTCATAATCAACAGGTTTCAACAAATACATTGTAGAGGCCTCCTTTTAGGTATGAAAAATACCTGTAACAGAAGACCTCCCTCTTCTATAGTTATGTGCAAACATTTTACATAGCCTGTTAATAAATGAATGAAATATGTAAAAACATTTAAAAAAATCAAAAATAACAAGATACAAAGGAAACTTAGGGTAAAATATAATAATAAAAAAAAATAATAATAAAACCCGCAATTACCGGAAACACATTATGAGAGTACCACAGACAATAGACATATGTAGGCGATGCAATTGTTCTTCGGAAACCATTCAGCACATCACAGGTGCGTGTAAAGCAATAGTTCAGACTGATTATAAGCACAGACATGATCAAATAGCGAACATAATTCACCAAAAATTAGCAATCAAATATAACTTCATCTCCACACCGCCAGTACCTTATTATAAATATCAGCCCGAAACTAGTCTTGAAAACTCCACTCACCAATTATACTTCGATAGAGGTATCTTCACCGACAAAACAACACACTACAATAGACCAGACATCACTTTATTAGACAAATGTAATAAAACCGCGTTAATCATAGACATCGCTGTACCGAATACGCACAACCTTCAAAATACAATAGCAGAAAAACTCGCAAAATATACCGACCTTAAAATTGAAATAAGTCGAATGTGGCATCTTAACAATGTCGCCATAGTCCCTATTGTGTTGTCAACAACAGGTGTTATACCGAAACAGCTCCACCAGTCTTTAAAAACACTTGATTTACCACCATACACCTATCAAAGCCTTCAGAAGGCCGCAATCCTTAATACCTGCAGGATTGTGAGAAAATTTTTACACAACGAAAATGAGACAGTAATCTCCACCTCACATACTCAACCCTTAATCACCACACAGATACAGGTTAGTGCTCACTCATCATCACACAACCCGACTATATCATCATCTCATCCCATCACCACTCTTCTGGGGTAGTACTTGGCTTCGGCCCGTACTATTCCATAATTCCGGTAATAAAGCCGAGATACGTAAAAGTATAAAAACAAATAATAATAATAAAAAAACATAAACATGGGAAAATTATGAGTTCGTGAGTGTGTATGTTGTGCGTGTGTGTATATGTGCGTGTGTATGTGTGTGTAAGTGTATGTGTGTGTTGTTGTGTGTGTGTGTGTGTGTGTGGAAGGAAGGTGAATCCAAAAGCATACATTTTCAGTATTAAGCTAAAGCAAGCTTCTGATAGGTGTTTTATTATGTATCCGGATGTAGAAGAGCCTCTGTTTCTTCATATGTAAGGGTCTTTAGCCAAATAGTCAAGGTTTTCTTACATTCGTGATGTGATTTTTGGTAGATAGCAAGTTTTTTGTTTATGGCGTTGTAAACAGAAACAGTTTGAGCAACATATTGTCGCCTTGCGAATGCAGTACGGAATCTAACCACAGGTATACAACTGTGTCTCCTTCTTCTCCTAAGAATATTTGGAACAAATATTGTTGTTTTGTGCATTTTCAGGGTAGAAATAAGAATATACAACTTTCTTACAGTTAAGAGGTCTGATAATTTGTAGAGCTCGTGTGTAGAATAACGATACGGTTTAAAGTATATAGTTTTGAGAAGGGCACGTTGTGATCTTTCCACATCTAGGAATTTTGTTTTAGAGGCACCCCCCCAGATAGGAATGCAATACGTTAGAACAGATTGGGCTAAGGCAGTGTATATTTGTTTAATTAAATTTTCTGATGCAACGTGTCTTAATACTTTGAAAATCCAGACTAATTTTCTTAAACGGTCACTAACTAATTCAACGTGATTATGCCAAGAGAGTCGCTGATCAAGTAGAATACCCAGGTATTTCGTTTTCTCTACTTTTTGAATGGTCGGGCAAGCACAATTAGTACCTTGGACATTGTAACATTGGTGTACTTTAACATTGAAATTAGTGTCAGGCTGAGTTCTATTACTAAGAGAGAAACACATATAGATAGTCTTCTGGTTATTTAGCGTAAGTAAATTCGTTCTTAGCCAGGAATCAACTCGAGATAATCCCACTTCGGTGCTCTTTCGCACAGAATCCCAGTTTTCACCTGTAAATACCAGCGCAGTGTCATCGGCATAGGAGAAGACCCGAGCCCCACCTGCCTCCAAGCCACATAGGCCATTGATATAGATTAGAAACAAGGTGGGCCCGAGGACGCTCCCCTGTGGTACACCGAAACTGATATTAGTGTCTCTGCTTGTATGCAGACTAATTCTAACCTTTTGCGTTCGGTGTGTTAGATAGCTTTTGAACAATTCCAGGGGTGTACCTCTTATTCCTATGTATTCTAGTTTGCGTACGAGAATGGGAACAGAGACTGTGTCGAAAGCCTTTTTTAGATCGAGAAAGACTGTTAGGCATTTTTTCCACGATCAAGGCCTTCAGTAATGAGGGATGTTATAGCGGTTACTGCATCTTCAGTTGATTTACCTTGCCTAAATCCGTACTGTGTTTCAGATAATATTTTATATTTATTAAGGAAGTCTAGTAATCGTTTATTTAATAGTTTCTCCAATATTTTTGATATAGCAGGTAATACTGATATAGGCCTGTAGTTGCTAACATCATCTTTGGGCCCATTCTTGTACACAGGTGTAATAGTAGATATTTTTAAGAGTTTAGGGAAGATACCTTTTTTAAAGCACAAGTTCGCTAGGCGAACAATAATTGGAAGAACTTCGCACTTAGCTAGTTTAAGAAAACTTGTTGGAATGTTGTCCCATCCAGGAGCACTGTCAGATTTTAAATTCATCAGTATATAGTGTACTTCGTCTAGATCTGTGTCCAAGAGGGCAAATGATGTCAATTGAGTATTATCTGCTCCCAAGTCAGCTGTAACGTCTAATCCGGTAACTGGCAAAATTTTCTCTGCGAGTTGTTTACCAATTCCTGCAAAATAGTCATTAACATGATCAACTGCTTCAATTGGCGACTCCATTACTTCTAAAAGTTTAGTATTATCCGTGTTAGATTGCTTCATATGCGTTATATTTTTAATACTTGACCAAAGTTTTTTACTATTTGTGGTAGACTTTGCTAACCGTTCCATCTCGTATTTACGCTTCAGTTTTTTTATTAATATATTGCAATAATTTCGATATCTTTTGTAAGTAATTTTTAATATGTCATTATGTGGATCATTTCTTAATTTCTTTTGCATTTGGTTTCTGTTCCTAATACATTTTAATATGCCGGGGGTTATCCAGGGTTTTATAGAACGTTGACTTTTGGGTATAGTAGTCGTGACAGTATTTTCTCGTAATGTTTCCGAAATTTTATCAATCAAATGTTTCCCTCCGGGCGTTCCGTGCGAGCGGTTTGAACTTTTTTCGCTGCTGCTTTTTAATTACGATTGTCGTGTTTCGCGTTCGAATTGCGGCTCGTGATTGATTTCCAATTCTGTGATTTAGTGTTGAGTGCTCGTGTAGTAAGTTTTTTCTAGCATTTTATCGTCGGTTTTATTGGTAATAAGTTAATTTCGTTAACATTCGGTGAGTACATTTATATTTTTGGGTGTGTGGGTACTTTGTCATAAATTTGTCGTCTGGTATTTCTTTTACTGTTTACGATCTAATTACGTTTTGGTTTGAATTCCGTAATTTATAATATGTTGACCACAAACGACGAACCCCCGGACCGCGGGAAAGAAACAATGCGCCGGAATAATAAAACACCCACACCCGGTAATTCTAAACGTTTGTTCAGTGAAATGTCTCCGACGTACATTTCGCCCGACGATAGATCAAAACGGCTTCAAACATCCAATTCCATTGAAAAGTCTTCGCCGTTATTAAGTGCCAGTCCAACTGTGAGCCATGACGACTATTACGATTTAGTTTCTCAGGCGTCTGCATATTTAACAAAAATTAACGAACTTGTTAATGACCAAGGTTCCCGCATTAATGTTGCAAATAAATCAGCTATCATGGACATGACTCAGCGCATAACATCAATCGTTTCTTTGTTAGCCATAAAATCATCCTCCAATGAAACGAAATTAGCCAATACGGAACGCGAATTGGATAAAATGAAATCAAATAATAATATCAATACAAGTAACTGTAACAAAGTTTCGTATGCGGATTCCTTAAAACTTCGACTACCTAAAACTAAACCTGCGCCGGTTGTCGACTCGCGCGCACCCGTACCCTGTGTCGTGGCTTACCCCACGGCTGAGCGATTAGCCGATTACTCATCCTCCTCTGCTACTAAGCAAGCACTCATGAAGGTGATCAAGCCCAGTGACGACGGGTTTCAAATTGTAGGCGTTAAAAAAACCGCAAAATCTGGCGTCGTATTACGTGTCGCTAATGACAGCCAAATTAAGAAGTTACAATCGGTCGACGCTATTAGGTCCGCCGGCTTGCGACTTGAAAAACCAAAAGGCCGACAGCCTCGTATACTAGTTAAGGACGTGCCATCCTCAATGGAAGACAATGCTTTTTTGCACGCGCTATACCGTCAGAATATTCAAGATGAGCTGCCAATAAAAGAGGATGATTTTATTAAATCCACTAAAATTTATCGTCGGCGTTCTTTAGATAACGGTCGCAAGTGGATAGGTATTGAAATCGAGTCCACCGTGCGTAAACATTTGGTGTCCACTAAGGAAAAAATATTTATTGATTGGGCGACTTGTCGGTTCAATGACGACGTTGATATAGTCCGTTGTCTACATTGTCAACAGTTCGGTCACGTTAAGAAATACTGCGTTAACAAGTCACCTACCTGTGCAAATTGCTCCGAAGCACATGAAACAAACAACTGCCCGCATAAGGACAATTTAAATTTTATACCAACTTGCGTGGCCTGTAAACGTTTTAAAAAACCATTTGACCATCGTTGTGGGTCACCAGAGTGTACAACCTACAAAGTTAAGCTCGAACAGTTAATCCTCAACACAAACTACTAAAACAATGGATAGTTTAAACATAGGACAATTAAATCTCCACAACGACAGAGTAGCGACTTCTGAACTGGACAAATTAATTATCGATTACAGCTTAGACATAGTGCTTGTGCAAGAACAATATCAAAACGCGCGCTTACGTCATAAAGTAGTTCAGCTGGATTCAAAATCACGAGCCGGAATTTACGTGGCGCGTTCTTCTAACTTTACAGTAACGTCTTTGCGTAACCTCATGACGCCGCACTGTGCCGTTGCGGAAGTCTCCTCGGCTTTCTATAAAGTTTACGTTGTGAGCTGTTACTTTCAATATTCAGACCCTGTTGGTCCTCACATACATAACCTCCGTCATGTCTTGCGGTCACTCGCGGGCTGTAAAGTTATCGTTGGCGCGGATGTTAACGCATCCTCGTCTCTGTGGTATGGCAAGGTTCGGCCTACGGATTCCGACCGACGTTCTGCTGTTGAAGATTTCATTGCTGAAATGAACCTATCGATTTATAATACCCCAGATGCACCACCTACCTTTTGCAGCCAAATGGGCGAATCTTGTATTGACGTCACACTTTCTAGTGCAGACGTTCGTTTGGATAGGTGGCGTGTCCTACCGGATGCGTCATGTAGCGATCATCGGCTTATCGTGTACGAATTTGTTCCGACGTTTACTCAAGGTCCGTCACATATCATTGGTAACTTTAGGTATAAAAGTAAAGGCGCGAATTGGGAATTCTTTAGCTTGCTTTTTGCGTCAAACACCAAAGGCTTCACTCGAGACGGGCTGTCAGCTGAAGAAAGTGCTGAAATTATGTCAGACGCCTTCACTTACTGTGCTGACATCGCCATTGGTCGCGGATCTATGACCAATATCCGTAGATGTGATTGGTGGTGTGATTACTTAAACGAACAACGTAAAAGTTATCGCCGTGCGCGAAGAAATTTAAATAAGCTTAAAAAGCGAAAGGTCACCGGAGACCCACTCACCTCTGCTTTAAATGCGTTTAGAGTTGCCAAGTCCCGCTACAGAGCATCGGTAGAAAAATCTAAAGGTAATTTACTGCGGAAAATAGTAGAAAAATTAGATAAAGAAGGTCCGTGGTCTCCTTTGTATCACGAGTTCAAAGCAAATCGATCAGTTGATCTTGCGTTCGTCGAAAACATTAAAGTAAACAACAAACACACCACCGGTATTGAGGAGACAACCGAAGTTCTATTAAATACTTTGATACCTGATGATTTGCCTGATAATGACAATGCCTACCATCAGCAGATCAGGGCGTGGGCGGCTGTTCCACCTGAATCACCAGCGTCAGACCTTCCATCCATTGACGAATTCATGAAAGTTGTCAGGACACTTCCACTTAACAAATCGTCAGGTGAAGATAAAATATCTAATCGGATGATAATAGAAGCATGTAAAACAGCGGCCGACGCAATTTTAAGTGTTTACAACCGTTGTATTGCAGAAGGCGTTTTTCCTCGTATATGGCGACGCGGCTTTATACGAATAATTCCGAAAAGTGGCGACAAGCCACCGGACGACCCTAAGTCTTACCGCCCTATAACACTACTACCATCTTTGGGGAAACTCCTGGAGCGTCTTATCGTTCCACGTTTACTACCAGACGGACCGAAATTTCACAACAACCAATTCGGTTTTACCGTGGGAAAATCTACCGTAGATGCGGCACTTTCTGTCAGGAAAATTGTCAATACATCCGAACATAAGTATGTAGTTGGGATATTTCTAGATATTTCTGGGGCTTTTGATAACGCATGGTGGCCGATGCTACTCCTTAAACTAAAAATTCGTGGTTGCCCTAAAAACATATACAATCTTGTTTACTCGTACTTCTTAAATGGTTCCGCGAAACTAAAACTCGGACATCATTCTATGTCAAAGTCCCTTACCATGGGATGTCCTCAGGGTTCGGTTATGGGTCCGTATGTATGGAACGTAGGCTTCGATGACTTCCTCGCGATTCCACTTCCATGCGGGTGTTCATTAACCGGTTACGCGGACGACGGCCTGCTGCTCATTCAGTCAAGTACTCGGGCTGGACTCGAAAATTTGGCAGATACTTGCCTAAAATTAATATCCCAGTGGGGCGATCGTAACCGTCTGACCTTTGCACCACACAAAACGTATCAACTTCTTTTAAAAGGTAATCTTAAATCATGGCCTAGTATTAAATTTAATAACGTCCCCGTGAAAAAGAAGGAGTCCGTGTGCTACCTTGGGTTTGTCTTGGAGAGGAACTTTTCATTTATTGAACACATAAAAACCGTCGGTGAAAAAGCTAAAAAAAACTTTTATGCCTTAACGAGAATATCCAAATCTACGTGGGGTTTGTCATTTTTAACTCTAAAGACGATCTATGGGGCTACTTACTTGGGGTGTATGTGCTACGGGGCACCAGTTTGGGCCGATAGGGCCTCCATAGGAGCGGTACGACGTAAATTGCTTCAAAGCCAGCGGTTGGCCTTAATTTTCTTGTGTAAAGCATATAGGACGGTTAGTACTGAAGCCTTACCGGTACTGGCAGGGGTACTTCCAGTCGATCTTGAAGTGCAGCGTCGTGCTTCAATGTACTACTGCGCACGAGAGACCGCAGACGCAGACTTTTTAACGCAACGCGACCGTGCTAAAATAGCTAGATTACTTAAGCCACAGGCTGACGTCTGGGAGGAACTTTTGTCCGAATGGCAATGTAGGTGGGATAATTCCATCAAAGGCCGACACCTCCATCAGTTCTTTCCATCCGTTCGTGAGCGGCTGGCCAGGACATGGCTGGAGGTGGATCACTGTGTTGCCCAATTTCTCACAGGTCATGGTAACTTTAAGAGTAAATTGTTTTCCTTCAAGCTTGTTGACTCACCTTTTTGTCAATGTTCTACATCTGACTGCGAATTTGAACAATCTGCACATCACATTTTATGGGAGTGTAGTCTTTGGCAGAATGAACGTAATATTATGTTAAATAGTGTACGGGTTACATCCGGAGTTATTTACTATACGGACCTTGTAGAAACTAGAACAAATTTCCGTGCGTTCAAGCATTTTTGTCATACCTATTATTGGAATCAAATATAACAGCTCACAACTTAGGACCCAGTAATATTAATGACAATAATATCCGTGGTGCTAGGCAACTGGGCCTATCCCAGTTGTATACGTCCCTGTATGCCTATTGGCCTTGTTCTGTTCTGTCTCCTGCTGATATGGAGGGAAGTGGAAATTATGTTTTTCCTACTCCTCCGCTATTCTTTTCTGATTAATTTCGTTGCGGGATCCAAGACAGTTAAATCGTTTCCCTGGGACTTCGTCGAGCTTCATTGTCTCGGCGCTTTTCTTGTGGTCGCCACTGTTGATTCTGGCTAACAGGAGTTACAGTGGTTTGGGAATAGTGTGGCGGGCTTGTCCCAATTAAAAAAAAAAAAAAAAAAAAAAAAAAAAAATCAAATGTTTAACTACATGGTCAGGGTCATTTGAAAACAAGAGTTCCCCAAGATTTTTATCTACTAAGGATTTAAGTGCCATATTGAAATCGGTAGTTATTTTTGATTTACGAATTTTATTTTTTAGTGTGATTTTAGCTAAGTTTAGAAATAATAGAGAATGATCAGTAACAGTAGTATTAAAGACGGCAATATGAGCAGATGATTTTTCCTTATTAAGTTTTATCATAAAGTGATCCAAGCAGTTGTTTAGTCTAGTAGGAAAAGTGTGACCTGCCATCAATCCATGCATAGTTAACATTGCAATATAGTTTTGTCTATTGTTTCTCTCTTGGGCCTGCTCAGATGGAGTTGGTACAAGATTTATATTTATATATTATTATATAAGGGTGAAACATTTGATTGAAAAATTGGCTCACATTTCATACAATAGAATTGGCTCCACGCCATAGTAATATACAAAACTCACACATTTGTCACTTCTAATAAGAGTTCGAAATAAAACAAAAGAAACATAAACCTGCTCCAATTTCAAATGAGACTTTCTTCATAATATTATTCTCGGTATAATTTTCGCATGGTCTTTACGACCCGGTCGCGTTTGAGGGTTGCTTATGCAACCACCGCAGCTGTGATATATTTCTGCGTGTTACACCAAATAAAAAGCAACCGTGAGAATGTTCACAACACGTAGTTTTGTTCTGTATTCTGTTTTTAGGACTTACAGCCCTTGTAAAGTTATTTAACCTTTGACAGGTGCAGTATAAACACAACCTTATCGTCTCGAAATTACAGATCACTATAACTTGGACAGACTTGCCAGTGATAGCCTAAAACGATCTTATTGTTACTGATATAAAGTTCACTGTAACTTTGACAGCAATACAAGAGCGGGGGTATTTTAGTTGTGAAAGTACTGAAGTTTACGTTATGATTGCTTTTGGAATGTTTCAATATTGTTTCTCTACAGTAATATTGTGTTGAATTTATTTATTCGCTTAGGTAGGTATGACATATCGTGGAAACAGGTCAATTTAAAAACGATAGATTGAAAAACGAAGAGCGAAAAAGCTTTATTGCGTTTTTAATTTAACGTTGCACGGAACGTAACGTCACAATCAGTTGAATTTTCATCAAAATGGTTAAATAAAATAACATAAGATCACGCCTTGTAATCACCGAAGAGTTGAGCAGAGGTGGGACCCATAGAAATATAAAAAACAGGGTGTACCTAATATTACACCGACATTTCGCTAGTTATGTTTAAGTCCCAGAGGACGAGACTTTTTCCATCAACCAGAATTTTCCAATAACTGCCACAGAGCCTTCTGAGAAATTCTTAATGGAAAAACCCATTAACACTTTGTCAGACCTTGGCATCGAACCTCGGACTTCATGCTGGCCAGAAGCGATTTAATTTACTAGACCAACGGGGCAGTATTTAAACAAAAGTAAAACAATTTACCTGAAATCTTATTCGTATCGTAAACATATTGTATTGACTTCCGAACTACCTCAGATCTTTCGTTTCAATCAAGTACCAACATTCTACAAGCCATTAGCACACCTCACACCTGATGAACTGTCGTAATTACTTCTCACGGGTACGCGAACCTACCTACCTGCCTACCCACCTACCTACCTACATACGCTACGAACTCGATATCTCGCCACGATCGTACTGCAGCGCGGCTTAACAATAAATTCCCGATGACGAAAACAAAATGGCCGATTCTTTTCGGCCAGCACTTGCATTTTATGTTTCGTCGTAAATTACTTAGAGTGTGTGTGGAAATAAAATATGTATTATTATGTAAATTATTGCTGAAAATGGGAGGTCGATACTGCAATTTGGAATACGAGTTTTATTATTTGCTTGAAAGTTGTAGTGTGTAATTCAATTCTGTGGAAATGGGTTAAATTCTGGAGTAAATGGCTAAGGGTGGGTTGCACCATATTACTATAACGATAACCAAACCGTAACAAGCCATCAAATTATGCTTTTGTTATGGTTTTATGGCTTGTTACGGTTTGGTTATCGTTATAGTAATATGGTGCAACCCACCCTTAGTATAACAATTTTCATAATGCATGGAACACTATAAAAAGATTTTTATCGCACGCCTAGTTAAACTACAGCATTTTTAGAGCAATCAAACTTATAAGTTATTCACCTGGAAATTACTGATACTGCAAAACTTTCCAATTATGAAATAGAGAAAAAAACCTTTTACGTTTTCACAGTCTCATTTCTTCTCAAAATGTTGAAACTACTTTTGATATCATTAAAAAACCTATCTAGCCCAGAAAAGTAACTGAGCATAAAGAAAAACAAAAGACGTTCAAAATTGTTAGTTCCGCCCCACTGCACCACTAACGATGTGTAGCATTGCTCTATTTATTGTACGGGGCAATTATTGCTCGGATGTATACACGTACGATTTCGGTTTACTTTCACCTTCCGTCATATAAAGAAACAAACAAAATAAAGATAGTTTGTGGTCTCTCTATGATGATATTTTTAGAAGGCTTTTGGAAGCTTCAATGAAAATTCTTTCTGACGACAGATTTATTTATTTACCTTGAACGACGCCGACGGTTAAATTAAACTACGTTTAACTACATAATGGTAGAGATTTTACAGACAAAGATTCAGATTTTTTTCAAAGACTAACTAACTAGCTAGTGTAGGCCCACAGCTGGGCAAACGTCTCTTTACATTTACCAGATTAAAAAAAAACAGTCTTATGTACATTAGTTATTAGTAACAGATGGGTGTTATTAATATTTATTTCAATTTAATATAAACCTATTTTTATTTTATTCGTTTTTAAACTGGTAATTTATACTGAAAACGGGATTTTTACCATGTTTACTTTTTGTTTCGAGTTCCCGATATTTATTTTTACCCAGTATCTTTGGATGGGGCAGTCCACTCTGCCAACAATATTTTTTTTTGTACTACTGGCGTCCGTTACTCAAAGGTCACCTTTAATCCATACCGTGGTTAACCTACAAAGTGCTTTGTAAGCAGTTAGTCAGAGTACATTTTTCACTAACAAATGTCACAAAAAAGAGTATTATCGCCTACTGTTATACTAGACTAAATCAGATGTATAAACAACAAACTGCGTGGCTCATGATGGCCCATCAACGTCCACCGAGCGTGGCTTTTATGACAATAAAACGACGTCCTTTTTCCGGGGCTTTGGCTAAGTTAACATATTCGAGACGGTTGTGACTGCGATTCAGCATAATATTCCAGTCAAGTTTTCTTTATTTTACAGTTTATGTACACAGTAAATACAGAAAAGAAGAAAAAAACAGGAAAAAAGATACAAAGGTGATGCTTATTTCTAAAGACATCTCTTTCAGCACATCGTTCTGTTAGCATTATCTTTTTAATACGAGTATATTAAGCTTCTCCATATGATTGGCCTTCGAACATTGACGAAAGATAATAAGAGAACCGTAAAAAAAACAGAATCAGATCAGTCACTGTCAATTTCGTGTCTTTAATATTATTTTCACGTTTTTTTTGTTCATGACTGCAGCTGCGACACTTAAGACAGAAACTCAAGGAGCTTTTGCGAAACTATACCAAAACATTGATTAATTTGTTGCAAGACTTTATTCAATCAGGTATAGTCCCAACTACTTATTAAATAACTAGCTGATGCCCGCGGCTTCACCCGCGTGGATGTCGGTCGAATTATATACTAAAACCTTCCTCTTGAATCACTCTATCTATTAAAAAAAACCGCTTCAAAATCCGTTGCGTAGTTTTAAAGATGTAAGCATACATAGGGACGGACAGACAGCGACTTTGTTTTATACTATGTAGTGACAGTGATGATGATATTATTATTATTGTATTATGCGGTAAAGAGGTTTTGTAATAATCGAAAGTAATACAGAAAAAAAAAAGTTTACTGGTGCTTCGAGCATGTGAACGATAACTGGTTCGAAGTAACAAAGGTTCGATGTAAGATTATCGATATTAAGAAACAGCGAAAAAAGGGTTGCCAGTGGTCTACTCGAAATAAATACTTTGTTTTTGATTTTAAACCTCATTCTCAAGAGTTGATGCTTGCGACCACTGGACCAGTCTTTAATAAAAAGCTAAATAAAAATGTAAATAGCAAAAATTTTTGCTGCATCTGATATTGGAAACCTTTTTTTTTTGTGGCGGATGGAAAATCATCGAATAACCCTTCCCGCTCTTGGGCAGAGCGAAAGGGAGTGTCAGACTTCTACTGACTAAAAACCACCCATGTTCCTTCTTAGCACTTTATGTCGAGGCCACAGTATCTCTTGCGAACAACCCGCAGTCCCGACGGGGATATTGGTACCCTCGAACTATATCGATTTTACAGTTCTAGATTAGACCGCCATTATGCAATTTATTGCAGGCTACAGCTATACACTAAAACGGAAACACGCGGCCATCAATTAGCATAAATTGATCTCAAACGTTATTACTAAACTCCGTACACGTAACTAAACTGATAAAGTTAACCACGGCAACATTGATTGATAGTAACTGAAAGTAATTACGCCGCATAGCGTAAAGCGTTAACTACAATCTCCGACTGGAAACTGCGGTGGCAATTAACCGGTTATTTGTTACTTAACTAACCGTTAACTGTAACATTAAGGGTATTTTAAGTATAACTGTGTTTTGTTACTGACCGCAAGTGTAGGTTATGCGGTGATTTTGTTTTAGTTATGTCTTAAGAGAGGTAGTCAAAGTTAAAACAACAAACAAAACTGTGAGGAACTATTAATTACACTCATTATGTACCTTTTACCAACTATTTTGGGGTCGGCTTGCTGTTTAACCGGATGCAGCTGAATACCAGTATTTTACATGGAGCGACTGCCTATCTGACCTCCACAACCCAATTAGTACCGGGTAATACGAAACCCATTAGTAACAACACTTGTCAGATATTCGGGCGAATGACTACCTGTAACAACTATCAGGGACCAACTGACAGCCGGGACCAACGGCTTAATGTCTTCTCCGGGGCACGAAGGAAGGAAGGTTACTCGTTGGTTGGTCATCCATCCATGGACTTATTGAAGATCGATTCAAACAGTCGCGTCGGGGCTGCGGGTTGTTCGCAAGAGATACCGCGGCCTCGACATGAAGGGCTAAGAAGGAACATGGGTGGTTTTTAGTCAGTAGAAGTCTGACACTCCCTTTCGCTCTGCCCAAGAGCGGAGCCACCAAAAAAAAAAAAAGCAGCTGTTATTATTTAGCCACGAACTCTACGAACGTACCATTTGTCTATGATTTGATTACGTGATTTAAACAACCTAGCGCACATAGCTACTCGTCACATCACATAAACGTTTTTCTCGAAAGCTAAGTGATAGTGACTTTTGTAGTTTAATGTTCGTCTTCATTACCACAAGGGGAAAAGTAAAAACGTTTAAGTAAATCCTTTTTTAGGGTTCCGTAGTCAACTAGGAACCCTTATAGTTTCGCCATGTCTGTCTGTCTGTCTGTCCGTCCTCGCTTAATCTCTGTGACCGTTAGCACTAGAAAGCTGAAATTTGGGACCAATATGTGTATCAATCACGCCGACAAAGTGCTAAAATAAAAATTGGAAAAAAATGTTTTATTAGGGTAGCCCCCCTATATGTAAAGTGGGAAGTGTTTTTTTTTTTAATTTTAACCCTAATGTGTGATATATTGTTGGAAAGGTATTTAAAAATGAATAGGGGTTTACTAAAATCATTTTTTGATAATGTCAATAATTTCGGAAATAATCGCTCCAAAAGTAAAAAACAAAGCGTCCCCCCCCCTCTAACTTTTGAACCATAAGTTTAGAAAATACGAAAAAAATCTGAAAAGTAGAACTTTATAAGGACTTTCTAGGAAAATTATTTTGAACTTGGATGGAAACAACAGATGGAAACTGCAGTTAACCAATATAATTTGGTCCCTGAATCGTATGAGCGCCTATACAATCCAGAGGTCAAGTTTCATTTGCCCGTATTTTTTTTTTAACTTCGTTTACATAATATTTTATTATCTACGGAACCCTACACTGAGCGTGGCCCGACACGCTCTTGGCCGGTTTTTTTTTTTTTGGCGGGTGCAAAATCATGAAATAACTCCTCACGCTCTTGGGCAGAGCGGAAGGGAGTGTCAGACTTCTACTGACTAAAAACAACCCATGTTCCTTCTTAGCCCTTCATGTCGAGGCCGCGGTATCTCTTGCGAACAACCCGCAGCCCCGACGAGCTTTAAGTAAAGCCTCACTGTTAGATTTATTTTATCAATGAAGAGTTCAGACACAGTTTAGACATTTCCTGTGCGCATTATCTTAAACTGTTGCCTATCGTAAATTAAAATGAAAAAAATCATATAAAGCTCATTATGCCATGTAGGCACTCAATAGATACGTGTGGTGGTGTAAATGAAAGCACGCATTTGTGTCTAAAGTATTCGGAACTTTACTACC
Organism: Diarsia brunnea; assembly: GCA_949774965.1. Taxonomy (NCBI): domain Eukaryota; kingdom Metazoa; phylum Arthropoda; class Insecta; order Lepidoptera; family Noctuidae; genus Diarsia; species Diarsia brunnea. The sequence continues at coordinate 3,418,092 of OX459000.1, read as the reverse complement.
AGTGACTCGGTGTAAAGTTGGAAAAGCATATTTTGTGAAATCCTTTGGTCGCTTACGAAGACGCACGAGGAGTCTCACATGTAGTTTTCAGTAAGTATTTAAGCCGAGGTTACAAACACACAAAGCATCTTAGGTGCTCCAAAATCCTTTACAAGATTTATGACAAGCTTCTGTAATTATGGTATGTTCTCACAGTCTTACTCATATTACACACGTGATCAAGTAACTTTAAATAACGTTTTGAGTAAGGATAATTATCTAAATTGAAGCGAGGTTGAAGCATAGGCTTTCAAATTCCCAGGAAAGTCGGTATCTGTCTAGGTACAATGTTGTTACATATTTAATATTTAATGTAGCTCATGTCATAAATCAACATCATATTATAACAAGCCTCGTCCGGAAAGGTTAAAGGTACAAAAGTATGGACTGAATATTTTTGTTTAAATTAAAAATATTTATGTTGTAACGAAGGAAATTATTTCATTATAAGGTTCTTATAGGCTTTTTAAATAATAAGACTTTCTTGATTTTTCTTTGAGCTATATAAGTTAATAAGTTTCAATAGATATAATTATGTTTACATAGACTAAAGGACCTCTTTTTAATGCAATACGCACTTTATTTAAGAACAAGTATAACACAAAAACTAATATACTGGCGGTTATTTTACCTTCTCTAAAAAGCCATTTTATTAGAGAGACCCCATGGATAACTTAAAACCATAATAAATTATTTATTAACAACAAAAAAGGTTTTAATTTCAATTTCTATTTACTAGTTATCTATACATAAAGCCACGTCAATGAAAGCTAGTTTTCATGGAAATACGCATTTCATTACCAGGCTTCATGCTGCTAATAGAAAATGGCGGGATGAGTGACGTAAATGCGCGCGAACTCTGACATTTTACGTAAAAGGGAACAATCTGAGTACTGCGAGCGGGTTTGATATTCAATATCCGGATTTAAAGTATGTAGTAAAACTAGGAAGTTTCCCTACGTGACGGATAAAGATTTCAAATACCTAGCTTCCATGTTGTATTGGTTACAATTTGATACTACATCGTCACCTTTTCCCAACAATATTGAGGTCGGCTTCTAGTCTATCTGACCTCCGCAATCCAGTTAGTACTGGATAATACCATACCCCTTGGTGAGACTGGTTGTCAGACTTTCGTGCCACTGACAACCTGTTACGACTGATCGACAAATGACAGCCGGAACCAACAACTTGGTTTTCGAGGCACGGAGGAAACTCGGTATTTTGAAATGGGACAAGCCCGCCACACTATTCCCAAACCACTGTAACTCCTGTAAGCCAGAATCAACAGTGACGACCACAAGAAAAGCGCCGAGACAATGAAGCCCGACGAAGTCTCAGAGAAACGATTTAACTGTCTTGGATCCCGCAACGAAATGAATCAGAAAATAATAGCGGAGGAGTAGGAAAAAGGAAACTCGGTATGTATTGAGTAGTCATCCATTCACAGACTAACCGAGGCAAGGGCGGCTTAACCTAAAGAATGATCCGTGCGACTCTTATTATCTTCCCACGTGCTCCATAACAATTTTAAGTTACCGACTGTTTAATCATAATTATACGTTTTAACTACAAATTATTATAATTTATCCCGCTGAACACTCATAACTTAATTGCCCTATGAAAGTGTTACGTCCGTCCTAGTTAGAATTCACGCTAAATTGATTACCGTTTACCGGTCTTAATCCGAGTACTTACGTCTCCGTTTAATTGGCCATGGGAACTGAATTTGTAATTTTTATTTTTCGTCGTCTAAGCCTCCAAAAGCCAACAAAGGCAGGGTTGAGGCCTTAATTGTGCATTAATAATAAAGGGGTTAGTAAGTTAGGGTTGCCAGGACGAAAATATTTTCCACAGCTAACTTAAACATCACAAAAGTGTTCAAGTTTCTCTTAGCTAACTTCGTTGTGCTTGTTCTTTGAAAGGAAACTGTTGCATTTTTAATTTAAAATTGCCAGAACTAAAGTAAATTTGAATTTGTGATTTATGCAAACAGAACTTAAGTACAATTTTGTTTAAGTCTATAAATTATGTAGGGAAGCTATAGTAGCTGTAAAGTTTATAATGCAAAGAAGTAGCAACATGTTTGTGGTGCGGTTCTTCAGAAAGGACATGTGCATAGTACTCGCAGCCGGCGAGCGTGTATGACCAGATATATGAATATGGACGAGACAAAAGGATTATGTAAGGATCTCAGCAGTTCCGTGGTTTCTTCCCACCCCAATGGGAGAAATACGTGAGTTTATATATGTGTGTAGCACCAAATCTTTTACCTCCCTAAAGTTACGACCACAGAGGTTTATCTTGCAGAGAGAAAGTTCACGAGCCTCAGCAGTTGTTCAGCATAGCCAATATAGGCTGATAATGCGTATGCTAGAGTAACAACCAGTATTCATTAGCTTTAGATTAACCTATAATTTCTTCTGATCCTAAGTTTGGTTTAAGCTTCTCTGCTTTTATTATAAGGGTTTAAACCACCGATAAAGAAGAAGATGAGGAAATTTGTTTGCAACATTCCTGACATAGAAACGCATGCAATAATTTAATGCTATATTTTTCAGTAAGTGATTATGATTATCATAAGCCATCATATTTTATCCGCGATATAAACTTGTAGGAAAAGATTTGTCCCCAAAGGTTATTGAAGCTCAAAAATATGGTCATAGTCTTATTTCCTGCTCATCTTACATCATTGTCTTAGACCCGAATTTGTTGGTTGACCAGTTAATTAAGTTATGAACAGTTCACGCTTTATAATTCGTTTCAAACCTAACCGTTTCCGAATTTCTTGAGAAATATTGTAAACGTTTATACATAATATAATTTAGGTGCCTCGAAACCACGTGTTTTTTCAAACAAATTAACAAGTCTGCCCTAGGATATATTTCATAATTGCTTTGAAGAAAAATTATATTTTAAAATTGTTTTCTTTTCATAGTACAGTGGCGAGCTACTTTTTTCCAGATGAAAAAATCTTCAAAGGAAACTTAAAAGTTTTCTGACATTTTCTTTGCGAACTTTTTGTGCGAATAATTAGGTAAGTATCAAGTTTTCTTATTGTGTAAGTATACTTGTGACATGTGTCAAATAAACATTTCTGTTTGTTATTTCTTTCTTGAAGTTAGATCTAGCAATATAAATATGGAAGTACAGACAACGAAACTTTTTTGTTTGTTAATAATGGCGTCGAATTCCAATTTCAAACTAACAGTAATAAAATAAGCAATACAAAACTTAGAAGACAACGCAACTTTCTTCTTTTTGAATAATGGCGTCAAACACGAATTTCAAACTGCATTCGAAGGCATTCAACTATGGAACAACCCCGCAAAGAGGATACGTTCACACTCCTTTAAGTTTTAATCGCAGTTGCCAGGAAACGTATGGCTGTATGAGTCAGTGCGTATTACACATAAAAACTAATAAATGCACACGTTAAGTGAGTAGAAAGGCAATTTTCCTTTAAATGGAAGGCTAAGAGCATAATGTGTGATGTTTCAATAAAGAATGTTAATAGAAAAATATTTTACGTATCTTAAAAACAAAGTTTTATGCAAATACAAAGATATTTAAACGTTGATATAGTGTCTGACTACAAAGGTCAAGTTAGAGAGAATTTCAAACTGAAGGTAATTGATGGATACCACTTCCTAATGGACATTGACATTAAGCGAGCCAGATATACTGATACTGGGTCACAGACGAGTCTTAAACCGGGAAGGGGAAAATTCCGGATAACAGCAAATGGAGAGGCTAATAAATGATGAGCGTTGGGGAGCGCCTTATATCTAGGTCATCAGCTGTTAAGTACAGTCGTGGCCGGTATATATTCAGTAAGTAGTAAGCACACCTTTACCTTGCACGCTTTTACGCATCAAATTACTTTGGAAACATAACATTACATCACGATTTTAATCCCTGGAGGGTTAGGCTGAGGTGAATCAAATAGTAAGTACAATCAATTTTCGCAAGTTGTTTAAAGTACAGGTTTTAAGTCCTATTTAATAGGGGGCCTTTTGGTATCAAGCAGGCACAAATCTGAGCTACGTGGCTACTACTGAGGAATTCATACTGGAAAAACCAAATAACACTTTGCCCAACCCGGAAAAGGAACCAAGGGCTTCATGCTCAGCAGTCAGTCAACGCTTGCGACCACTACTAACGAATATTTTTTACGTAGGAAAATGAACCTAAATAAACAAACGTTAAAATTCTATTCAAAAACATAATTACACATAGCCGTAGCGACGCTGCCCCAGTAAGCTTTGTCTTGAGCGACGTCCAATGCTGGTTCCTCAGGACTCCTCACTGGTTCGACCAGTCCAGAGACTGGCCTCGTACCCAGCAGCAGAGCCGCGGGCGATACCTTCGAGCGCCGCAGCTTGACTGATGTTTGTCACTTCGTGGAAAACCCGCGAAATTTTGAAATTGGAAGCTTTTTGTTTTTTGGAACACGCGAGTTTTGTGCGCGGGAATTATATTAGTTTTTTTTTGTCGTGGTTTTAATGCTTTTAGATTAATTTTACTGGATTGATTTATCTTTCAAACAGATAACTTGTTGTTATAATAATCATTGGTCACTCTTTAACTAAGCTAATCAAGATGTGACGAAGTTGGTTGCAGTAATTGGCCCGACAGAACAGCGTTGAACTACTATAAACGACCTACTACTCTTTTAACGTGATCAAACACATCTGATCGCACTGCGTCACCAAAAACACCTCAACAGATTTTTACTTAAACAAACTTTATTTGAAAACTGAACGCACTATCAATTTAAATATTTACTTTTTTATTTTTTAAGTCACAGATGCAATATCTAATTAGAATGTATTGTAAATAGCGAACGCGTGCTTAACTTGTGGCGGTCGGCGCCATATTGGAAACGTGAGGGTTGCTCGACTTAACGCATGCGCACTAGCAGCCCTTACGGGGGTTCTTTATTTAAAATGCTACCTCGTTCTCACCAGTGCGACGCTTATCATTCACACCACTACCATCGCGCGGCGTGTTGAGTGAAAACAATAGCGGTGCCATACAAAAGCAGAGATGAATACCAAAGGGAAATGTTGGTCGTAAGTTTTTGAGTAATGAGCACTGTCCGTGAGTTGCGATTTGTTTATTTTCAAGAGGAGACCTTCGCAGCTTCGTAAGTAAAAAAAGATGTGCTATTTTTTGGGAATAAATTATAATTACTGACGTCAAGTCTCTAATGGCAAAGGTCAACGCTAAGGTTTTTGTAAGTATTAGAACTTGAGCTTTTACAAAATAAATTGTATCCCTAACAACGTGACCTGTTAAGAGGATTTGTTGGTAATGGGCGATTATTTATTAACATGCTTAACGTCAAAGTTAAATTAGATGAAGGTAAAGCCAATTATGATTTGTTATTTAGGTATTTAAATTTGTAGCCTTGGTTAACGTTGCGCATACTAAATGTTGTCTAACAAAAGCGCTAAGAGCTTTTAATCTAGATAGACTCCTATTACACATTACACTGTTCTCAATCGCATTAAGACGATCCTAAATCTTACAACTGTAGACGCATTATGAGATTTATCTTATAATCGTGCAAGTAATCATTTTGTAGGTCAACATGTTTTGATTTCAACATGAATGAATGTCAAAATACTAGCTCATCGAGATACACATAATAACTTTGGAGAAGTTATATTTGTATAGTACACAAATAGGGCAGTTAAAACTTTTCAATGGCCTTTCAGGTATTTCTCTGTTGCCTTTTGCCGTGTCCGAGTTTCTCCTGTAAAGTTTTATAGGTCGTCTGGCCGTCGTATGTTTTGTCCGGACTTGGCTATTTGTATCCGTCGTAAGATGTCTACGTGGACTGTAGTAGGTATAAAACTGTTTCCGACTTGGCTTTTCGTTTCAGTCATTAGATATACCTACTACGGCAGTATAAAACAGTTTCGTAACTGATATAAAATTCACAATAGCATTGCTTAACCACTAAAGACGACACAGGAAGATGAACCTTAAAGGTACATAATAATGCTTATAGGTTATCGATGTGTATTGAGAGTTTTTCACTCTAACCTAACCTTTTATTTCTTTTTTGTTTCAGCGTGGAAAATCTTCATGGATGTCAGACTGACTAAAAATCACTAGGGTGTTCATTTCCTACACTTGCACCATGATCCCTGGATCTTGAGAACTAGTGCGCCTTCCACTATCCCCAACTAGGCTACGGGATCTGTAACCTAACTGAAGTTTGAATGATCTAAGTCACAAGAATCAACTATTTATTCACAGATCAATCGTATTTAAACCAGCAATTACCAATAATCCACCGCTGCATTTTCCACCAGTCTAATCCAAAAATCGTGCAGATAAATCAATGTTGTAACACAAAATGATCTGTAAAAGACTTGCAACACAATCGTGCAATGTCGAGCAGATAGCCGAGATAAGTGATCATTAGGACAATAGTCGGCCTTGATCGCCGTGTGAAGGGAGCCTTGAGGGGCGGTGTACGTTTGCAGGAATGTTGGCTGAATAGGACTTGAAAGGTAAATAAGGCTGGCTGTACGCTTTTTAGTGGTACTGGAGGTGGAAATGGGGGCAGGAATGAGACTGGTGATGAAAATTAGTAAGTGATGGCGAATTAGTGGACGGCGCCTAACAAAGGGAAAAGACAGATGTGAGTGGCAACATCGGGCGCCCTAAAGAGACAAACTATGACCCTATTGTTCAGAAAGGACAGATGCGTAGTATTCGCAACTGGTATGCGTGTATGACCAGATGTATGAATGTGGACGAGGCAAAAGAAGTAAGCAAGGATCGTAGCAGGTGGCGTTCTGTGGTTTCTACCTACCTACTCGCATCGGAAAGATGCCGAAATCTCAGGCGAAAGTATTTACCTATATCATAGTGGAGATTTTTTTGAGACAGTTTTAAATATTTGTTTATTAGTAACAGGTCAGTAGAAGGTCCAAAACACCAATAATCGGAAATGCGAAAGGTTTATAAGGAAACTAATAGAGACAGGCCACAATACAGCAATATATTAGGATCAGTGCAACTGGAAGGAAGGTCTTTGCTTTGCATAGAATAAAGACTTATCACAGCAAAACATGATACACGAAATTTCGTAACACTGGATGAAGCTCTGTCCGTATACGCCAGATTACAAAAATATTGGTTTAAAAGAGTTAGTGCTCCAACATAAATGTGATTTATTTTCAAAGTGGCAGCTGCAACGAAGAGAGGTCATAGTAAGCTTTGAGTGTGCGAGCTATAAGATAAAGCACGTGCTCCAAGAAGCTTTAAACTTATTTTCTAGAGCTTGCATGAAAAAAAAACCGGCCAAGTGCTAGTTAGACTCGCATAAACTCGCGTTCATTAAAAAAAAAGTTAGAGGTTTTCGTGGTACGGTAACTTGGTATTTTTTTTTTTTGCGGGCTGGGAAATCATCAAATAACCCCTCCAGCTCTTGGGCAGAACGGAAGGGAGTGTCATACTTCTACTGACTAAAAACCACCCATGTTCTTTCTTAACCCTTGTGCCGAGGCCGCGGTATCTCTTTCGAACAACCCGCAGCCCCGACGGGTAGTAGGGTACCCTTTAATGTTGTTATTATTTGGTGTTATAGCGACAACAGAAATACACATTATGTAAAAATTGCAACTGTATACCTATATTACGGATCATGGGATACAACCCGCTGACAGACAGACGGACGGACGGACAGCGGAGATTTAGTAATAGGGTCCCGCTGGTTACACATCGGGTACAGAAGCCTAACAAGTATGAGAGATTTGTTTGCATTCAAAGGCATGACCTTTTCAAAGCCGTTTTTAATACTGTAAATTCGAACACGTGCATCGTAAAAATATCATTCCATTGAAACTGAAATTCCATTTTCAGTTCATGCTCTTTCAGAGAAATCTTCTTTGTAATTTGAATATTGGAAAATATTTTGACTATACTGTGATTTTTTATAGCTCGTTCGTTCGTTAGTACGATTGCCAATTAGTGTAAAGCGGTCTTTTTCCTAATTGCCAATCATTGTAACTATGGAAGTATGAACTGCAACCATGCGACCTTAACGGTCAGGGGGTGGCCAGACGATTTAGACGCGTATCGCGAGGGCTGGTTCAAGGCGGTGGCTACGTAAAAAGGCTACAAAAAAGAACTGACAAGAAGTGATCTCTTCGAAGATGGTATTTCTTCAAATAAAACAACCTTCCTTTTAGACTCTGTCGCAGTTGGGTAAAAAAACATTTGAAATATCTGTCGCGAAGACGTCAATTAAGGCTGATGAGTTTATCATTTTTTTTTTCGGATGTTTACATCGTTAGTGACAAAAACACTTCATACTTCTTTTGAATGGGGCCTGTGGGTGTTAGCGGGTACCTTCATGACAAAATATTTCCCGTTATAAACCATTCCATTTACTAGACTGGATATTACTTTCCCGTTTTGTCCAATATTTGAGAATGAGGTGAGCTTGAAATGAAATAGCATGTATAATCAAATGGCTATTTTCAGAGATGACCTTTGAATTTGCAGCAGCCGAACGAAAATAGCAGGATTTCACACACCACGTGGAATAAAAGTCAATACTGCAGTATAACCCTTTCTACGTATGGTTTGCAGACAATTTTGATTAAGTACTTAATGTGTCTAGGGTGCCTCGTTGGTCTAATTATCGGGAAGCGTTATTTGGTCTATCTTCAAAGATTCGAGATTCGAAATGAGGACATCCGCATAAGAACCAAGGTTACCAACGTAGCCCGAAGAATAGCCAGACTTAAGTGGCAATGGGCAGGGCATATTGTTCGCAGAACGGATGGCCGATGAGGCCGAAAAGTTCTGGAGTGGCGACCACGAACCGGAAGATGTTGCGTTGAAAGGCCTCCCACTAGGTGGACCGATGATGGTTGCCGGTCAATATGGCGACACCTGGGGAGGCCTATGTCCAGCAGTGGACGTCTTTTGGCTGAAATGATGATGATGATGATGACAAAGATTCGTGTCCAGTTAATGGCGATGGCCTCAGGACAAGGCTGGTGAAATGAGGGGCTCATAGGCGCTATGTTATATAATGTAAGTATACATACCATAACTTAACATCACTCCTGTAATTTATCAATACATACGTATGCATAATTACCGTATCCTTTGATATATTATACACAGTTTAGTATCTTAATTAATGAAGTAAAGAGAAAACTTCCATCGCTCCAGGCGATTAAACCCACGTCCAATCTCATTTCTCAGTAGTTCAAGTTTAAATCAAGATGTTTGCGTGGGTTACAGTAAACACCACTAAAGGTTAAGGATAACATTGAGAAGGTCGCATAGCTCCGGGAGGGAAACATGTGTAACCCTTTTTATAATAGGCAAAGGGTTAACAAGAAAACACGTTGTTAACCTTCTAAGGACTATAATGTGCTGTAGGGACCTCAATTTTCTGCTTTACCTTTGTCAGGTTTTTTAGAAAGGATTTTCATGTTATTTTCAGTACTGCCTCGAATGGCTGTCTGCCTTGTTGGTCAAGTGGTCGTAAGCGTGACTGTTGAAGGTCCTGGGTTCGATATCCCAGTCGGGAAAATTATTATTGGGTTTTTCCATCAGAAATTTCTCAGCATGGAGCACCTGGCTGATGGCAATACGCTCCGTGTTACTCGACTTGAATCTAACTGCCACCATGTGGGTGTATAAACATCCACAGTTGTTTATTTATTATGTAATCTTCTGCTTAACCCTTTGCAGATTAAGGCGTTACAGAAGTTTGCTATATTTCCTCTTGTATCATTTTGATAAGTTAACTTAACTAACTTCTAAAATATTTTATTTATTTTACTATTTATGTACACACAGTAGACAACACAGGAAAAATATCATAATATAACATATGAGTACAAAGGTACTGCTTATTTCTCAATAAATTTCTGCCAGCAGACCTGCAAAAGGAGAAATGAAAAAAGAAATGTAGACTATAGTGTGTGAGAAGCGAAAAAGAATTCGGTGTTAAATATTTACCTATTTTTTTTTTTTTTTTAATTTACTTGTGTCATTTATTTACTTACTGGGTTTTTGCACTACGCATGAATAATAATAGTAATAATATTTATTTTCTCAAAACAAGGCATTGTAGTAATTTGATAAAACAAAAATCACGTATCCAATATTTTTCGATAACCTAACTGACGGACTAAACAGAATCATATTTTGTTGAGTCAGTCCGATCCCCTATTGACGGCCGGACCAACGGGTCAACGTGCTTTCCGAGGCACGGAGCAAACTCAGTGTATTATCAAATGGCTCTAACCGACATTATATATTGCAATAACATCACTAACTTAATTAAAGTTTAAGTAAAGACCTGAAACTGATTGCATTTCCTACCGTCAATCGAATAACCGGTTACCGGATATTAATTGCCAGGTTCACTCGCGTTTCATTTAACTTAATTTTCGCGTTTACCTTGTCAAAGGATTACTTAAACAGAAATCGGAAACCTTCAACGTTATTAATAGACTTTCTTTAATAACTGCGCTGAGTTACAAAGGCACCAGTATTAAACCCAGTCAAGAACATATAAAACCGGGGGGTTTTATGGGGCCTCCCTCTTAAAAGAGAGGAGGCCTGTGTCCCAGCAGTGGAAACACTAATAGGCCAATGACGATGATGAAGAACATTTAATTTATTTTTAATTTATTTATTTACCACTAATTATAGCAACATTACAGATTAGATCCAATGCGATGCTATAAGAAACAAAAAAAGGAAAACATAAAAAAAAAGTAGTCAAATTAAATTAAACTATAGAAAACCCATACAGAACATATCCGTTAAACATGACAAAGTTTAAAGTTGCACCCCTTTTTCAATGATAAATTGCGCCCCCTGAAGAAACTTCGGCAGGTTTTGCCCAAACATATAATTATACATCATCTACCTAGCCTTTTACCAACTATATAAGAATCATTCCCACTAGTTCTACTGCACAGTCCTACGATAGAACTAGTGGGACTTTTTTTTCCCACTAGTTCTACGATTCAAGGTGCTACGAAATTGTAGAACTATTGGGAACAAAAATTCCCACTTACGGCCAGGTTTCAGTCTAACCGGCTGTAGCTGAATACTAGTATTTTACATGGAGCAACAGCCTAACTGACCTCCACAACCCAATTATTACTGGGTAAATATAATACCGCTTTGTAAGTCTGGTTGTCAGACTTTCGGGCGACTGACTACTTGTTACCACTGTCCAAATGACAGCCGGGTCCAATGGCTTAACGTACTCTCCGAGGCACTGAGGCATCTCGGTATGTAATAGGTGGACCCATCCACAGACCAACCTAGGCAAGCTGAAAATTTATCCGAGCGGCAGTTATTATCTAACCACGAGCTCCTCACGTACAGTTAGTTCTACAGTTATTTTTAAATGGACACAATAAAGACTAGCTAACTCGCGATGTTTTGTACTACTTATAAACACCCACAGTGTTTAATGTTGTACTTTATAACAACAACTTCTAGTTCAAAGATTTAAAAAGAAATCTTTCAATTTACAAGTTGTCTCAAGTCGCCTCTGCGTTCTACCCACGCTTACTTTAACTTCTAATAGAGTTATTCGTCTCGTTCATTGGTTTTCCTGGAAGGAAAGGTACACAGTATTGTTTGGATTATATGAGTTACGGGAAGGCAAGCCACTCACTCGTGTATTACTATATTGCGTATAAGCCTTTGAGCGGCCATCCTCAGGATTTCAGGCGGTGAACTCTAGGACGAGCAAGTAAACCTGGAGGTAAAAGTGTACTAGACAAAGTTAAATTGTATCAGTTAAAATGATAACGGAAATGTTGAAAATGTAACGAACTGACATTAGTTATCAAAAAGCTTGTGTCAATCCCTGTTATAGAAATACTAAACGCTTTGAAAGCGATTTCCAACTGTCTAAGTTGGGTCGACCAAACAGGTTTGAAGCTGTCTATGTACCTACTAAATTCGTCTATCTATAGAAGATTATTTTTAGAAAGACTCTAGTGATATTATGATAATATAGGTGCCAAATGCTTTACAGATGTACTCGTATAACGCTTCATTTCGTTTGCATTATTTAATTCAGATGAATGACCTGGCTCTACATAAATTACTATATTTAATAGAATATAATAAATTTACAATTTATGCAAAGATTAACAATGCAGATGTCAAACAAACACACATTAACATAATTAAATATATCTAGCGCACAACATTATGATAGTTAAGATATTCTAATGCAAATTGTATGCAGAAATATAATATCATAGCCGAGTTCTATTAAACCTGTTTAAATAATTATGATGTTGTTGTTGTATGAAACTAACAGTTATTCTTTTTAAAGTTAAGGAAGTGCCCAGGCGGACAAAATAAGCATCGATCATATTATTGATTTCATCAACCAAAAAAACTTGATTTTGAACAGTTAATTAATAAATTGGTTTTGGTGACCTAGATACGAAATGACATGTCTGGGTTTCGCAGATCAGGGTCGATTGACTCATCGAGAATTTCGAGATACGTCTGTGTATTATGTGGTTATGTGGACTATGATTTAGTTCCGTGTCGGAGTACGATTTGTTTATCAGTAGGTATAAATAAACCTAGTTTTGGCAAGTAACAGATCATTATTCAATAAATTAACAGTAAAAACGAGAAATTTCACATGTTTACGTTCCTGGTATGTCGACGCTGTTGCAAGCACCATGTTGAAGCATGATGATGATGAGGATAAACAAAACTTATTGTAAGTGGAAATACGGTCTCATTTTCAATGCTGCCAGTAATTTAATTACGCTATTTTCCGTTCTGTCCTACCACGCATACGAAGTCGCGGGTAAAAGCTAGTGAGATTTATTATAAAAACATTCATCTTTAAACAAACGCGAAAAAAATTCAGTAATGCAAATAATTTACATTAAAACTTTGCAGCACCGAGAATCGCTTCGTGAGAAAACAACTAAAATTGTGGCCATTTAGAATTTGTGAGAAACAATCTTTGCCTTTTTAAGTGTTATGAAATTTTTAACTATTTTTAGTTTTGTAAGTTTGTGCGATAAGATAAAAGTTAGGCCTCATTTACACTTGTGTATTATTTTGGGATCAAAATGGCAGTTTCATACTGCATTTGTTTTTAAACCTGTATGAACAGCGGGATGTTCACGTGTGATTTCAACTTTATAACCAGTAAATTTTACACAAAACATTTTACACATCGTCTACTTACTAATCTAATTTAACTTTTTCACTCCATTTTAATCAACGATCTATTAAAAACACGAAGACACATCTGAACAACGAATTCTAATTAACCAGCTTATGTAAATAAGCGTGTGCATTGTTTCACTCTTAATTATATCTTAGTTTTATGGGAAAATCTCTGTATTATCTATACGGAAGACTAGAGCTACAGGCAGGTAAAGATTACACAAGAAAAAGGTAATGTACTGTGTAATTGCAAAATGGTATGCAACCTCTCCTTTGTTCGAAGTATGCAGAAAACTTCTACTTTGACATCTGCATTTCTAGTACGTAGAATGAGTAATCTGATTTAATAGTCTGGGAAGGAATTAAGAAAAGATGAGCTTGTACACGACTTCCTTAAATATCTTCTGGAATTTTGTAATATCCCGGCCGGATCTTAGAATTTTCATTTCATGAAATGGTTGGCCACAGTATGAATCTGGCTACGACATACAAACGAACAACAGCTGAAGGCCCAAGAGCCGATTCATATAATTAAAGCAATGGCTTTCCACAGTACATACATGAACTTCTCGGAGGCTATTTAAATCAAATGCATTTTTGACATTTCTATTAGCTTTATTACTTTAGACCGTCAATTGGTCAACTACTGCCGTCAACTTTCATCTACGAAAGTATGTCTAACTGAAAAATGATTGCAGTGTCGTGGAAAACAAGTGCCTTATGGCTCCGTTAAGGGTTTTTTTACACCCATGCTATTAGTAGAGGCGAACCAAACCTCATCTTAATAAAACACGCCATTATGAATCACAACATAGAGGTACCTAGGTTTGTTCGTACTTCCTTACAAGTAGCTGATGGCTACAAGAATGTAATGTGCACTTGACCTTTAGAAGCATGCATGAAGCTTTCCACTGTAGTTACTAACATGAGGTATAAAGCCCCTTTGATACAAGACTTGGAGAATGTGGCTTTATATTCTCGTACACAGTTCGTCCTTAGCATTTAAGATTTAATATGCATTTAAGTATAGTGTTGTTAGAATGCCAAACGTAGTTTATTTTTTATTACATGACTATACTATATAATATTTATTAAAAGACACTTGCAGACCTTTTCAATCTTCCATTATTATCTTGCTTGTTACTGGTCAAGTCTGTTAATAGCCTTATTTCGAAGTGGCCAATTTTATTTATTTATATTAATTTGGTTAGCAATATAGATAACATTTTGTCGTAATTTTTTATTTAAATTTAGTAGTCGATTGAGTTTAATATACGATTAGCAATATTAGATAGCAACAGAATTTAAATCTTTGCTTTTTTAGACGGTCTATCGAAATCAACCATTTGTAACATGTTTATTAACCTACATACAAAATATTGGCCTCTACAATGAATTAATTACGAAAAAAACTATTAGAGAACCCATTTAATTCTCATTAAAATGCAATCTATTCCTACATTACTAAAGTACAAACTACATTTTCTAACAAAAGAATTTCCTAAGGTTGCGTTGTGTCAACCAAGCCCTTTCACAATATGTCTGACTTAATAACTTTACTGTAACATTTTTAATGAAGTATCATTTCCGTGAGAGCGGTGGCTAGCCTTCAAGTTGGCATTTACTGACCAATCTTACCAATCGTTACAATTTACACTTAACGTATATGGTAATAAAGTTGGAAGTTTAATGTTTTTTGAACAGGTTGGCCTAGGAATGGTATTCACACCGTATAGAGTTCTGGCTGCGAATAAGTGGAGCTTTTAAATACAAGTTATTTGTGTATGACTGCTGCAGTTATTAAAAGGGTATTACTGATGGATGATATACCTACACCTACCGAGTAGATTCAAATAACAATTCAGTCAGACAGACAGACAAACTCTATTTAAAATACTGGTATGATATCTAGTTAGACGAATGCAACTCCAACATATTATGTAGTTGATCAAGTGGTCGCAAGCGTGACTACTAAGCATGAGGTACTGGGTTCGATTTTCGAGTCGGGTAAAGTGTTATTGGGCTTTTCGGAATTAATCAATAGTACCTAGGATTTGATGGTTTGTGCCCGGTTGATGGCAATAGGCTCGCACCCTATTACATGTGACTTACAAGACAAACTGGCGAAATGTGGATGTACTATTAAGTACATTACGGTAGTTAACAAAAAAAATCGAATTAGTCCGCCAGATAGATTTCCAAAAAATATTGGACACGTATTTTTTCTTTTTTCACGTAAACATACTATGAAGACGATACAGTGCTTTGAAAACTCGTGTGACGTCATTTTCTAAGACATTAGTATGACATTTTTTACCGGTGAGTGACGTCACGACTCCCAACTCAAATCTTTGACGCGTTTTATCTTCGTTAATTTTTATTGATTTGACAGACGAACTTAATTAGAATCATATTTTTTTTTGTCAGAAAATATCCCCATTCCCCTAATAATATTTGCCTATCCTTCGGGGATTATAGGAGTAGTGTTATGTTATGTTTCGTTGACCCCAAAATGGGGTTAAGGGCAGGAGAATGACAACGCAAACTGCAACTTTATTACTGTTGCTAAGCAACGATAATCTCAAACTCCTACATGATTTTTATTAACAAACGGATATTTCATATCAAAACCCCTTCCTGCACATGATCATTATTCTTATGACACACAAACATTTAAACATTTTGTTTGAGTGTTCTAGTTAACAGCAATTACCACACTTTCTACCATTTCAGATTGTTCAAGCTAAATCAACGAGTTTAGAAGAAAGTGGTTACTGTAGGTTAGTAAGGAATTTTCTGTTTGAACAATGCAATCAACATTCCATGGTCACCAATTTGTGATACTGGCGATTCCGCAAGATTATATGAAGCGTTTTAAAAGGTTCCTATAGGTCTTAAAATTGTCATCAACGGTGAAAGGGTTAATCAATACCAGGCTCTCAGAATTTGTCTAAGGGAGTCTGACATCACCCTGTGTAAGTTTCCCCAGGAGGTAGGGGATCCTTTTGGGTTACGTTCAATTAACATTCAATTCACTTATTTGTCCAGGCATCACCATTTTGTATGATTTTACAAGCAACCACTGAAGATTCATTGTTCTTTGAAGTGTTAAAGTAGGATCCTTAAGAACCCAAAAGGTTAGTGAATGGGTACATTGACTCCCCAAGCAGACTCATGATTCGTCATGAGGTTCGAAAAGGAGCTTCGTAGTAATTTAGTTAGTGGAAACCGCGAATAAACCTACTCCTCCCACGACTAAGAGTAAAAATAGGGCAGTATCTGTACATGAGGAATGCCCTACAAAATATGAAAGGAGGTTCTATCAAGGCTACTGTGAAGGCGACAATACATCTGCGAATCTGTTGTCACGAAATAAACATTATAGTTCAGAAATGACGGAACAAAATCGTGAGTGTTAAAATCATCTGATAATAGCTCCGTGCATTCGCACATCACCGGTACCGTTATATCACGATTTATTTAGCAATACGGAACATTCTGAATAAAACATCTTTTTTCAGGACGAAATAGTTTTTTTTAATTAAATATCGCGGAGACCAAAGAAACGATGGATGGAATGTGTGCAGGATGATATGGTTAAAAAGGAGGTGACTGCTGAGATGACAAATAATAGAGTAGTATGGAAGAAGAAGACACGTTGCGCCGACCACAAATTAATTAGGACAGGTAAATGATGATGACGATGATATCTTATTCAACTTATATAAGGATTTAAAAATATAAACATGAAATTACGAATGTAACAACAACAACAGCCCAAACGCTGCTGAACTCACAAAAAACAACAAGCGAGAATACGCAGATAACGATTCAGAATACAATTCACTAGAAACCTCATAATCATTATAATAGAAAACCGGCTGGTTATTAAACTATTATCTTCACAAACACGCGATATGCCGTGATAAATAAGTTAATTTCATTCGCAATCGCTAATCTAAGCTAACAACGTATCTACTGGGATTCCAGATAGAGATTTTATTAATTTTGAAACTTGAGTAATTTTATTAAATTAAGTAACTCTTGAATCTGATTAATCTCAGTGTTTCATCGACTTCTTGAGCACTAAATAACTTAATTAAATGTTGTAAATTGAATATTATAAAAGTGAAAGAGGTCATAACTAAGGATATTAGAAAGAAACAATAGTCTCGCAATATTGTTAGAATACAAAATGAAATGGAAATATTTGAACGCTGATACCTACGGCTAAACATAATTAACATCAAACAATGAAATGTCTTGCATGTTCTTGTACAATGTTTAAACAAAAAAAATAAAAAGACGTGTGGCAAAGCTATTGCATAGCATTTTTTATCAACTTATGCAATTATAATTATTTTTTTTTTTTAATGCAGTATTTTTTTTCCTTTGTTTTTTTTTCTTTGATATTAATTCAAGTTACACTTTGAGCGTGGTGACCGATAAAAAAACATTTTTTTTTCTTTTATTAAATAAATGAGTGTTAGGTTTTTTTCGTTACGGAATTTCTGGATTCGGTTCCCACGCTCAAGGCCCGCGATAGAAGCTATTCAATAGCTTAATAATATTTTAAATATATAAGAGTGACATCTAAAAAGTCGTCAATCGAAGTGCCAACGACCTAACTTTGATTCATAACAACATAATTTGACACATAAGTACTTCACATAGAGGCTTCCTTACTTTCGTCGTACTTGACTAAAATTATAAAAAGGCCGTCTTCATTTTGGTTTTTTTTTTTTCCGAACGCAAGAAAAAGCTTTTACCACGTCCGATAAATCAATATTGTGAGAGCACTCTGATTTTATTGGCTCCAGGAAAACAGCATTTTGCGTAAACAGAGTATTGCTATAATATAGCAATACTCTGTTTGAATGAAAATAACTGTTTAGAACAAGACTATATTTATAGTCTTGTTCTAAACAGTTATTTTCATTAAATTTAAATTGAACTTTCAACCAAGTATTGATACAGCCGCATTTCAAATGGATGACTCACTTGCAAAATACCTTACATCAGCAAAAACTCAATATATTCTTTGAAATACCGAAAACCAATCAAAGCCAACAAAGAGGTAACGTTAGGATGACGCAATGCCACCCGATTGTGAGAGGTATAACGGTCAGATGCGCCGGCGTACGAAAATGTGCTAAACGGTTACTGTTACACTTTATTCCGTTAAATGCGGAATGAGGGAATGTCTTTATTTGTGATGGACTGGACTAATCAAGATTGTATGGGCAGACCCATCCGGCAAATAAACTAATGACGTGAAGAAGAAAAAAAATTAAAAAAAATACGGGGAAGGTAAAGTTCCAAAAATTCGGAACGGCCCATAATTAAGCGTTTAACAGATTTAATCGATTGGAGGCATTCTCAATAAAGAAATGCATCGACCATTGCCCGAAAACTAAAAACACAACTTTGCTCTTCCAGTTGCATTTTTCCACCGTGACTCGGTTCTAACGTTGTTCTGTCTAAAACATTGCATCATAATATTCGATGAAATCTTCAAAACACAGTGAATCAGAACAATTGTGCCGATATTGTTTTGTATCTATCACAATGACCGTATCAATACAATAGTAAACTAGATTTAAAATAAAACGTCATCTACTGAGTAACATAGTCGTATCGTAAACGCAGCTGCCAAAACATTATCAAATGGCTTATTGTGGGTAAGGATTTTCGAACCAGGGACAAAAATAAAATAAAAAGGCGTATAGTTGTGGATGAATTTGGACTGAATGTTGATGACATTGATAAAGTAGAACATCAGTTCCGATTGATCCCGAAGTTCAAACGCCCTTTTAAATATTTTCTTGCAAGCCCGTAATTAAAACATTCCCAAACAGTACCAAATAAAGTCAAATTAATTAACAATTTGATTGATATTAATAAAGCTCTTGTTATCTAAATAGGCTACGCGGCTCCAACAGATAAAGGTTGTGACGTAATCGAATGCTATCAATATCACAATGGAGCTATTTAATCAGAGAGTGCACTTGAAAGGGTCATTAAAACTGCGGCACGCATACCGGTTTATTAAATTTTTAATGGGTTTTGTGACTACACTTTAGTTATTACTAAGAGTTTTACTGGTAGCAGTAATGATCACGTATTTAGAAAATATACTCGTAAAATATACAAAAAAATACAACCATACAACATCCTCATATTCTGGGCTGCTTCCGTTTTTCTCGGTTCCACGTCTTTTTGTAAGAGTTCTCTTGATTTATCAGTTGCATTATTTGCTCCTACTTACATTACTGTGTCTACACTAACGTGTTTTTGTAAAGAACAAGTATTGTAACAAGAATTTCTTCTCCTATTTTAAGTTATTTTTTTCCAATCCATCCATAATAGTTACGTCCGCTGATGCAACTGTTAGAAACTAAAACGAGTCAATTAAGAGAAAAGAAACAAAATCATTTAGCACCACAAAACTAAAAGTTAATAACAACAATTAGCACGAACTTAGGAACGTAATCTCAGCGAAACTGGAAATTTAATTTGGATCTCGAGCAAATTGTGTTCTTTGGTGTTGGGTAACAACTCAATTAAGCGAACAAAGAGACCATACCTTTTGACTTCTAAAACAATTTAATCTGGAAGAAAAATCTTTACGTAGACGTAATATCCGTTGAAAGAAACATGGCGAATGTAACCGAGACAGTTTATTTCAAGATGAAGAAAAAACCCTTCATAACCTAATTATTAACAAATGCGGATAATCAAAGCTGTAGTTATAAATCTTCACAAGTAACGATCTCCACAAGACATGAAACTACATAACTACGAGTTGCAACTTATTTTATCTCCCAAGTTAAGACGGTTGCTTCCCAATCACTGCGGTTGGCAGAATTCCAAGCCTTGTCTCCTTGACCCAAAGCTTTCTGTTCTTTAAGACCTCAGCAACGACCCTGATCATATAATACACTAGTTTCGTAATATTCGCTTTTCTACAGATTTTTGTAAGTTGAATCACGCTAAAGAATCATCAATCTTGTCTGTGATAGTTCAATAGCAATGCAGGGAATTGTTTTCCGACCTTCGGAAGTTTTGCTGTACGTGATAAAACGTCAATTGTAGTATCGTTTAAAATCTAGATTTGTTTTGGTATTCCATGAAAAATATAACTTCTGTGCCACTTAGTACCCAACTGCGGTATTGTTTTTTGATTGTCTATTTTGAATGTCGTTGTTCTTTTGTCGGTATTGTCTACAGTCATTATAGTGGCTTTTCTTCTTTTATACCTACGTTTTTGGTTGCTGTCTTTTAACATGGACAAAAGATTTCAAATGCATAACTTTAGACAAAATATCTGCGTCAAAATACCGTTTGTAACATTTATTATGTCTGCCGTTACTCCAAAATGTCCTGGCTACGTTTCCGTCAACTAACAAGCGTAAAGCCCGGTTTTTTGCTGCTCTATGGATATTTACGTTCATACTACATTTGCATACATTTATTTAAGAATAGTGTCGTCGGGTTTTTCGAAACAAAACTTGAAGGCGAGAAATATTATAATTTTACTATTTACACAATTGCTTTGACATGACAATGAAGTCAAATTGGCGTTTTCAAGGTATTATTTGAATAAAACATAATTTTAATAATAAATTACTCTTGTGTTTTTGCAAATTTTTCGCAACTGAAGGTTCAATTACCTGAATTTGCATTTTTATAAAAATAAACTATCAGCATTACTTGCGAACTCTCTGCACTTAAGTGATCAGAATCAAGAAACAATAGCAAGGAAAGGCTAAAATTATCGAAAAGGAAAAATCCTTTGCAACCATCCGTATTGCAAAACTACATCTTAAGCTCCGTGACTTGGTTTCATACAATCGTACCTACATTCACAGTCTTGGGCCACTAAAATGCATCTATCTAGTTTCGTAAGAAGACTTGAGAAAGGCAATCTGCGGTCACGACCCATTACAACGCAACCGCAAAAAAAAAGTCGGTTAAGCTGTCGTATAGTAGGTCCGAAGCTGCCCGAATCTGGTCGAACCTGGCCGAAGTTGCAAAAAAGTGAATCGGGTGGCCTCGATAGTTTCCGTATGTATAGGCCAGATCTTCGTGTATGATTTCAAGGTCAAAAGCGAATTTAGATAAGTGGATGTTTTGATTTCCGATGGAAGATTGGCTATTGGATGTTGGTCTCGAAAGAAAATAAAACAAGTTAAAGTCTGGCGCTGTCTTGTTTATGATGTTACACAAGTTCATACGCTAACAGCTCACTCTACTTTCCTTATCCGATCACATCAACTTTCCGAATACTAATCATACAGGAATTTTGGAAAACCCCGTCTTTGTTATTAACGGCATAAAGGCAAGGTATACTATTACCGATTTCCTGGAACAAATGATGATGCAGGAATATATTAATACAAGATAAAAAAAACACGTATTTTGAAGAACAACCAGTTATCATTATAATTGCATTGATTGCAGTAGCATGCACGCACGCAGCGTTTAATTCTAAGAATTCATTTCCTTGATATTTCTTATTAACGTTAAATTCCGATCGGGTCGCGTGATGGCGGAATGAAATCAGATTCGACATACGACCTTACCATTGTATTTTACTTAGTTGTTTTTATTATACTCTATAATAGACAGCTGAATACATTGGTTTTACTTGTTATGAGTAGAGGATGTATTAACAAGTTCAAGATGGTATCTTGATTAATTAGTTCATTGACATTATGGCCTTCTTTTAACCCTGGTAATTAAAACGTCGATAACTTATTCTAGGCTTACATAATTCCGTTGAATACCAGGCCTTTCATGAACTGTCTGGTTCATAACCTATGTAAGAACATACAACAGTCAACAGTCTGCTAACACCGCGTTAAAAATTCTCATCCAGTAGACAAAAGTCTATACGATTTACTATCTTCGACTACATTCAATATTTACCATGTAAATATTAGACTCATACTTCATACAAATATTTACCAATCACATTACATGACATCGATCAATGAATAGACGACAAATATCATCATCAAATATTATTAAAAAAAAAAAAAAATAGCATACATCGTGGCTTAATAAGAACTGCCACTTGGGTCGATCTTTAGGTAAAGCTGTGCTTGCCTAGGTTGGTTTGTGGATGGGTGACCGCCCGACATACCGAGTTTCCTCCGTTGCTCGGAAAGCACGTTAAGCTGTTGGTCCCGGCTGCCATATATAGATCTTTGGCAGTCGTTACAGGTAGTCAATGACCTGAAATACTGACATCCAGGGTTACCAAAGAGTATCGTATTACCTAGTATTAACTGGGTTGTGGAGGTCAGATAGGCAGTCGCTCCACGTAAAATACTGGTATTCAGCTGCATCCGGTTAGACTGGAAGCCGACCCTAACATAGTTGGGAAAAGGCTAGGCAGATGATGATGACATCACGTCTACTGCTTGATAAGGGTAGACCGATTGAGGTAGTAAGTACAACCCACGTGTGGGCAGTTTTGCAACGCAAATCCAGACTCCTGGTTGTGGCTATTCAAAAATTGCTTTTCTGAACTTCTCCTGAACTGAGGACTAGGATCCAATGAAATGCTGTAGGCAGCGTCTGCGATCACTAGTACAACGAGTCAGTCACACATAGACATAATATCACGGTATATTAAGCACTAGTAGTACCTTATGTAACATCACTTGAGTATGAGCGAAAGGTTCTCAAACTGTTTTTTTTTCTCCTCTAACAAAAATCGGTCAACCGGTGAATGTAGGACTGCATCCAGCATAGTATCAGTTATATAAAAATCGATTGGTCAATCAGTTTCGGTATAAATTACAGATAATTACGATTATTGCACGATGCACAAAATTGGTCACAAGGCATTATGTGTTAGGTGGCTATCTGTGCTATTGTTTTAGGGTTGCCAATAAATGAATGTGAGTTTTGATTGGATTTATGAGCCCGATGCCACTTTGGCTGTAGGTAGGTAAAGGCGGATGGAACTCGAAAAATTGTGTTTCGATAACATTACCTTTTAGACAGGAATGAAATAATAATAATACATAATCTCGAACAGAATGTGAGTGTGGACACAGGATATGCCACACCTCCTTTCGTGCCCGTCTTGCACAGCTAATTGCACGCTCAAACACTTGTATGAAGCAAATGATAGAGCCGTCCAGGTTGCCACGTACTGGGCGGAGAGAGTTTAGTCATCGACTCGAAAAGAAGAAGAAGACAGTAATGGTAGAAATGTCCACATCTTGCCAACACTTTGTGAGAAAGGGAAAGCATAATAGCATTGGTACACATTAAGATTCCGGTATGCCTACAGAGAATTTCGTCGCTGTTATTTCGAAAAGTCGTATGTTAAGTGATTTTTTTCTTAGCTGTATGGTTAAAACGTAACACAATCTTTCATGTGTCAAAATGTCATATTAGGTTATGTTTGGCAATATTGGACATTATACAATATTATCCAAAAAATAGAAAAAAAAATAGTTTTTTTGTGTTTTCTGAAAACTGTCTGTTTTCACATACGACTTTTTGATATGACGGTGACGATTTACGGATGAAAAATATCAATAATAATTTTTGAGGAGCTGTCTGCTAGCCACCACTAGACCAGACAGATATAACTACTACATACTTGCCTCTACTAGACTAACGAGACGGTCAATGCACCAATGATGGCAAATATTTGAACAACTTTGCATACACAAGTTGGTACATTTAAATAAGTCAAATAAATCTTTACACAATGCCAAACGGATGAGGTTTTTGATCAGTTCTTTCAACTAAAACACTTAATATGTTTATTGAGTCTTTCCATCAGAAAATTTTCAGTAACAGGCTGGTCTGTATTTGTACCCGAACGATGGGAATAGACTGTGTGAAATAAGGATGTACTACATCTAAACCTACACCTGACCCTACTAGAAGTACAACCGTAATGTTATTTCATGTGTTTTGTAAGTTCTCATTAAATTTTTCGGTAAAGAAAAGTGCGTGGCAACCCTGTATTGTTCTTGGTACATCGGCAGAGGTTACATCAGAACAATGAATAAATCAATAGCTGTGGTATACCATTAAGAAAGAAGCCATTACTTTTATGACCCTTTGCTTGCAGTAACAGAGTTTTTTGACTAGAATGTAGATAATTGAGGAGTGAATATTTTTCTCAACAGCTGAAGTTAAAGTAAGGATGACGTAAATTCTTTAAGAAAAGACGGCAAGTTTTGGGCTGACAAAAGCCAGTTTTCATAGGTAATTAATTATGCATTAAGCGCTATTGTCTTGCGAGTAATAAAGCCTAATTGTTTTTGAAAACGAATGACATGGAGATAATCAATAATCATTAAGTCTAACGCATTATTGTGGTAAGAGACTAATAATTTTGGTTATCTACGGACTTCTACGTAACATGATGATTTAATATCATTAATTCAGTCTAATCCATCGAACTTATCCCGTCATTACAACTAACTGAATATGCATATAACAAACAACATAGGTACATGAAAAATAAAGTGTGCCAAATATGCCGTTAGTGTTTAATGTATAAACAACTTTAATAACTTTACGTGACTTTTGAGTTAACAAAACTATTAACTTGATTACTGGCCCCATTAAAAGTTAATTTATGAAGTACTGCGCCTTTAATTTTTCGAGCGAGCAGTTTTTTTACGGCTTTTAACTACGGAAGAATAGGCAATTAACTTGAATGTTTATTAAGGAATTCATAAGGTTGGAGGAAAATTAGAAAGCAAGGAATTGGGCCCTTTAAAACCGATACTCATATAAAAGGCGAAGATGGCGGAATAAGATTGGTTCCTACCGAAGGACTTGCCAAAACTAACAAAGATAAAATTTGAAAAGGGAGAGGGCCGTCGTTCAACACAGGGACAAGGCAGGCTAGATAGTTAAGTAATGTTGTAGTTAAGAAGCTATATATTGATCAAGGGATTCAATTGAGCCATGAAATTCCAGTAAAAAATATACTCATAAATTAGCCAATACCATACTCAGAGTAACAGCCAACCAATCTCCACAACCCAATTACAAAGCGATACAGTTTAATAAAAAACTTAAATGAAACGAACTTGAATTTCGATTTCCGTTCATCAACGACATCTATTAATTCTCGATAAGCATCGATTTCCCTATCAAAATAAATGAAAAATGTGGTCGTTGATAACCGCAGGCGAAACAAAGTGAAACAGTCCAGCTGACTAAGGAAAGTTTAACGAAACGATTTGATCTCACTTTTCTGATGAAACTGAGCATTAGATGCGAACTAAATGACCCGAGACCAGTTGAATTTCAAGCGTTTAAAAGTAATTTCGAATAAGTATAACTTTTAATGAAAAACTCACCGTTACTAATGGCCTTGTGGTAAAAGTGTATTAATAAGAGTACAAATATTGGTTTCAATGCTACAGAACGAAAAATAAATATAAACGTAGAACAAGATAAAAAAGTTATAACTTGCCACGGAGATCTGAACTAGCTAATATTGAAGAGTTGAAGCGATATGTAGGTGGATTAAATCTCATGCTAAATTGGGTGAAGTTAGTGATGACGGCTGCAATCTCATCAGTAATACCAAGACTATAACCAAAACAGAAACGTAAACGGGCAAACAAAACCTTCTGTTAGTAAGAACATAAATATCTGTTAAATTCTAATCTAAATCTTATATAACAATACTACAAGACTATTTTTATCAAGAGTTGATAACAAAGGTTTACGAGTACATATTAAGATGAGAGATAAGATAACAAGTGTTCATTCAACAGAAGGGAAGTATTTTACATATGAAGATTCTCTTCCTTTGTTCATTGATTTCATTGATGCTTCTAATGAATTTGATGGTAACAATGAATGACCTAATTAAATAAACTGGAATCTTGACGTCATAATGTCGTAATTAACAAGTGTATGCATTTCTATTAACTGTCACGTGTCATACAAAGGTATTAAAATCATCAGAAGAAAATAGGTGCTTGAACTGGTAAGTAATCTAAAGTCGTGAAGACATCAATCAGTAACGAATCACGATTCATGTACAGTTGCCCTATTTAGAAATAACTATTTATTACTGTATTGCGGTACATACTACTGTGCTTAGATTTACTGGAATGTTAGCAACATAGCCACTTACGCAGATATTTTGACATGTCTTCGGTTACGTAACAGTAGTGGCTCCAATACTGTTCCCTGCGGCAACCCTTGCATCTTGTCCCGTACCTTCTTTCACAGGGCAGTGAAGTTTGTAACCATTATTAAAATTGATCACTATAATATAACACGTTCAATCGATTTAAATACTAAGTTGGAAAAAGATGCTTACAATTAAATCTATATCCAGTATTCAAAAGGGTGTCATCCGTCTCTACGCTACCATTAGCCTTTACTAGATACTAGACCACTTAAAAAACTGGACAGAACGTTAAAAAAATAATTGCCAGCTACCAAGAACACATGAACTAACAAGTCAAGTTCAAAGCGAGACATGTCTTAGAAAAAATTGTCTGACCATAACGAGTCCCATTAAAATGTTGAGAATTTCAAGCCATACTGGTTCCTTGTAAAGCCTTTGATACACTTAACCACACTTTGAAGAGTAATGCTCTATTTATTTCCAACCAAGGTGCGTATAAAAGTTGGTACATGAATGTGAAAATTGTCTTGTGTGAACGAACCTTAAATTGGAGGCGGTATGTTGTCCATGTTTATTATCAAGTTTACAAAACGGGGTCAGGATGACGTCTACGTGATTCTTTGATGACGAATTTTTGCAAACATGTCATAATATTAGCACCTTCTTGGCGAAAATAATATTAATTTGCATATATACGCAAAATTGAATTCTAACTTCTAGCGGAAGAGTTGAATTTACAGTGACTACAAAAATGCTTAATTGGTGCAATGTATTTGTGATGCAAGGCTGATCTCAGTTTTCTAGTTAACTATGTTGACATAAATTCTATTTTTATACAAAGTAAAAGTAGGTACTTACGGGTAATATCCATAGCTAGAGTAGTCGTAATACACACTCCCATCTTCACTTGATTTTTAGTATATTTTTCGACCCTAACGTGAAACTATGAACAAAACACACCACTTGCACTGAATCCCAGTTAAAACTGATAGGAACTCACTGATATAACACAAAATCCTGTTAGCGAAGTAACCTCACTAGGGTTGACTGAAGCCTCATAGAAACTTTAATCTAATTACCCCTTCCTTCCTACTTGGAATTTAAACATTCGATTTTTAAATGTACCGGCAGATTTTGACATTAGACAGCCATGTTTTTTTTTTATAATAAGCCCGAGGCCACACGACCGCGCGTCTACGAAATCCGGCGAAGACTGCGGTACAAAGTGTAGGCTGGATGTTTTGCTTTGAGCAAGCGGCTCTCAATCTTTTGGAATTTCCATGTGTATTGTAACTAAATCTCTTGTTTGTGACTAAGTGTTTGATTTGCCGTTTTCTACTGCTTCTGGGAAATTCTGTTTAGGTTGAGTAGCTTAGAAAATATTCTGTTATAGCTGTGTTATAATTTTACACAGATTACGAAGGAAAACAAACTTTTATAGTTATTATCAATGAAACTATAATAATTAAGTTTAAGAGTTTCATAACAAGACTATTTGCTGAAAATCACATTGTACTTAATTTTCAGTTCTGTTTAACTAAAGGCAAATAAACAGTTTAAGAGTTAAAGTTATCGAACCACAGACCAATACTGAGACCAGTTTTATGCAACTCTAGACTTATTCATTTTGCTGCAAACTACTTATTGAGAGCGCAAATATAGCATACTTTTTCATTTAAACCGCAATACCTAGACGAAATTGAGTGAGCAAATTAGTTATAACAAGCAAGAACAAAAGAAAACAGTAACAACATTGAGAAACATTGTCTGTCTTTGTTTTTTTATGAAATTACGTAGACGTTCGACGTTCGACGAGTGATATTCCAACCAGTCAAGAAAAAATGCATATTTTGATTTTCACTATTATTTTCCAATTGTTGTTTTTTAAGCAATCTCTTGAAGTAACACGCAAATGACTAAAATACCTTCTGTGTGTGAGAAGAATTCGGCCTTCAGAGTGACAATAACAAGCTAGTATTATTGTAAAAAATCAATTTTTCCATCCGTAATTTCCGATGTCTGCAGTCAATATAAACTTAACCACTCATATAACCTAAATATTCTCATGAAATGGACACCCAGTTACATAAAGCCGGGTATCCATTACGTAACTATCAGTATCCAGGTCGATATTCGAGTTCCCAGTGACCTAGACGTCTAGATCATCTTACGCCAGAGACGGGCAGGCGCCAACCCTTGCAGCAGCAAAACGAACCTTGATTCTTCAGTTTAAGATTCTAAATCTAGTGACTCTGCAGTAGATTATTTTTATAGGCCAACTTTAAGAGGAAGTGTTAAGCGACCTAGAAAAAATATACTCGGTGGCTTTTCCAGAAGGAGTATGAGGATTTTCTCGGTCTGTAATTCGTGGCAGGAACCAGAGAATAGTAAGTTGGTTTGACACATAGATGAATTATGTAAGTTCTTCGTGTATGAGTTGCGTACAGGTTTTGATTGTGTTTTTGCTCTTGGAGAAATTGTTTTATGAGTTGGAGGCCATTATTTATATATTATTTGCATACCGCTTAGGACAGATTGGCTTCTCTATCTCAAGGGGGAGTTTGAACATCTAAAATCCTTCCCTAGTCACGTTTCGCTACGAATGTTAAAGAACCGAAGTATGATAAGAGATTGGCCTTTTGCAATCAACTGGGCGTTAATAAATATTTCCGCCTCAGGATCTTGATATGCGCCCAGCTGTCTACTATGAGCAATAAAATTATTGACGAAAAACCGTAACAAACTATTTTTTCAACCTGTTAATTATCGGTGGTCGGTCTTCGTAACAATATGGTAGTACATATTTCTCTCAAAAATGTTTGCCCAGGTGAACGAAACAGTCACTCCGTCCTTAAGTATCTGCATAAAAGTTACGAGTATTTTATTTCTTGAGGAATTTTATTACGCTGGTTTACGTTCCCAGGAAAATGGAAGCCTTTTATGCATTCCCAAGGAAAGATATACTGCGACAACTCTGAATGTAGATGAAAGTTTGAAGCTCTACCAAAGCTTCGACCATCGTATTAGATTTTCTAAGAAAATTATTAACATCGGCGATTTTACCAACGCGCTTGAAGCTGTACCGAGTTAGAAATCCCATGCTTTCAAACTAATTTCCTTTGATTTGATTTGATTGCCTTTCACAATTTATGGCCTAACGCCAAGCTAGGCTACATGCACTGACTGATATATCTCTTATTATAATAATTATACCTAATTAATACGCGAAACAACTTTTCCTTTCTACTTAGTAAAACTTCGGAAAACAGACGCAATTGGGAAGAATGAGAGATTTTCTTATGTAAGTTATCATGTCATGTCTATGAGTCTATATTCCCTTAAGACTAAGGCAGACGGGTTTAGTACACCCACGTTTCTCTAGTAATTTAAGAGTACATGAGTATGTAATAAACAACGGATCCTTTGTGAATTGTAGACTTTGGGCTACTGCTGAAAAAATCTTGATGAAAAACCCTAACACAATACGCTTTGCCCAATTGACGGCACGGTTGGCGCAGTGGCTGAGCGATTGGACTGCTGCGCTGCGTGTCGCGGGTTCGATCCCCGCACGAAACAAATATTTGTATGGCCTACAGATAGTTGTTTCGGGTCTGGGTGTTCTGTGTATGTGTGTTTAAATGTTTGTAAACGCACCCACGATACAGGAGAAATTCCTAGTGTGGGGCAACGTTTTATATATAAAAAAAAAAAAAAACATTGAACCAGTCTTACTAAAGGGTATCGTATTAACCCGTACTAACTGGCTTGGCTTGTGGAGGTAAGATAAGCATTCGCTCCATGTAAAATTCAGGTATTCAGCTGGAGTGCGCTTTGCCCTACCTGGGCATCAAACTTAGCAGTTACGCTTTTGGCAACTAGCTCAACGAGACATGCTTATGTAATTTAAATGTTGTCATAAATATTCTAAGTATGTACATATTGCAGTTTTAATGAGCATTCTGAGCACACTGCCACTGCTGATGTCGTTCAGATACCAGGGTTACATAAGATGAAATGGGTTTTTGTCCAAAATGTTAAATGCGTTCAGGGTCATTTACATCGGCAATGACGTGGATTATTTTAATATGATGACAGTTCTTTTCACAGAAGACTACAGGTTATTTTTTTTTAGTTTTTTGTGGCCAGCGCAACATTTTACTGAATTTTGAATGTGGAGTCGTCCGAAAGAGAAGGAAAGACTTTATAAAATGTCAAGGTTATTCATATCGCAAACCATATTCATAACCTTACTTAACTCAACTTCTTGCAGTACTAAAGTTTTAGTGTTAGAACGTCTAAAATGCAGTAAATCTTTTTACTGCATGTGCGCTAAATAAAACTTCAAGATTATGTCATAAACATAACAATACAATTTTATTTAGTTATGAAACTATAATTTTATGTGAAACTAACTGCATCGTAAATGCGATTCTGATTGAAAAACAGTGTATCCTATCCACAGAAAAGATAAAAGAGATCCTATCGCATACATTGTTCTGTTTGCACGAAACCTATCTTGTGCCCACATGATGTCCGAGTCTAATAAATAAATTCTGACGATCTATTAACGATCTATTCATAATCAGCTAATAATGTCCACTGCTGGAACACAGGACTCCTTTGGAATTTTTGATTCTAGGACATGGTTTCTTCACAATGTTTTCCTTCACCGTTTTGAGAGCAGTGGTGATGAAATAAATTACGCAAAGTAAGGCGCCTGTCTGGGTTCGAACCCACGGCCTACTGCTCATAAGTTGAAGACATCTTTTGTCTGATCGATATTCATGTTCAAAACAGACCTATTTACTAGATACCCGCAGAAACTGCCTCGTTGGTCTAGTGGGCGCAAACAAGACTGCTGACTGAGCATGAGGTACTGGGTTCGATTCATGGGACAAGCAAAATGTTATTTGGTTTTTCTATCAAGAATTTCTCGGCGGCAGCCACGGAGCCTAGAACTATGCTTAGTTGATGGCAATAGGCTCGCCCCCTATTACATGGGACTTAAAACATAACATTGCTGGGGAGTTTGTTCCGCCACTTCTTCTTTCCAGCAAAAACACTAGGAAAGGCTGGGCGTTTTGGGGGACAGTCACTTGTAAATAAGTAAAGTACATTTTGATGTTCGAAAAGTGCTGATTATCAGCTTAGTTTGAATAAGTGACTTTTAATTTTGATTTTTTGATTTTGGCCATTTGTGGGTATAGGTACTATTAGGTACAACTCTGCCTAACCATTTGAGGATAACAAGCGCAATGTTATGTTATGCCTGCCGAAAATACAGTTTACGAAAAGTTCGCTATCTCCCCAACTTCCAGTGTAAACACGTTCTATCCAGTCACGGCGTGATCATTAATAATCCATCAATTATATTATACTAGCTGACCCATGCAACTTCGTCTGCGTCACATAAATCAAATCATATCAACATAAATTGAGTTAAATCGTAACAAACAAAAAATCTTATCTTTTATAATATTAGTTTAGATTTTATTAAAGTGTGAATTACTATAGGTATCTCTTACTGTTAAATATACAGTAACACCTTGTACTTGTAAACATTATGGTGCAGTAAATATTTTGAATTTGAATTTCCCGGAGGCCAGAATCCCCACGTAGGGGCCTACA
The DNA here is from genome assembly GCA_949774965.1 of Diarsia brunnea. Lineage (NCBI taxonomy): Eukaryota > Metazoa > Arthropoda > Insecta > Lepidoptera > Noctuidae > Diarsia > Diarsia brunnea. The sequence continues at coordinate 3,386,066 of OX459000.1, read as the reverse complement.
TTGCGATGGAACGTGCGTCAGCCGGCTGCCGTACCGGACCGAACGAATCACTGCCGCGAGAGTAATTATTTTGTTGCGCGGATATTTTTACATTGCGATATCTTCTAAGGTATTTGTTTAAACTGTATAAAGTAAAGGGCACAAATATTCTATATTAAATTTCCGTGCTAACAAACACATTTATTTAGATATAGATTAATACCATATGGGTTAAATAAGCTTCGCAAACTATCACTCATTTTAACCTAAAATTATAATAGTAAAAAAAGGTTATAGTGAGTCAATCTTAAAAGATAGACATATGCTGTCGCGGACTTTTTTTTAGAACTTTTAAAGAGGAACAATTCCACCATACACAATATTTGCGTAAATTAAAGCGTTTTCGCAGCGCACGCAACGGAAGCTCTCAATAACGAAATATTTTTCCCGTTTTTGCAACATTTTTCATTTATGCTCAGCTCCTTTTCGTTGTAGCGTGATGTTATATGCCCTAAAGCCTCCCTCGATAAATGGACTACCCAACACAAAAAGACTTTTTCTATTCCAACCAGTAGTCCCTGAGTTTACCGCGTTCAAACAAACAAACAAACAAACAAACAAACAAACAAACAAACAAACTCTTCAGCTTTATAATATTAGTATAGATTTATAGAAATATTCTGTGCAAATAAGAACCCGGGACTCTAATATCTCATATTACAACGTGTTTTTATGTCATACATTAATGTATAGTATAGATTTAGTATTCGTTATAATGGCTAGTGGTGGTAGTGTGCGTCAGGTTTTATTCCGTTAGACTCGAGCATTATGTGGGCAGAACATGGGTTTCGTGCAATGAAAATCACAGGGTGCGATACACTGTTTTTATTACACTAACCAAGTACTTGAAATTACAACTGAACACAATAACCACAATAATGTACCTACTAGTACACACATTTCGCCAGTTAGGTCCTCGTCGGGTCTGCAGGTTGTTCGTAAGAGATACCGCGGCCTCGGCACAAGGGCTAACAAGGAACATGGGTGGTTTTTAGTCAGTAGAAATCTGACATTCCCTTTCGCTTTGCCCAGAGCGGGAGGGGTTATTTGATGATTTCCCACAAACCAAAAAAAAAAACCTATTGCCATCAACATCATCATCTTCCTGCCCTTATCCCATTCTATTTGGGGTCGGCGCAACACGTTTTCTTCTTCCATTCTTCCCTGTTACACGTCAAGGTGGCATTTATTCCTTTCTCATTCATATCATTCCTCACACAATCCATCCATCTTTTCTTTGGCCTTCCTCTCCCTCTCCATCCATCAATATTTATATCCATCACTTTTTTAGTCACATGCGTTTCATCCCTCCTCATTACATGACCATACCAAGATAAACGACTTCCTTTCAATTTTTCTGTAACAGGTGCTACTTTCAAACTTCCTCTAATATACTCATTCCTCACTTTATCCATTCTTGTCACTCCGCACATCCATCTCAACATTCTCATCTCCGCTACATGCAATCGTTTTTCATCCATCTTTTTCAAAGCCCAGCACTCTGATCCATACAGTACGACAGGTCTAATCACGGACTTGTATATTTTCCCCTTTAACTTGAGGGGCATCCGTGGGTCGCAAGTTGCCTATTGCCATCAACGCGGGTACAAATCCTGACTCCGTGACAAATTCTTGATAGAAATCCCTAATAACAGTTTTCCCACAATCAATCCGCGATCCTCTAAAAACAGTGAAATTATAAATAACTGATTCATCACCTCACATTTAAAATACGTTCTTTCAATACACTCGTAAGTAAGTAGGTCTTAAGTAGCTTCAAAAGATCCTTAAAATGGACTCTATTAAAATTGCCAAACCAACCAATTGTCTATACTTTATCATCCGTTAAATCATACCGCGTATAATAAACAAGTTCTATCACTAGTGCCTACTATAAAACATTTAATCACACCATTGTGTACCGATCTGTTACGAAACTAGAACGCCGTACATCTTGTGTGTTCGTACTTTACTTGCATGATGCAATGAGTGTGGAAGGAAAATAACCTATCTTTTGTAGTAATAATAAAATAGAGGTTCCGACTAGTGCAGTTGTAGAAAGAGTTTCTAGTTTGAAGAGCAACCCAAAATTATTATCTTTGAAATTATCCCTTTTGAATCTGGTTGATCAAAAACTAGAGCAAATTATATAGTCGCTTTATTCAAAATACTTTAATTGAAAAGAAAATACATAACTATAAAAAAAAACTTAGTAAATTATAAGAAAACAATATTATGAAATAATAAATAAATAAAAAATCGAAGTCTTGCTTAGAGTTCGTATGCCTTAGCGATTGCAATAGCAATAAGTAGCAGATGACTAGTTGCTCGCTACATTTCATAAGGCACAAAAAAACTGGCGATCATTGTTTTAAGAAATACGTCATAATAACGTGTTTAATCAGTGAAAAATTTAGGATATTTACGTGACATATTCGCACTATACGAAAGACCAGAATAAACATTATTATTATGGCAACAACTCGAAAATAGGGGTTCAAATTTCTTATTTGTATTTGACCTTTTTCTTTGGAATAGGAGTTGAGAGGACAACCTGTAACAAGTTATTTTGTTAGGTGAGGGATTAAAGGAAGGAGCTGGTGGATAGAAGTCTTTGAGATGAAGATATTACTAATACGTAAAACATATCCCACAATGTATTTTTTAGTTTAAACGGACAGACAAACATTTTCGTTAATTACAAAGGACTTCGCTCATATATGTAGTTTATCTGATGTTTTCAGTCCTGAGGTCACGAGTACAAAAAAAAACAGTCACCACTGACTTGCCCCTTTTATCGGTACCTAAACATCCTTAGAGACAATAATGTGAAAATCAAAGTTACTTACATAATCTCCTTGAGTACGGGGTGGGTCGCAGTTGCCTGCCAACTTGAATGGAGGCAAGGAGCCTTTCCCGGGGTGTTACCTCCCGACGGGCTGGCGGCAGCTTGCGGTCTGATGCCTGAGTTCATAAATTAAATCATATTTACACATTATATTTTACTTTTTTGGAGACCAAGGTTTTGAAATTAACTATAGTATTTAGAATTTTATGGTTCAAAGGGAAGTGAAACGTGAAGTCAAAGTAAAAAGTTAATTCCTTATAATTGGGTAACTTGGACCTTGCCTCTGTACGAGAAGTAAGTGGCCTTTGCCCGATATTCAGATCATTATTTTGTATACTATAGGGCACCATAATCATAATTAAGTAACTTACCTTTTTAAGTGGGGGCCTACTTCTAATAAATTCGAGAATCATTTCATGAGCGTCTTTCTTAACACTGTGAACAAAAAAAAAGTTTTAGAATCTTGATAAAAGTTTTACACTTAGCAATCTTTCACTCGCACACAAAACTTGGTGTAAAGCAATTGGAGATATTTCTTAGCAATGAGACTTCAATCAGTTTTTTAATCATCAATTATGTAGGTATATTATATGTATACTACTAGTAACAAAGCAACTTTTCTTACCTCGGAGGTATCGCGCCATCGACTTTCCGTAACGTGTACCTCCTCGACCTAATGTCATCCATTAATATTTCGTACGGTGTTAACTCGTACTCTATTGGTGTTCTTGAATAGTTTACTTTCTTCAGTTTGACACCCATCCGTAATTCACCGATGACTTGCATCCAGAACCGCGCCTGCAATATTTGTAATAGCAATTAGTTTCGCGCAGTACTCTTGTTATAAGATTTCTTGCAGGCGTTAACGTCAAGACTTCTCGGGTAACAGCAAAAAGCTTTTATTAATTTTGAAGCGGTGACGGATTTACCTTTGCTAGGTTACAAAAAAGAATATATTTAATCTAAGAAACTTGCCTAACTTCCACCATTTCATTTTCAAAATAGCCGCCACGTACTAATCAATAGCTGGTACCTACCTATTAATAGTATTACAAATTATTGTAACACAATATCTTTCAAAACATCATATTTGCAAAATATAGAGCTATCAGCCGGTTTAATGCGTGTCTGCTACTTTGAAAATAGAATCAAATAGGGGGAGTTAGGTAGGCGAAAATGTTCAAACTTTTGCAGGAATTTTATAACAGAGAGTTATACAGATTTAATTGAATATTTTACTTAAAGCTGTTGTCGTGATTACAGTTAATATTCACTTTTAGGGAAGCCTTGACATGTAAAATGATAACTCATTACCAACGGCAGGTAAATACGTAAAGTCTAAGTGTGACTAATGTACAATTAATGACAATACAATTACATTCCAGAAGGATGTTGAATCTGTGACATCTAATAAGCATGCATTCCAAATTATTTGCCTTTGGGTGAACCTACAGCTTTATATTTACAATCTAAAAGCGACAATTTCACTACACCATCAATGTTTCAGTCTACGTACTTGTAATGCTCTCCATATCCTTCGGTTTGACTACAATTGAAAATAACATTGTGTTACAAATATGACAAGGGGTTACCTAGGTGGTAGGTGCTTAGTTACAAATAGGGGGCTCATGACTTTGAAGATAGCTTTGAAAGATTATTTAAAGTAGCCTGATCTTTTGAAGATTAGTTTCCCTGTTGAAATTCTAATAAGAACAACACTAGGCTTGAATTTGACCAAATATAAATTCTAAGCGCAGTCGTTCCTGTATGTAAGTGAGACGGATGAGGTCCCTAATGACCCTGCCTGAAATACTGAAGTATGTAGCAATTTTGACTTATATTGAGATCTATAGAAAGAACTTCCGTTTCGTACCTTTTAGGAGTTGTATGAAATTATTCTTCGTAGCTTGAAAGTAAAGTTCGTTTTACAGATGTCGCCTTTATTGGAAATAGCAATACTACAAATTACAAGTTAAACAATTGTTAAGTACTCTGACATCATAACTAACTACCATACTTTATCACAAATTCGCAAGACTAGCTTCTCACCTTTCAACAACTTAAATTTTGATCATACAGTCAGAGACAGGCCGCTAAAAAGTAGGCATAAATACCTTGCATACATTATGTTTAGGAATTCTCATTACTAGACCTGAGTGCCATAAATATTTACGCGTAGGCTAAGGCTGCGTTCGAGTAGGAGCGGCGCGTTTAGCATGCTTGGCGTCGGTGCTTTTTCCCTCCTCTTTTTGCGTATAGATTCTAACACCTGGCGTATATCTCTCAATAAGTACCTACAAATTACAGTTTCTTAGTGCACTTCTATTAAATGTACAGTCACGAAAACAGAGATCCAGGCTCACCAGAAATAAACTTTACATCTTCAGTGTCTTAACTGTTTCCAAAAGTGGAATGAGATGCATTTTTTGTTCTAAGAGCACTACAAATATATAAGTATCTACTTTTTCATCCTAAACCGCTAATCTCACCGCTCTCTACCCAACACTAGGCCCTAAGCGAATTACTTGAGAATAGCTCGGGACATTAATAATGCATCGCGGGGTACATTAGGCAACGCGTAACAATCTGCATGCGTTTCTTTGGGAACTTGGACGCGTTGGCACCTAATGAGGTTTAGTGACTTAGTACGTGTATGATCTTTGCTGGTAGTACCTGATTTTTGCCTGACTGCTCCAGAAGATGTTTACATTCTTTAAGATTTTTGGCCGTGTGGAATTATAGTTATGTAGGTATCTCTGATGTTTTTTTCTGTCATTCATTCATCATGTTTTGATTCTTGTAAACTTATAACCGTTTGTATTTCCAACATGCAAGCCGAATTCATGCTTCGAAAATTCTTGAAACTTCAAGTTAGTTCATGGTTCCTCAGTCATTTCGACCATGACACATATTTTCTCGTTAATTTTTCCTTGTATCTTTCACCCTATTCTCGTCAGCTTAAGGTTAGTACTGTTAGGTATTATCTACAACCTCCACCAAGCAAATTTTTAGACCTTACTTCTCAGAGCTTTGACAACGCCTACCTAAATTCTAGCAGCCTCCATTCAAACTTCAAACAGCTACATTGCAGTCACTTCTTCATCGTCCTACCTTCAAGATACCCACCCAGTCTGAAAACCGTAGCGTGTCGAGATGCTTCGCGGTGTCCTCAGCGGCGCCCATATCCCGGGCACCTCCGACCCTGACTCTCGCGAGGAAGGAGGCCAGTTCCAGCGCTTCAGCGACGAGGGCTCGGCAGACAGCGCGATAGTGCGCTGCAGCAGCTTCGCGGGCACAACGACCGCCACCGCCACAGTGCCAGACGCAACGCTGGGGAAGAAGAAAGATATTATTGAAGATAGATAGATTAAGATAGATTGGAGATTGTTGTTATTCTTGCACATGAAGGGTTCCGTACCATTCGTCGGGGCTGCTGGTTGTTCGAAGGAGATACCGCGGCCTCGGCGCAAGGGCTAAGAAGGAACATGGGTGGTTTTTAGTCAGTAGAAGTCTGACACTCCCTTTCGCTCTGCCCAAGAGCGAGAGGGGATCGGAGAGGATAACATCGAATGAAGTAAGAAAGTATTATATCCCCTGAAATTTGATGAGATAAAGAAAAATGTTGTTGTCGAGTAACTGGGTTGTGAAATTCAGGCAGTATTCAGCATCATCCGGTAAGACTGGAAGCCGATCTGAACATAGTTGGACGAACAGGCTGAGCAGATGATGAGATTAATTAAACTTGTGAATTCAGCCTTCGCAACCTGCAAAGGGTGAATTCACAAGTTTAATTATCGGCCCAATACTTTTTAAAGTCGTAACGCAATCAGAAAACTGTTTATTTTTATCAGCCACTTACCTATTCGGAATCAAATTATCTCTACAAACGTGGGATGGTCTTACTTACGTCAATAAATGATAAGATTCTATAATAATATCATTTGATATTTTGGGCCAAAACGATTTGATCGTATAGAAATTTGCCATCGACACGCTAAGAAGAAGAATATCATTTCATTTTGCTACGCGACAGTTTTATGGACAATCAATTAATTTTGTTGAAATTAAATTCATTTAACTCCTCTCCTCCTCTCATGTCATGGTGTAATTACATTCTAGACTGAATGACGCCATATTATAAATAAGATGGGACATAAAGACTGCGTCGATGGTCTATTGGCCGCAATCGCAACATCTGAGCATGAGGTTCTGGGTTCGATTGATGATGGTGATGATGTTGATAGCGATAGGCTCACTAAGAATAAAAATGATTATTAATATGAGTGAACAATTACTCAATATTCCATCGTCAGTTCCATGAAAAATAATACAAGACTAACAGACCCCACTCGCAGTTTGATTTAGCAAACGATGTGTGCAAATAAAATTCCAGTAATTGACATAATAAATCTAATGATGGATTGCCTAGTAGGTATCTACTCACATCGATATTAGTATTTTTTGGGAGAGGATTTCGATGGATTTCCTGAGGGTCTAACGAACCTTAATTGGGACCATTAGATTAGGCTAGATAACCCATTAGGCTCTACTAATCTGGGGTCGATGAAATGAAGATCTAATTTTGTAGTAATTGGGCACAATTTTGTGGGTTGATGAAATGAAGATTTCATTTTGGAGTAGGATTGGGAACATTTTTTTAGCAACGTAGAGGTGTCTCGTTGTAAGTTAGAAGATTCGTATTGGAGCAAACTTCACAAAACCCATCAGAATAGGATCTAAACCGAGTTCAAGAGCTATCACAGTCAGTATTGTTGAATATTCCGAGTGGCCGCTCTTGAACGTGCTTTGGATGTGGTGGGTGATGGCGATCTGTTTCAGTCGTGATATTTGTCGTGGTTCCTTTCATTGATATATATTGATTAAACTGACTACTAACACTAACAAACTTTAAACTGACTGATAAGATAATAGAAAGCAGTACCCAATATACTTTTACTGAGCGCCAACAAGTCTAAAATTTTAAATCCGAACTTCAAGTTTCCGTGGTGTAGCGGTTATCACATCTGCCTAACACGCAGAAGGCCCCCGGTTCGATCCCGGGCGGAAACATAGCTTTTTGTAAATATTTTTTTGTTTTACTACGTTTTTGTTTAGTAAATAATAAATAAATCTCAAGTTTCCCATGATAAAAATTACCTCAAAGTATTCTCTAGCTATTTTCCATACCAAACACCTACTCGAACCTCATACAAAATATGATATCCCTAAACTAAGTACCAGGAATGCAGCCTACGTGAATAGTTGTGAATATTAGTTAGCATAACTGTCGCAACTCGGTGCTCATAGATAATGAACGCACATTCGCATGGTGCCTGTTCTGAATGGACGTCGGCGTTCATACAGCCATTTTGTATTTGCAAATTGAATCGTGTGAACACCGTTGCGACTTGCGAAGTGTTAAATACCGATGATGTCTTTGAGAATGTCTGTCATCCGGTGGACAAAGATCTCGAAGAGCTGCTTCAGAAGATAGCAGCTATTTCCAGGAGGAATAAGATGAAATCTTGCTTTTTTTTTACTGTTAGACACCAAATTAGATCGAGCAACGCCTATAATGTCAATAAAGGAATTAGTCTAACTTTTGTAAGCTCTGTCTTTTAAGATAACGACTAATAGAGGAAAATGAGAGAAGATTGGCTTCCTCCCTCATGCTGCTTTACCGAACCTAAATAAATTGATATAATAAGGGCAAAAAAAATAATAATGAGATCCTTAAAATATATTGTGGTCACAATGAAGGCAAGAAAAATTGATTTATTGATTATATTCTTGGCGGCAAGACCCTACATTATTTATTTAAGCTGATTGATGTTTGGCAGAACATCATCATCATTCTTTTACTTTTATCCCAATTTAATTGGGGTTCGCACAGCATTTCTTGTGATTCCATAGGTACTTCCCTTTTACACGTCATTTCATCGTATCTTTGGTCTTTCTCTACTCTTATATATAACTATACATACCTATTCATTAACCAATTACCAAAAAAAAACATCGTAGACCCTTTATAACTTCTCTTTTCTTCAAGTCCTTTCGTCAATACAGGGTGTAAACGAACTCTTCACGAACCCGTCCACCGAGCATTACGAACATCAAACTAAGTACTCCTACGCAAAAAATATTGCTGGGAAATTACTTTTTTTTAATGCAAAATCACATTTTACGGTAAAACTCAATGTTGCACTGTTAAAACATTGTGCTAGTCGATGCTTTGGATAGTAAATGGGTCATGGAGGTAATTTAAGTAAAGTTACAACCTGAAAAACTAGTATTTAAAAAAACAGCTGCGAAATATTTGGAACTTTCACCACCACTATCTCCGTAACTAGGGGGTTCCCAGATATGGTCTAGAACAAAGAAATAATCGCAGTGACGAGGAGAACAAGTGCCCTTCAGATTCGTTAAGGGTACTTTTACACCCTTTATGTTTCAGGAAAAAACCACATTAATGCATTCAAGAACCGAAACAATAATTAAATCGAACATTCGAAAGTCCATTAAGTTCGAATACCACGGTTAATTATCATTATGTTTTATAGTTGCCAATTTGTCCATTAAAACGGCCGCATAGTGGCTTTCGTACGCAATTTGACATTGCACACATGGCAACATTATACGCACTGTAAAGTATACGCGTAAAATGTAAAGTGGGTTACAAAATAACCTTGGACTTGTCAGCATTGGACAGAAGCTAATAAAGTTGCGAAGAGAAATAACGATGTAGGATCTTTTGTTATTCTGTGTTATGATAAAAATGCTGTAAACAGACCTCTCTAAACTTGAATCAACAATAATCACTTGATCACTTGTCAAACCTCAATCACCTTTCATATAATACCTTTAAACGAGCAATTCGGTCATTTGAATCTCGGAAACGGCTCCAACGATTTTCATGAAATTTTGTATGCAGGGGGTTTCGAGGGCGATAAATCGATCTAGCTAGGTTTCATATTTAGAAAAAATAACCAAATAAAAATAACGAGCAAAGCTCGGTCATCCAGATACTTTACATCAATACATTGTGTTTTTAAGTACTACTCTTCCAACTCCAAGAAGAGTCCTTTGTCTGCCAATATAATTCAACAGCGATTCCAAGGGTGCTGGACTTGCTTCTACGAAAGACTGGTAGCCACGTACTGCCAGGATCTAGCGATAGATTCATAGGCGGCAGTTGTCTTTATCCACACCAGCCAAATGCTATCGTAAAACAGTAACAGCTAATTTTGTAAAATTGTCCTTAATCCTCCTTTTAATCTCTTAATATACTAACTGCCACACTCAGAGAGCTTTAATGATTACTTAGGCCATCACTTAGTAAAGGTTTTGACAGTTTTGTCATACAAAAGTATGTGAAATATTTACTAAGTGACGGCTTAAGTAATCATTAAATATCTCTGAGTACCGCAGTAAGTGATAGTAAAGCATCTGATGCTCCTTAACTTGAAACAACAATAAACACTTGAAATGTCAAAATCAAAAGGCTGATTGAGGCTCAGTTCATAACGTCGTTCACCAATCTTCAAGAAGGTCCCACTCCAGAGGTTCTAAACCAAAAGCCACTGTCCTTTGTCTGCCAATATGATTCAGCATGTCAAGGGCGCAGGGGCAACGGGGGCAAACTGGCAAACACGACCACTTTCGCAAGATGCCTTTGTTCGCACACCGAACACCGAATCAAAGACAACATTATAACGAGTGGCGGACCACTCGACAGACACCCACGTTCCTATCATTATCTTAATGCCACCTCTAATCTATAAATCTTGAATAAACAATGAGTTATGACTTTGTGCCTCTGAATTTGAATTGTCTGATCTAATGTTTGGGGACTACGAATTTTAGATTGAAGAATTTGAGCTTCTTTGTATTGGATAGATGTTCTTCTTTTCTTTTTAAGACTAATCTAAAAAGTACCATCGACATTTGATTCAGTATAAATGAGCAGGTCTACTGCAGCCTTAGTGGTGTTCATTACATTCTGATGGATGTTGTAAAAGATTATATTGAAACCAGTGAGGGACTAGCGAAGCTGTTGTAGATTGAGTAAAATTGGTAGATGATATTAGCAGGAAGAAAATAAAGAAGCAGACAGTAAAGAAAAAAACTGTTATCAAACATTACTAGCCAACAATTCAAAATATCTGTGGATTAGATTAGACGAAAGCAATCAAGAAGACGATTTAAGTTCTGTAAACATTTATAATCCCTGCCAATAACCTTTTATCCTAAACGTATGTAAGATAATTAAAAACAAATTGCATTAATAAGAATGTTATTTTATTGTCTAATCAATTAATCATCACAGGAGATATGAACTCTACTGAACGTGCCAATCTCGTCACCAAATTTAGATGTTAAATTGCCATCGACACGCTAAGAAGAATTTGATCGAAAACTAAGAAGTAAGATTTATCCTTAAAACAAAAAAAAAATCACCGCCAGTACATAAATAATCTCATTAACTACAACCGGGATTGGCTAAACCATAAAACGAATGTACTTCAGTGTGCAGTAGACATTTATTATTGATGAGTCGTCCTCCACGGCCCACTGACCCATTTTACCAGATCCCGGCCGTTTACAGAGCTCGCTAAGAAAAGAGGAAATTGCGCGGGTCTACTTCCTATTCAAGAGCTTCACATGTCTTTTAGAGAAACGATCTTGATGTATTATGGTAATTATCTCTTTAGGGGATCCTGGAGAAAGGAGAAGGACAATTGGTTCTTCTAGGCGGTAAGTAAGGTGTCCCAAGAGAGGACGTGAACGTGATCTTGAAAAACCTACACTGTGGCTATGTATGAGTGAATTTAAATATAAATATTTTTAAACAAGCTTTTAATAAAATTAAAAGAAGAAAACTAGGTTTATCTATGTAGTACAGATACGAAACTTTGAATCGTGTCCGTAATTTTACCTACTCGTTGAGATCTGTCATAAAAATGTATTGTCACCATTGAACCAAAGGTGTGTGCAAAACAGCTCAATCGGTTGGGGGACTAGTATGAAATTCAGTTGCAAGACTTACACGCTCACTAACTAACAAGGCAAGTTAAATAAAAGTTTATAATATTTGATTAACACCAAAAAATTCGAAGACATGTGACATCTGCCAAACCCGCACTGGGCCCGCGTGGTGGATTATAGCTCATCCCTCTCCTAGAGAGAAGGCCTGAGTCCCTGCAGCATCATAATGCTTCCAACATTATAGGCTGATTCTGATGATGATGATTGACATCAATTAGTAAAATGCTTAATTCGACCCTGCTGAATATCGTCGTGGAAATATTTCAGACTTTGAAATTGATCCTCACATGACTTGTACCTGGTCGATGTAAGAAGAAAACAAATTAAATGCTCTCGTGATGAATGTCCATGGAAATCTAACAACCCGTATCTAATGTTCGTTACGAGTAGTTAGAAGCCCAAGATTAGTGTCGTGGCGATATTTGGTAAAAAAAATACAGGGAAAAGACAAGTAATTAATCGAGCCTGGGTACGTTAGGAATAAAACATTATTGTATTAGTTCAGTCCAGTAATTAAGTTTCATATGAAAAAGCCGTGAACGCACTTTGTATTGTCTGTGTATTTCAATGAGCAAGGGTTAAATATCAGCTGATTCCGGAAATACGACTCTGCCCTCGAAGCTCCACTCACACAATAAATTATATTTAATTAATAAAAAATAACAATCGTGGGAACGTTAATTTGATTCTTCGAGGACTTCAGTTACAAACTTGATATTTGTATGTGCGGAAAATCATGCTGATTACTTTTCTGTAGTAAACTCCACAATGTTTGAAAAGCATTTCAATCAGTACTAATTTATTTTTGGTTTTTTCGTGCATGGTATGATTTCTAAATATATATTTGAGTCATGTGTGTTCCGTTGTTTGGGAGTGGTATTTTGTTCAACACTGTTCGTTTTTCCAGCAAGTATAAAATTAAATGATCAACATGAAAAAGTCTCTCTATTTTCTAATGGGAGCACTTGCTACTTCTTTACTTACATACTCCTACTGCCTCCAATCAAAACTTCAACATTATATAAAATAAACATACACTAAACAATTTCCGCCTTCCTTTTTCAAAAAGGACGGACCGTATAATATTCAAGCCACAAGGGAAATACCGGCTTGGTTTGGCAGAACGCCACATGTTCATGCCATTATAAATAAATCAGTATCAAGTACATACTCGGACACGACTTTAATACGAAACACCAAGCCATTCAGAATATCCGAGAACCCCTATTGTGAAGAAAATTAAGGACTTTTTTATGTTTTTCATTAAAATTTATAAATAATTTGAATATTTATCAGCCGTGTAGGTATTCATAACTCTATTTGTGTATTACTCACTGTATGCATATCATAGTTTGCAACACTGTTATTATTTGTTTAAACAATTAAATGGTAAGTATCCGGCTCGAAGGACCAAAGCGACCTCCTTGTTCAGTAACTTTTTTGTGCAAGCAAACATTCTTTAAGTAATTAGGCGATTAATTCCGCCAAACTATGCAATTTTCTCGTGTTACATCCACACCTCGTTATAACTGGCGCAAGTCTATTTAACGCGTGATTTAACAACGAATTCAGTAATTAGTGTACACGACATACCGCGCTAATTTATAAATGAATCAATTATCGCGTAACAGCTTCTATTTACATGTGAAATACAGAATAATCAACACGTTTCAACACTAATTGGAAACAATCTCATCGGAATTTCAGTGATTACCTTATTGAAACAACAGTTGAACGATTTTAGCTTGAGTGGTGATAGTGCGGCGTACTAGATGCACCCAATGAACATAGAAAGGTAGCTGAAGCAGACTGCTTATGGAGGACATGGTGTTATTGCGGTGCTTGGAAGAGGCCTTTGTGCAGCCGGGGACTGCGAAAAGCTGAGTTTTGTTCGCATGATTTCAGCTCAACAATCAGCTCATAATTTATTGCGGCACCACGTTTGGTTGGAAATCGCAGCAAAGGCTGATTGCATAGAGAAGGACTTTTATTCACCTGTCAATTTTTTTTTTATTTGACTAGCTACCTTTGTCCGCTTGAAATATTACTTCCCTGTTTCCCTAACTTTTTCTTATTTAAAAGTCCAGAAGACATCAATAAAAATAATGTTATACCTAACAACTGTATGGTTCAAGAACCGAACGCATGTTTGAAAAAAAAAAAAAAAACCTAACCACCGCATATACTTTAATTAATTACAGTAAAAAGCTGTTATTTTGAAATTACAAAAGGACACTACAATTTTATTCATTTGCATAGATGACAAAGCGCCTAAAAGGTCCATGGCCAATATTGTTAAAACGTCCTAAAATAATATTAGCAGCAGAATTCGTTGAATAAAATGCGGTTTCATATTTAAAAGGTTGGTAAACAGTAAACACCTGCTGGAATATGGTTACCTTCAGCAACTAGTAGAGTAGCAACCATTATTGGTTAGCTGTGTCAATGTCTGGCAAAGTTCACCTTTGGGAAATTGATATGAAGTCTGTATGTAACCATGTAGGTACTAGTTATTTTATTGCCATATCTGGGAAAAAGTAAGTAAGCAACGAGGTGAAACGTGCACCTATTGAAAATACTCCTCACAAGGACCTCTATGGTCAAAGATCATAATCATCATCTACAGTCTAACTTCACCCACTGCCAGTGCGTATGCATCTCTTTGTTTGTACCAATTGGCTATTTCACTACTGTTAAAAACTCACGAAAATGTTATGTTATTTCAAAGAACTAACAGAAATAACACGATGTGTGAGAGAAGTAATAAAATCGATGAGAAAATGACTTAGTCAAATAGCAAATTCCCTCGTTCTTGTACCCAAAGTTTCAAAGACCATATTAAGAGATATTCTTTACGCTTACCTAGGCTGGTCTGTGGATGGGTGACCACCCATTACAATAAGAGTTTCCTCTGTGCCTTGGAAAGCACGTTAAGCCGTTGATCTCAGCTGTCAGATCTTTGACACTGGTAACTGGTAGATTGTGGCCTGAAAGTCTGACAACATCGTATTTAACGGTACCAACTGGGTTGCGGAGGTCAGATAGGCGGTCACTCCTTGTAAAATGCTAGTATTCAGCCGCATCCGGCTAGACTGGAAGCTGACCCCAACATAGTTCGGAAAAGACTAGGCAGATGATGATTAAGAATCATATTATGTACCCAAATATTATATGTTTTCCTGTCTTGTTGCAATGTATGGACATAAATAGTAAAAGAAGTAGACAATAGATAATTAAATACATAATTATATATCCTCAGCAGAGATCTTTTACAACTTTTTCGCAAGACTGCATTCCAGTATCGTAATGCAATGCACATCATTGCGTTTATAGCTTATTGTAATTTACAGCCCGTAACGTTGCATTTAAACTTTCCATTTTACACAAATGTTATAAAAATCATCAGTTATTGGTTTCCATGACTATTCCAATGAATTTGTTGCGCATTCCATGTTGTTAAGGTTTTCTCTTTATTGAATACGAAATTCAATTTCTTTTATCAGTAAAAGTGTTTCAAACATTTTCTTGTGAAGTTTGTGGTCGTAACTTCATAAAGAAACCGTAAAACTTTTTGTCTAAAATTGCATTTTTTACCCATGGCAAAACATAATCTCGTAAATCCTGTAGAAGAATCCTGTAATTGTATCATACAAAGTAATTAAAACTTGAAGACTCGAACTTCCTCAAAACAAATATAAGAAACTTATGATGCAACTCCCATAAAAAATTATGTTAGTTACACACTTACCCACCCGATGATATCATAATACCTACGATTTCATAATAAGCCATCGATATCTTTCGGAAAGCCATTACACCGGCTAATTACGGCTTAATGACAACTTTACTGTGGATATTAACTATGGTCGTAAAACAAACGCATAGAAATTTGAGATCAAACACTTATTTTATGACATAAAAATTATAAGCGTCTTATAAAGGTCTTAGCGGACTGTAGCGTAACATTCGTATGTAAGGTCTGGTAATAGGAACGAACATTTGTTTGTGACTAAGTTACAGATACTATAAATGGTTCATAAAGGGAAAACTAACTGGATTAATACCTATTAGTGACTTAATAGGGATTTGTGAAAGAGATGGCATATCTACATGGAGCATAGTTTTTGAAAAAGGAGACATTTGATAACGAGATCTCTCTTAAACTAAGATAATACCTACTACACATATCAAATACTATAATATCACAATTTATTTTATATAATTTACTATGTACAACTTAAATTCAGCAGCTCATTACACCACACATTTCAATCCAAGCTTACTACATCAAATCTCATTCCCACGACCGCACAAATGCGCTGACACCTTAACTCCCTATCGGATTCACTTAACAAGTCCATCAGAGCACCATAACGTCAGGTTATCCACTAATAACTTCCTAATACGTGACGGTGAAAGTGGATGACATCGGCCACCATTAGACGTGATGCAATATCATAAGTGTATGAGTGTATGGGTCCATGGTATGGGGACAATGGATAGAAAGGAAACTTTTTGGTCCTTCGTGATTTTGTCTTGTATGAAGGAATAATAGGAACATCACGCCTGTTTCCTCGAAGTTTTAGGCAGAGGTATACCCAATTTATAGTACATCCATTTTGTCAATTATTTTAAGTCTTAAGTAATAGAGGGTGAGCTGATTACCATCAAAACAAGACCAGACTCCGTGGTTACTACTTAGATATTCTTGATGGAGAAAACCTAATATCTCGTTGCCCGACCCAGGAATCGAAGCCGAGACCTGATGCTCAGCAGTGACGCTTGCGGTCACTCGACCTACGATACAGTGGGCAGGAATATTAAGGACACTTCTTGTGTTTTAGAATAAGACCGATTTTTTCATAATTTAGAGATTTTATCTGTATTTTGGTAAATTTTCCTGACTAATATTTTGCTAATGAATAATATTTGTAGCAATATCCTGAATCACAAACATACCTTCAAAAAGAAAAGGATTTTACCATTTAAACGCTTATATGTACGTCTTTTGAACCTTTCTAAACATTTCCACTATTCCCTCAAAGGCATTATCACAAATAAATCTCTATTACGCATGATTTATCTCTTAAACCCGCTCCATCAAACTTGTATACCGACCTTATCCGATCTAAATATACTAGTAACATGTTATTCGGGGCTTTGTCACCGCTCGACAGTCAATGTACACCAAGCCTTATTATCCCGATAAGGTTTGATATCGGAGAGAAAGTTGACAGTGTACACTAGTGTTTAGAAAAAAAAAAAGGTGGGATAGTTTGAATGGATTTATGAAGTACTCGTTCTCTAATCAGGATTGAGATCTTTAAAACTGGTTGATTTTTAGATCGATAACTGAACAAGTTCTTTTACTAACATGAAAACTGTTAAAAGAAAATTCCCGGTCACACGTTACGATAAGGTTTTATCGGTAGAATACTGCCAAGTTGGTCTAGTGGTCGCATGTGCGACCGCTGAGCATGAGGTCCTTTTTTTTTTGGCGAGTGGAAAATCATCGAATAACCCCTCCCGCTCTTGGGCAGAGCGAAAGGGAGTGTCAGACTTCTACTGACTAAAAACCACCCATGTTCCTTCTTAGCCCTTTATATCGAGGCCGCGGTATCTCTTGCGAACAACCCGCAGCCCCGACGGGAGCATCATGAGGTTCTGGGTCCCTTTCCGGGGCGGGAAAAGTGTTATATAGTTTTTCCATCAGAACTTCGGCCACAGGTAGGGTAAGGTAGCCCCTTAACGAGTGTCTATTTTCGCAATACAATAACACTAACTAATTTGATTACTCCCATTTCCTTCAAATTAGGAGCTTTGCAGATCCAAAGCCGTCCCGGATTACAGTAATTGTCCCGGACAAACTAATTAGTTAGGTTAGTTAAGAGACCCAAGTGAATCTCTGATAATAATGTGCAAAAAGAAAATTCAAAGTCTACTTGTCTTTGAATTTGCTCGATGCTTTGAACTTTCGTGAGTTCTGAGAGCTTACAGAATTAGTAATAGAAGCTGAGGTGAGGATGGGTTATAGACTTTGAATCCGTCTAGAATGATTTTAATTACGATTGCAGTTTAGAATCAATTGGCTGTAACTAAAAGCTAGGAGAGCAGCGGTAGCCTAGTGGTGGATACGTCGACTTACATGCAGTAAGTCGTGGGTCCGAGTCCCAGGCAGGTGCATGACTTTGTGTAATTTATTTCATCACCACTGCTCTCAAAATGGTGAAGAAAAACATCGTGAGGAAACCGCCACGTCTTAGATCAGGACACGATAATGAAATTCATGTCAAGTTTCCTAAAGTTTTAATGAACAATCTTACCTCAACGACATCCTTGAGCATGAACCGTCTCCGCCGGAGCCTCCTCCGGGGAGCAGGCTCAGAGTCCCGCTCGATGCCCTCGTCATCCGTGTCAGCACGGCCGCACTCCGAAGTCTCTGAACCCTCGGACAGGGCCCCGCATTCCTCGTCGTCATCTGGAAGAGAAAATAACATGTCAATAAACACGACTTTAGTACACACTAGCTGACGCCCGCGCGGCTTCATCCGCGTGTATGTTGATCAAGTTAATAACTAAAACCTTCCTCAAGAACCACTCTATCCATTGGTGGGAACAGCATGAAAATCAATACAGTCGTTTTTGAGTAATTCGCGAACAGACAGACAGACGCGGCGGAGGTCTTTGTTTTATAGATAATATTTTTGGATTTGGTATGGAATAAATGATTGCGTGTTGAAGGAAACATTGACCAGGACCCCCCGGTTAGTGTACAACTTGGTTGTGCAGGCCAGATAGCCAGTCAAATAATAAAAGAAGACTGACCTCAGTACAGCACACCAATTGGGTAAACGCTAAGTAGACGATAGTTAAAAAGAACAGCATTAAAAATACTGAGAGCTGTGACAAAATATACCTCGTTAATTTGAGTTACTAAACATCTAACTCAGAATACAAATATATTCCCTGCTTGCATATAATATGCGAGTAAAAGTACATAGTCTACGCTTTGAACTCAAAGGACGATATTGACATCAAAGTTTAAGCAGAATATTCAGTTACGAGGCGGAATAGTTTCCCTACTGATATTAGCTCCGCATGTTTCGTTTTGGAATTTGAGTGAAGAGGATAGAGGGATCCATTATCCGAAAGTGTGCACGCTTCAATAGGGGTGTTCCGTAGTAATTACTATAAATATTCGCCTCGTACAACATCGATAAACTCCCTTTGACAGCTATCCTCGCTTCGGGTCGGTTTGGCACATGTAGAGCTGAACCCAGCGACTTTTTCCCGATTCATTATTGCCACCTATCATCATCTACTTAGCCTTTTCGCAACCAAGTTGGGGTCGGCTTCCAGTCTTACCGGATTTAGCTAAATACCAGTGTTTTACACGGAGCAACAGCCTATCTGACCTACACAACCCAGTTAGTACTGGATAATACGATACTCCTTGGTAAGACTGGTTGTCAGACTTTCGGGCCACTGACTACCTGTAACGACGGTCAAAGATAAATCAATGGCAGCTAGGATAATTGGCTTAACATTTTTGCCACCCAACTGTGCTTAATCATAGCAAACCAAAGCCATTACCCTTATTACATTTACCTTAGAAGCTGTAGATACTAAACTGCATTCACAACCTACGTCACAATTAAAAAGAAACACTAGTTTTGAACACACCCAGCTTGCTCCAATTAAATTCTATTCAAACAAAACTAGCCACCTAATCTAGACACCACGTGTGGTCTCATTGCATGCTTATAGGTAATCACGACTTGTCAATATCGACCCGATATCGACGCTGCATCGACCACGTCACGTCAACGCGTAGCGATGTTGTTGCGCAAGCGCACATTCGCGAGCTTTGACTCGCCGCTGACCAATCACCTGGTCGCAGTGGCGCTTGACTCTTGACATTGGACGCGGATTATGTGTCAATGGTCAGTTTGTTAGTAGGGCTGTCGCTGGTAGAGTTTCTAGTATTGATATCGTTAAAGTTAAATGATGTTTATTTTGCAAATAAGTTTTTACAAACACTATTACAAGTCACTTTTTTTAAACTAGATGGGGCCGGTGTTTCGTACCTGACTACTCTGAGAAGAAACATCTGAAACATCAACTGAGAGGTCGGATAGTCGGTCCAGGCATAATCTTGGTATGTGTGTATGAAGACGTTGCAGATTAGTATCTGAGATGGTCTTTTGAAGAAAGCACCACACGGTTTGAGTGGACCAGTCCAGTCAGTGCAAGCATTTGTCAGTTATTGTTGAGTTGCAAAGGGTTTACTGTTTACAACTGTACTTACTCCTACTATCCTCCTCTTAGCCCAAAAACATGCAAATGATGTGACCTTGCGGGCCAGTAAGATATTAAAATTGTCGTGCCATCGGCAGGAAGAAGAAGAAGAACTCTCTTTGAACATGCTAGCTTTTGATAGATGTACACATAATCTTTATCTAGTGGTAGTATTTTCTATTTCCACAATTATACTTATTTGTTTTAATAGTTTGCCATAAGCATAGAAATGCTTTTGTTCTTAATCTATGCTTATTTATTCTGTCTAAAGCTTTCAAGACCCAACTGAAGACTTGTTGAAATATAAATTAGACCTAATAAATGACTAAAGAATTAATAAAAATATTATTAATATACTTTTGTTATAAGTGACAGCCCTAACATTGAGTGCTATTATAGTGTAGATATATTATCACGATTTTTTATAGATAATATAATATTTTTAATTGAGTAACTCGTGGGCGGTTAACGAAAGTTTTCGTTAACATATTCTGATAATAATATACTTGATAGTGATAATGATTCACCCGTGACATGAGAACTCCATTTTATATGACGAACTTTTAGGAGAACTTTAATAATAGATTATAATGATGGATCAGCCCACATGGTAAATAATTATAATTTATAATTATGGAAATTAAAAATAAGTGTTAAAAGTTTTCGGAAGTTTTTAAACGTTTGTGAAGAGAAAACTAGATTACTTCCTAATATCTACTAATTATGTATGTATTCAGTCAACAGCCTGTAGCTAAAAATTAAATAAAAATTTAAAACTTATCATCCTTTTACATTTATCAACCCCCAACAAAACAAAAACTTCCCGAGTCTGCCGAAGACACAAATAAACACAATTAAAAAGCGCTACTAACTAAAATCGATCAGCCTTCACCGTCAGCAGACATCCACTAATTATCACATGACACAACAAAAAATAAACCCTGAAATTAAACCATTATCTTTGCCTCTTGACGAATAGGAGCAAAGAACTAAAAGTAACAAAATTGATGTGAAACCATCCATCAAACTAACAATGGCTGCCGACAGTTTACTACGTTTTTCGTAAACATAATAATATCTTTGGATAACAAATGGTTTGTAAAGGGGTTTATATACTGTTCGAAGATGGCTTGCGATTTTCTGTTCAGTTACAACACAAAAAACTATTAATACAGCTCAAAAAACACTATTCACACTCTCTCTTCAGTCTTAAATAATAACTTTAGCCAGGTTAGAACACCATCATTACACTTATTTTATTTTACATTTTACATCATTCTTATTTGGAGCTCGTGGCTTAATAAGAACTGCCACTCGGGTCTGTGGATGGGTGACCACCCGACATACCGAGTTTCCTCCGTGCTTCGGAAAGCACGTTAAGCTGTTGGTCTCGGCTGCCATATATAGAGCTTTGGCAGTCGTTACAGGTAGTCAGTGACCTGAAATTCTGACATCCAGTCTCACCATAGAGTATCGTATTACCTAGTATTAACTGGGTTGTGGAGGTCAGATAGGCAGTCGCTCCATGTAAAATACAGGTATTCAGCTGCATCCGGTTAGACTGGAAGCCGACCCCAACATAGTTGGGAAAAGGCTAGGCACATGATGACCATTCTTATTTTACCACCAGCTATACGCATTACCTTTCTTAATCCTTGCCAATCCCCACTTTTCGGTGCCATGAAACGTTAAACATGTTCATGTTCATCAATCATATAATTTTAATCTGCCCATCTAGCAACATTTGTGGCTGTTCCTTCTCTTATCCCCATGAATAGGATGGAATAAATCCTCTCAACATGTTGCTAGAATAATGTTATTTTATTGTGGTTTTCAGTAATGTTCTCTAGACTTCCTTAATGAATAGATTTAGAACTACCTACGTAAGTTAGAAACCTGTTAGGTATAGGAAACTCATTACAGATTCACTTCCTTTTGTGTTAATTATAGAACATAATTAACAATTGTTCGCGACAATTCAATGTGGTATGTTAGACATTAAGCGTGTTTGCACCCCAAATCATGCATTTAACGCGAATTTTTTTTTAAAAATTAATCTGTGAACGTCAGAGGAATCTGAATCTTCGGATGATTAGCAGAAACAGAACAAAGCAATGTTTTAAACACGTAATATGGATTGACGTTAATGGTTCGCGTTTGATTTGTAATGTTTATACGCAATCCCACATAAAGATTTATGTGGACGACCCCTAAGATAAGAAATCTATAGAGCTGTTTTAAACTTTATTATTTTTGTTCAGTGGACAATAAACAAAACAATGGGAAGCCATAAGTGGCAATCACGGATCTCGACTCCCAAATGACTTGAGTGATGTCAATCATAACAGGTACAATTCGTCAGGTCAGATCGATCTTATTTTTTTTCTCATTCGATTCTATGAACTTGAAAAAAGACAAATATAATTTTTGACGTCAACCCACTCACTGATTGCTTTGTTAGCTTCCAATCCATCATCAAAAATTTTGTTAACAAGATTGTTGGAGAAAAGATTGTGGATCCAAATTGCATACAAGTGGTTAAAAATATCATTAGAGATACCAATTTCAGTCTTATTACTTAGAGCGTAAAGAAAGTGGTAGACCGTCATGAGAACTCAGTAGGTAGTACACACTAGTAGGTAGTGTATAACAGGACAATTTTGAAATCCTTACTACTGGTTTTGTCTTAGGTACGGTAAGGAAGACACCGTCGAAAAAGCTTAACGTTTGGACGTTCGTTTTGAATTTTCTTATTGCATTGTTCGTTAACAGCGAAAACATCTAACGGGAAAATATCATGAGGAATTCCAACATGTTTGCATCTCCCATTCCAAATATTATCATTACCCACGTCTGTATTATCTGATCTGAAACATGATCAAACACTCACTTCCTAACATTACCGCGAACATTCCTTGCAGAGACGGCTACGACTTCCTTATAAACCATTAATAAACACTGTCAAACAATTTTATCACTTCAATAATTTCTGCCAAACACTAGCGCTAAAAGCTGAGCCTATGCTAATGAGAACGGAGAGATTTTACGTAACAAATTCAAAGTAACTGTAGTTAATGCATGGCATAATAAAGTGATCAATGGAGTAATGGTACCATAAGTAACGCTTTCTGCAACTTACAATCAAATTATCGTTGTCTATGACAAACGTTATGGCTCCCCAAGAATCTGTTACAACATATTCCTTTGTTTATAGCTCTTATTTTATGTTAGGATAGCTCATAAACGAGAACAGACGACGGGGGACTAAAGAAAGCTAGAATTTCCCCAAGGCTATGTAGTGAGATTAATTGTGAGTGACTTTAGTAGCTTCGATAGTGAAACATTAAATTCCGATGGCTTTTACGCACGATTCAAGGTGCTCTTAAATGAAGAATTGAAAGCTTAATGATAGAAATGCAATTCTTAAACCATCAAGGATTAATTGGAATGATCTGCCTACATCCAAACCTATCGAATCCGTCTTTATTTACCAACACTTCAGAAATGCACAAATTATGATGCCATTAAGTCAAATTCACAAAGACGACATGCTAATACCAGGGTGTCATGAGTCAGAGTGAGCTAATAGTAATAAATAGACGCGAATTCGTTACGCAAGCATCAGACGTCTAGTAGCACGGATAAACTATGCGTAGATTTATTCGCTCGAGAGCGCTCGGCGCCAATTATGACGACATAGTGAGCATGAGCTTATTACTGTGTCGTGTTATGAATTCTTAGTAGGGCGATATTATGGCTATGTGTGAATTTATACGCAATTTCACAAGCTGCTGAATTAGAAAATTGGAGTTCATTCGATCTCCCTCATTTCTTGCTATATTGAAAGGGTCCGCTTTTCTCTAATCAAGTGTGCATTCATTGTCGAGCGCTAACACTTCTAGTTAAGTAAAAGGCTTAGTAAATTCAAATTAGTTTTGCCCATTTGACATTACCAGAGCCGGAACAATAAACGTTTTCTTTCTGGGGACATATTTAAATTAAACGAACTGCAAACAAAAAGCAGTTAGCAGTCGGAAACATCAGCAATGTAATAGTTTCCATGTAATAGTTGGTTGTAATCGACAAACTTGCGTGTATCGTGGGAGATACAGGCTGTTAACGGTGTGTGCGTTTTGTTGCAGATAAGCCTTGTTTCTCAGGGCTGCGTGTGGCGGCTTATCTTGGAGGCACTATGTTCTGTACGCAGCGGCTATTTGTTTTCTTCCTCGCGTATGGTAAACGTATGTATCTTTTTGATTTAAGATGTGAGCACCAGCTATCCTGGTATAATCGAAAGGAAGTGCGAGTACCGTGGACCAGTGAAATTATAGTTGGGAAGTTAGTGCTAGATATTTAAGTGCTTGTAAACAGCCGCTTTTAACAGAACCTATAAACATTCTGATTTGTTTACTGCAAGTTCAATTTGTTTAAGAGCTAATGCCAGCATCATTGCAGCAACTTCAAAGCAAAGAAATTCAATCGGTGCTTTCAAAACAACAGCTCCATCATACTAAGAGTAATATACATACTTAAGATGAGCACCAACTTCTTTACATTTAGAAACCCTTTTACATAATATCCTTGAACTTTTGAATACGTACATTATGCAAAGTTAGAAGACGGAAATATCACAGTAGCTTGCAACCATGATGAATAGCAACCAGTCTCAGAGGAAACCGCACCGATTCAATTTTCCTTTTACGCTCCCATTGGTTAGATAACCACGTGGTGGGTAGAAACTTCACAGATTTGGAAACTTTCCAGTGACAAACTACATGTTGATCGAAATTAATGATGTTTACTCCCACGGTAACGTTCCAAAAGTTCAAAATCACTCCTTGAGTGCTTGAACAGTAAACATATCAAGAAAGTTAGATAGAATATGGATGAGAAGACCTTTACCCTATAAGGGTCTTCCCGAAGAATTCTGTCACTTCTAAGAAGAAACAGTAACGGAACAATATGTGGTTGTGATTTGTTCCCTCAATTCTGTTTTGGTTAAGAATTAATATCATGATCTGCAGCTATCATTATCTGCAATTCGTCTTTTTAAAAATTCTCACAGAACCAAAAATTCATTGCAATAATCTATCAATTGCCCTAATAAAGCCAGCCTTACCATGGGGACTAATAATAACAATTTATAATATTGTGAACAAACTTTCTCCTCCGAACATGGGTCACTGGCAGAATTCGAAGCAATATAAGGACTGTAATTGGTCACCTGGATTTTACTTCAAGTCTTGTACTGTTATTCTCCGGAATATCGATTTTAAGTGGAATCATCGTAAGGATATCTGGGAAATCAGTTTTGAGACTTCGGCGAAATGTAATCGTTTAGTGAGAAAATTCTGCATGACATAATGAATCTAAATCTCAAATTAATAAGACCTCGTATAAGTAAAATCTTTGTTGACTGGAAAGTAAGCAATTCTTATCAAAATCGACCGACTGAACTCTTTTTTTTTATACTGGGCATGACCTTTCCAATAACGACAAAGGAATCAAATAAAATAAATCCTTTACAAATAAAGAAAATCTCTATAGTCGAATTTGTACTCCTCTATATTGTTGTTTGTCCTGATCAAATTGTTTGCAAGTCCCAGAACAATTCTGCGACGAAGAAATCCCGAATTTCTTTGTTGTCAGTAATTGGCTTGACTGCTTCGCTGAGTTCAAAATTGTTTTTAGCTGCTATAAAAAAAGGAATGAATAAAGTAAGCAGTTTCAGTTATTCTGAGAATATGTTAGTAGACTAGTTTTTTCAAGGGTGGTTAAACTTTTCAGAAATTTCAAATCGCAGCATTTTATGTTTTTGGAAGGTGAAAAGTGAGGGTGATGGACTACTATCCTATGCATGGTGTAACTATAAAGGTATTAATAAAGTTTCTTTTGTCTGTGGCATAGCGAACGGTTCTACAGCTTCACACGACATAATGGTTCTACAGCTACACACGACATAATGAAGGTTGTCAAATGTTTGTTTACTAAAGATTTGTGTCCAGAACCTTTAACCCGGGATGCTCTAACACACACATGCGGTGAAGGTATATTATCGAAACCTAGCATAAATACTAGGATACCAATAGAAAGAGGCGGTACAATAAAATGTGCAAGGTCATGCCTCCAATCACGTTTATGAGTGGAGTGAAGATGTAAATCTTCACTTTTCCGTTTAGTAAGGTTTTACTTACACTCGAGAGATTTGCGTACTCTCTCTTCTTTACTGTTGATCCCACATAATGTGATTTCATTTCACCTTCCCTGTCATTTTTCTTGACTTCGACTTCATTGACTTTTTCTCTAATCGTGCGTAGGTCCGTTTCAGATATAATACATACTAATATTAATAGTCTTGCACAAAATCAAAATATTTTATTTTACATACTGTTAAAGGTTTTTATTGTAAAATTAACTATGTTGTACTATTAACGTTTTCTTTCTTAACAGCTTATTTGTTATTGTACCCTGACATCCCAAAAAAGGCTTCCCAAGTCAGCTGAGAGAGAAAAGTACAGTGTGTGTGACTCCTAAATGCAATAACGGTACCCAAGACATAGGGTGACCATAAATTCGCACATTCGAAACGGGACGCAGTTCAACTTTACGATGGACCCAGCGCAGACGTGCGTTGTTTTATGTTATTGTTTAATAGTACAATTTAGTTAGTCACTGTTAGGATAAGCGAGTAAAACGACTATTTCTTGAAGTATTTACGAGTATGTTAATGTTATAGGTTCAAAGAGCTACGGAGAAAGTGCGTCAAAAATGTTTTCGATACTTGAAGTGCGGGAAAACTACTTTTCTAAGTTATAAATAGCCTACTGCCTATTTTCCTTTTGCATTGGATATCCTGATAGGGCACTAAAGAAGTGAATTGAATTCACTTCTTTAGTGCCCTAGCTACTATGATATCTCTTTGTGATTAGTTGTTTTTCTTCTAGCATACGTTGTCATATCATACGGCCAATGTCGTTACATATTTAAGTTGACATTTAAATCCGCAGAAAGATGAATGGTGATTTCAATCCGCAGATTAATTTCCGGAACTCACTCTCACTAATGTGTAATTACTAACACTACAATCGACCGAAGAACGATAAATCAATTTAAGCACCTAATGTTTGCACTATTAAAGTACTAATCTCCAGTACACACAAAACAAACGGAAACCATACAAAAGGAAACTTTCACAGGAGCTCAGAAAGCCTAAACACTTCCTAATCCTACTTATAAATAATACATACAGCGCGATAACATTGAACATAGGCACAAAGCTCGGCTCAAAATGGACAAATAGAACCATTATATTTGCGAGTGAGAATCTGATAGCCCACAGAGAAAATATAGACACTTGGACACAAAGGACAGGGCTGAGCTTTGAAAGGGAGAATGCATGAGTATATCTGTGGGTTTGTCCAGGTGAAACGGATTAGAACTAAGAAAAGAAAGATAGATATTTTTACACCAGAAATAAAACTTCGTATGCGTACAAAGCTTAGGATGAAGAGGATAGAACTAATGAAGGAAATAAAATAAAAACAAGAAGAAAATAAAGAAATAAATAAACTTCCAACTCTTATTGAAATGCACATTCTACAACTCAACATTTCCCTGTCAACTGTTATAACTTCAGCATTTGTGAGAAAGAAAGGAAAAATACAACAGGGAAAATTGCGGTGTCGACAAATAAGGCTGCAGAAAATTAGTTCTGGGAATAAGAGAAAAATATGAACTCACTCTAGAGGAAATTGAAGGCAACCAAGTAAATTTTCCAAGAACTTTAATACAGCTAAACAAATACTTATTCCTGTTTTTACGAGATCTAATTATCATACTACCAAGACATGCAATCTATAGGAATAATGCTACTGTTTTGACAGTTATGGCCAAAGAAAAGGCATCACACACAACACCACACAAATATTTTCATAATCATTGTTTTTTTAATTCTCTCGACATCTTTTTTCTGTTGTTCCGCGTAGTATGTTTTGTATTTCTTTTTTACATTCCATCATTCAGGAGACCAAATCGTGGATTCATTAAAGAAAGTTAGCAACGCTAGATGGACGGAGATCCATTACATGGTCAGATTGGCTAGCCATCGAGCGTACTACATAATGATCGATGGTGTTGCATCGCGGAACCATCCATTGTGCTAATACAGTAGTGATTTATGGGAAAATAGATTAAATGTTACGCTATCTCCATGGTAATGTGGGAATGGGGTTTCTATATTATTATTATCGACTCAGCAAGGTAATTAATTAGATATTGACATTCTGCTTATACAGTGCTTAGTTATAGAAGCTTCGAGAAAATATCGAGGGTAACTATGTTGACTACACAATTCGGCTGATGTGAAGCGAAGATGCAGCCTAGGGTGGAGCATGCTTGCCTAGTAGAAACCGATTAAAAAAAAAAATTGGACGAGGCTGCATGATTATATTCAGGCCTCCTCTCTGAGAGGGATGTAATCCACCAAGCGGGCCCGGTGTGAGAGGATTTTCGATTTTTTATATTTGTCCAAGTCGGGCCCTCATTACAATTTACCGTCTCCTAACAGCAAAGGATGAGGTTCTGGTCATAATCACAAAACTGTGAACAAAACTTCACTTTTTGAAAGCCAATAACTGATCACAATAAATTTCAAAGTAAAGGTTACCTTAATTTTCACCAAAAATAAAAAATAAACGAAAACTCTCGAGCAAACCCAAACACAACCACGAGTCTCGTAACAAAAATGTCCTCAATGTTAACTACGGCACATTATTTTCCAATAAAGTGTTGCCAATGGCCGTGCAAGGCGTACTCACATAATGGTCCAATATACCATTTTATTGCACAATCAATTTGTAAGGAAAAACAGTATAATTTTATATTACCCTGTGCGCATATGGGGGAAAATGCTTTTACTTCATTAGCATAAGCTGCGAGGAATGTTGTATTGTTGAGTGGGAACTGCAAATCGGCAGTTACGGTCTTTTAAGAGGGTATTTTGTTATACTAGTAGATTGGGAGTATAGGAGCCAATGGCTAAATAATAACAGCTGAATAGGTCGACATTTGAGGTAAAGCACCGCTTTCAAGGTTGACCCGTAGATGGATTACCATCAATTGCATACCAAGCTTCCTACGTGCTTCGAAAAACACGATATGCCGTTGATCCCGGCTGCCATTTGTTAGGTCGGCTTCCAGTCTAACTGAAAGTATCCTATGAACACCGATGAAGAGGCTAGGCAGATGCTGAGGTAGATTATGAGGATTTCTGTATGATGGCTGAGAGAAGTCACGAGCCGAACTCATTCCGCTCATCCTATAGTGCTACTGTAGGAAAATGACGATACCTACTTAGTTCATATAACAACAAAGTTTATATCTGGCCCTCGTCAACTTTCAAAGCCCGTCGGGTAGTATAGTTTATAATTAGGATTCATGAAAGTTTCATCACACGAAGCAAGAATAGAATATCATGGTTGAAGTAATAATAAAGCACAAAGTTTTGAAATACTATACCGTTGACATGAAAATACGGGACTTTTCACCGATGTAACCTTTCATTCTATCTAACATAACTTTCTCTAGGAGGTTTCAATCTGAAAGAGGGCATCGAATAAATAGGAAACGCAAGCACACAGATATTCAATCAATTTCCCGTTTCTGAATCAAAAGGTGATCACATAAAACTTAAGATTACCCATCTTTAACGGAAAGCAATTAAATTATCTACAACTTCTTCACATTTTATCTACCAAATAACCGACTGTCCAACCTGACGATTTAAAACTATCTTCCTCAAAACATAAAGTTCAAAATGAACTGTTGCAAGAACAAAATAACGAACCGTGCAGAATGTACCGCAAAATCGTCAAAATTTTATCTCGTTCAAACAAACTTGAACCGCGAAACATTCCCGAGTGAGTAATGTAAGCGTTGCTGATGTGAAACTGTCTATTATATACGATACGCTATTATGTATGCCTGTCCAATAGTTCCGGATTTGAAGAATGGTTACAATCGGCTTAGAATACGGTGATTCCATTCATTCTTTCCCCATTCATATTGTTTTATTAGACAGATGTGCTTGAACAAATTGGTTCATTTTCTTGTTTGTGAAAATGCGCTTGTTTCTTCCTAGAAAGTTGGATGAGATAGCATACCAGAGATGTTAATACTAGATAAGCTCAGAGGTCAGCGGTGACTGCGGAATTTTATAGGAATGAAATAATAGTGATGTAATCAATTACGTTGAAGAATGTTGCTATTGGATTACAGCGTGAAATCAAATCAAAAAGGAGTGAAATGAAATGATTCTTTCCCTCGGTTCATTCAAAAAGAAGTTTTACTAAGAGTTACAGTATCTTGGCTTTGAAGGTCCGATAGGCAGTCGCTCTGTGTAAATACTGGCGTTCAGCTGCATCCAGTCAGAGTTCTACTCAACCTATAAATTAGTATTTAGGAAAAGGCTAACTAAATAATTCTGATGAATTCAGAAGTAAGTATTAGATAATCATAAAAGTAAGTAAATATAGGTATTATAAATTGTTTTAAAATGATTTTAATCCAAATATTTATATCTTTCATTTATAAATGAAAAGTTACTGGCGCTTTTATTTTGTCTAATTCTCGAGGGGTTTGGCGCTGATAGCCGAAATACAGGCTCTGCCTAGTTTGGCTACAGATGACTGCACCACTTATACTGTTTTAAACTAGCCTGTTGAAATATTTTGTATGTTATGTCTAAGTTTCTTTAAATAAAACATTATTATTATTAATCTTACAGAATACACGAGGTACCTTCTTATGATGGCTAGAAATATACCTTATTCTTCACAAATAACAATACAGTTATGATTCAAAAATCACCAAGCGCATCTCCAAATCCGTAGAACCATCAAATCATTACTAAAGATAGCGTTAACCTTTTACGTCCATAAAAGAATCATACCATACAAAACCGCCGAAGCCGTGAGAAAAACGTGAACATTGTTCCCTAGATCTGCATATAAAAGTTAAAGATAAAATGAAACTTTCTTTCTTTTCTTTCTTGTGGCGGCCTTGCGGTTTTGGTGACGTATTGTCCCGCAATTAGGGCTGCGCTTTTGGTCAACCTACTCTTTGTAATGAATTAGAAATTATTGTTATTTGGCTTTTTTGTTATTGTTGTAACAGACTTGACTTTCTTAATTTGTCTGGTGTTCTCTTTAGGTATTCTGGTCGGACACGATTCTTCATAACAAAATTAAATGTCCTAGTTTTATAGCCCGTCGATCAAATCAATAGACGATAAAGCAGAGCATTGTATTTGGTCGGAATACTTAAAAGGAAAGTGTTCAAAAATATGAATAAGAAGAAAATGCGATCTAAGCCCGACGACCTCGTATCGGTGCAGGCAGCATCGGACACGTCAGATCAATAAAGATAATGTCATCGTCCAAACATTCCGCCGCTAAAAATAGTCGGATGTTTGGGAACAATGGCCCAGCACCCAGCAGTCACATCATCCATTGTGTTCTCGACTTATTCACCTGTCCGATCCGACCCACTGACCGGTATTCACATCTCGCATCTCTCGAACCGATCGATACTTTCGATGCGACCCATTCGATCGCCCACTCGTAACAAAATAAACAGTTACCCGTCAAAAAGAGACGGCCGTGAACTTCATGATCAAAATCATTTGTAAGATTTATGATGGCCCTGTTGTATCAGACAAGCCAGCGCTCGATACAACACGATCGATTATGATCGAAACAAGTGAGTACATTCCCTCCGAGCTGCTCACAAATTATCCGCGGCGCGTTGTTTCACAGCACGATTTTCTTATTCATAAACAACAAACTGTTGACATTGCAACTGCAGCCAGGTGTTTACAATTTGATTGGCATAAAATTATGGGCGATACAAACGGTACACTTTCCTGCGTGAGCTATTAAAAAGCGATAAATTCATCTATACTATACATATAGGAAACATTACAGGAAGCTGTAAATATGTAGTCGGAGAAATTACAACTCGATTATGAATCGAGACTGTGTCGGCTCGATGTTGGTGCAAAAACTGCCTTCGCGAGGGAAAAGCAGAAAATATGACAAGTTAATTTAGATTGAGTGGGTCCGTGAGAGTTGGAAAGGGAGGTGAAAGACAACCGGAACGAATTGTATCGTAGCATTGTGAACTAAACGCGATGGGAGGTGACGCAGTCGGTGCGAGAGCAAAGGTCCCTGATAACACAGTCGCGGTGCGGCCCAAATGTCATCGTGCAGACAGCCTGTCTGGCTGAGATAGAAGCATGCATAAGGTGGACACGACCATGTTATAGAAAGTGAGAATTAATACCCAATCTTGTTGAACACGACGATATCTGCGTATGAAATGAAATGGGGCGTGTGAACTGCGATGAGTTGATTGCATATCATGATGTACAAGATTGTATTAAGTCAGATACTTGTAACAGAAATTAGAGGTTGATTGCACAAAGAGGTACAAAAACTTCACTGTTATCCTGAAACTTGGCCGAGATCTATAATCTAAACTTAACAACTTAAACGATAACAATCTTAATCCTTCAACAGTTTTATCTCGACCCAAAAGAAATGCTCTCAAAAACTTTAAACCACTTACGAAGAACAAGTAAAAGGGAATTATTTAAATAAGCTTTTATCTAATTACTTGTGAACAGTGTCAGTATTTCGGTGGAAACAGTTCAGATAAACCAACATTGAGAATGGCCGGAAGTAACACCGTTGGTGGACTGGAATGCAATGAGAACATAGCAATAAAAGAAATTCATTACTATTGTGTCATTGGACAGAAGTTCTCATATTGATCACGTACAGGTTTGCTACTGTTTGTTTAATGCGTGTATTCCGTGCTGCTGTATTGAATTTGGTCAAGCCTACTGTCTTAATTACACTACCGTAGAATGAGTGATGATTCTAAATGAGATGTACTATGACTTCCTCACTGGTGTATTGATCGCAAGTTGGATTTTCCATCAGTAGCAGTTACGGAGTCTGAATTTGTGCCCGGTCGATAGGAATAGGCCCGCCCATTTTAACATGGGACTTAAAACAAAACCATCGGGAGTTACAAGCGTGATGTAATGTTTTGTATGGACTGTCCCTGTTTTACTGGACAGTAAAAGTACTTAAAGGTTCTAAGGGTTATTCATCTTTTCTCATCAAATCACGTATTTTTGACAATAACATATCAACGGTTTTATTAAAAATCGTCTACCATATTTTCCATTAAGAAGCCCACAATAATTTCTTCTTAAACTGAAGCTCACTAAACTTTAGCCATAGAAAGATTGACTACTTAATAAAAATCAAAATCGAAATTTACTTTGCTTTTCGAACGTCAAAATTTGCTTTACTTTACTTATTTACATGTAGTCCCCCAAAACGCCCACCCTTCGACACTTCCTAGTGTTTTTACTGGAAAGAAGAAATGGCGGAACAAACTCTCCAGCAACACATCTGTCTGTTCGGTTAGAAGAACCAGACTCGATACAATAGTAAGGTGTAAGTTAATATTACGATTGACTAGAATCAATAATAAAAAGTATATAATAATAAAACATAAAAAAGACATAACATATCAGTAAACTAATTTTGGAGAAAGAACATAAATTACAAACATTGTCTTGTGTTCAACTCAGCGACCAGCTATTCTTATCATTTAAGTAGTCGTTAATGGAATAGTAAGCTTGAAATCAACGGCAATCGACATACCTCAAAAGACACAAGCTAACGGACCTTCAATAATGCAACATTCCGACGACACACGCACGTTGTAAATGACAGACAAAAACTTAATTAAACCTGACCTCGATGAGAACAATAACATGGCAATATTAATATCTGGTACTGAAGAAGTTCCCATACTATGATGGTATTATGGAAGAAGGTATTCCCATGGTAACATGTTCTATGTCGTGTAGCAGTTAATGGCGCTTTGTTTGGTTCTAATTGCTGGTGTGTGTAAGTAAATGATAGTATTTGATAGATGGGTGGTGGTTATGGTGTGACGAAGTGAGATGATGAAGGTGGAAAACTTTTTACGGAAGATAGTATCAGGCATAAACACGTCATAAAATCACGCCTGTAATTCCCGAACGTTTACACTTTAGAACAGCCACATTTCGCCAGTTATGTTTTAATCCAACATAATAGGGGGCGAGCCTAATGCCTGCAACCGGGCTTTCTAAAAGTTTTTATTTCGTTTCACCTGTCCCGATGTCTGTCTGTAAAGATCATTTTTTTACATAAAATATTGTTATTGCAGTCCTACTGGAAGCATGCTGAATGGTAAAAGTGAATATCTAACATTGTCAAATGTAAATGCATTGCAATTTTTATATTTAAATGATTAAAAATCCTACAAACGTTAAGTTGACGGTACAAATACTTAGAAAACTGTAACTAAAGAATAATGTAAACATTACATTGAAAAATCAGCAATACAAACTGCCTTGATTACTATACAACTGAACTAAAACAAATAAAAAACATTACAGATACACAAAATCAATATTGATGCAACTAACTGGACGACACAGCTCGTTATTCGTTTATTCCGTATCAAACGAAGATTTACTGTTTCATAAAGTTTGTAAATTACAAGAAGCAAACAGGGTAGTGCCAATTTCCTAGCGAACATCCAAGACACCCTTTAACTTCGACGAAGCTACATACAACACAAGCTTAACTCAATTGTTTCTAATTCAATTTTGCGGGCTTTATTGTCTCAACATGGAATCTGAATGAAAGTTCTTGCAGATTGGTTTGAAGGAAATGATGTAGGTTCATGTGTGTATGTGTCAAGTGGATCAAGGCCCAGTTCTTACAGACTTAGAGAGGTATAAAAAACTGGGCGTGAGGTTCTTCATCCTTAATAAAAAAGGAAGGATCCTCCGACTGAATGGGTGTTGTGTGTGGTGGCCTGACCGTTGTTGTCAGATTCCAAGTCGAAGATAAAAAAAATTGCGCGATTTAGAATGTAGTTGTTAGTTCTTCATGTATGGCATAGATGGCGCTGTAGTACTTTCTCTAGTGCTACTACAGACCTCGTATTCTGTGTTCCAGCAGCAGGAACATTATATACCGATAACGTTAAATTATGCAGTGCTTTGCAATAGCAAG
Source organism: Diarsia brunnea (assembly GCA_949774965.1). Lineage (NCBI taxonomy): Eukaryota > Metazoa > Arthropoda > Insecta > Lepidoptera > Noctuidae > Diarsia > Diarsia brunnea. The sequence continues at coordinate 3,350,690 of OX459000.1, read as the reverse complement.
ACAATCTCAATCTGGTACAAGTAGACAAAAAACTTAGATAAAAAAGAAAACGTATAAAATGTAAAACTCAGCACACTCTCACTAATCAAGGCCACATTCCAAGCAAAAACATTCAAGGGAGAAACGAAAGGGCGAAACACGCAAACATCAATCATTTATACTGTCCGAATTCACATGGTCATTAGACATTATAACCCTATTTTCGTACATTGGTCAGTCGAAGCCAACATTAATATTCATTTCCCTATTACCAATTACTTTGTAGAGTTCAGTTTTGTGTGAGAAAAACAATGAATGTCTTTACAAATATTTTTTACGTGTACAGTTTGTCCTCTACACTAATATTATAAAGAGGAAAGATTTGTTTGTTTGTTTGTAACGAATAGGCTCCGAAACTACTGGACCGATTTCAAAAATTCTTTCACCGTTTTGAAGCTACACTATCCGCGGGTGACATAGGCTACTTTTTATCACTGTATTCCCACGGGAACGGGAATTACGCGGGTGAAACCGCTTGACGTCCGCTAGTAAGTTATATTCATAGAGAAGGTAATAATCTCCGAGTCTATTCATCAGATTATTGGCCACCAATATTTAGATTGAACTTTCGGGGTTGACATTGTCTAAATATTATCTCGTTAAGACACAAAAGGTGATTCTCAAACAGTAGGATCTGCGAGCAGGAATCAGTAACAAATACTATTGGTCGTCCAACATTTGGCAAACATAACGGAATAGCAAATCTTTGGCCAACATTTTCACGCACGTCTGTAACAAAAGCTCAGCGGGGACTTTTGAATGGTTTAGAAGAAAACTGTAACGTTTATTAAAATCGAATTGTAAATGATGAAGAATCATGCGTTTAATATTAATATTTCCATGGTAAATATCGATATTTTAGAGTTTACTTAGTAATCATTCGCATGGATGAATATTGATGGTTCGGTAAAGCTTGGGATCAAAGCGGTCCCTATCTAAAGATCATTGACCCTTTACAGAGGACCCTTTTAACGTACCGCATGTAACTTTATTTGTAAAATATGATCTCAAAGGGAAAAATCAAAGAAACTACCTATACAGGGTGTAAATCAACCCATCACACAGCCGTTAACCAAGCATTCTGTACATCAAACTAAGTACCCCTATGCAAAAAAAATTCTGGGAAACGATTTTTTTTTTAGGGTCAAAAATCACATTTTACGCTAAAACTCAATGTAGCTCTCTTAAAACATTGTGCTATTGGATGCTTTGTATAGTAAACAGGTCATGGGGGTAATTTAAGTAAAGTTATAACCTGAAAAACTAGTATTTACAAATCAGCTGTGAAAAATTTGCAACTTTGACCCCCAATATCTCCGTAACTAGGGGGTTCCCAGGTATGGTCTAGAACAAGAAAATGATCGCAGTGGTGGGGAGAACAAGTGCCCTTAGTTTACGTTAAGGGTACTTTTACACCCTATATAAGAAAAGAAAAAAACTGAATAACGTTACTAGTTGACTAAAAGGCTTTGGACTTTGGGACCCGTGAATCTGACAACCAGTCTTAACAAGAGGTATCGTATTGCTTAGTTGTGGAGGTCAGATAGGAAATCGCTCCATGTAAAATACTGGTATTCAGCTGCATCCGGTTAGACTGGAATCTGACGCCAACAGAGTTGGGAATCACTCACAATAATATAGTTATCTGAACTAACTTCGTGGAGCCATAAGTTCTAAGATCAACAAAGCTAAGTTAACACTAAAAAGATTAGCAAACACCACATAAATAATGCAAATATGAACAAACAAACAGTCGTTCAAGTATCGTTAGCGATCATCGGGTACTACACGCGACGCTCTATAAAGGTCAACAGGGTGAAAGTTCTGAGTATTGTACTAATAGGAACTAGTGAGATGAATTACTGTAAGCAAAAGAGTACTTAGATAGAATGATGGTGTTTATCATATTAACGTCTATTGCTGAACGCGGATCTATGTATAAATAACATACATACACAAATTCACGCCCTTTTTCCATGGTAGGTAGAAATCACAGAACGCCACTTGCTACGATCCTTACATACTCCTTTTGCCTCGTCCAAATTCATATATCTGGTCATGCATACACGCACGCCGGTTACGACTACTACGCACCTGTCCTTTCTGAAGAACGGCACCAAAAAGATTAGTGTATGTCTTTCTAGGGCGTTCCCTCCCGGCGTTACCACTCACATAATCTGCCTTGTAAATACCTTTTACCTTTTTTTATCGTTTTTATTTAATAAATACGCAGATAAAACATGTAAATACTCTACGATGAACAGAAAAACCTTCAAGATGCGACAAAGGAGTTCTTTCTTTATGGTGTGGTTACTGTGGTTAGTACCTAAACTGGTGTCAGTTTTTTAGGGACAAGCCCGCCACACTATTACCAAACCACTGTAACTCCTGATAGCCAGAATCAACAGTGGCGACCACCAGAAAAACGCCGATTCGAGACAATGAAGCTCGACAAAGTCCCAGAGAAACGATTTAACTGTCTTGGATCCCGCAACGAAATTAATCAGAAAATAACTATATCTTAAATAAATCCAATAATACCATAATAAAAAATAATAATACAAAAAAAATGGAATTCTTTATTACTTACATATAATTTTTTATACATTATTTACAGCCTTGCATTATTTGCAGTTTTTTTCTTGCCAGTAGTTGCCTTCAAATTTTTCGACGTACTTTTTGCTCAAATATACTAAGATCTATACAACTGATTGTAATTCTAACTTGGTATACTTTATTATTTGTAGGGAGCAGACACACGAAGCTAACAAGAAAACTATTTATTGGTAGTAAATGGATAATGCTGTGGTCATGTAATTTGAGTGTGGTCAGAAAATGACTGATAGGTAATTGGTCGTAATGGGGCTGTTGAGACACAGAGGATTGCTAAGAGTTTGTAAGAGGGACTAACTAGTGTTCCGGGTGCAACCCAAACGAGATACTTACAAAATTATGTGGTAAAGTGAAGCTCAGCTCAGGCTCAAGAAATGATAGCTTACCTAATACTGAACAAAAACCCAGACATCCAAATCACAATCTGTGCAAACAGGAGTAATACCTATCATACCCCACATACTGAAACGCCCATATCGATCGATTCTAAATGATTAACTGTTCGAATTCCTACAAAATTACAGAGTTTTATGGCTAAATCGAAATCTCAGCGATCTTTATTTTCTTTTTAATTTAGCTTATACTGCTGAGTTTGCTGTAGTCGTAAGTAAAAATAAATTGTAGATGACAGAGAGTACCAACGCGTGACAGATCAAAGTTATCTCTCAGGCTGTTAATCAACTCTTCACTTCAAGATCTCTTACCTGCAGTATCACACGCCGTCATCTCGGTGATAAGGCCCTCGAGGTCGGGCGAGATGAGCCTCTCCTCATCCTCTGAATGCGTGTAGTCCAAAGCATGGTAGATCACCAGTGCCAAGTTCACTACCAACTGTAACAAAGATAATGGTACTGTTAGTTTTAACATTAGAAACGAAAATCAGATAATCCACAAATCACAGTAATCAAAATTATGGAATGTAGAAAAGATCTTCGAAAAACGGTTACAGGTGCTAACTCTTTCGAAATAATCACTTTAGCAAAGTTTAATGTAAAACAACGGACGGTAATATTTCTTAAACAAATAGTAAAACATGGTAAATATCCCGTTACAAGTGTTTATAATAATTTCTAAAATTATTCATTCTTTTTCAATTTGCCCGAAGTCAAAAACGTAAATAATAATGTAAACAAGAACGCAGATAATAACGACAAAAAGAAAACTAAAAGTTCGGACGCCCTACTAACATAAAAAGTAGTATTTTTCTGCGAAACAAATAATTTGATGTCATTACCTACACTACTGTAACTGTCACTACTGTTGCATAGCGTGACTCTTAGAACAATGCTTAGTTGATACAAATTATGAACAGTAGCGTAAATAATAATAAGTAACAGTAATCAATAATCAAAACCATGCCAGTGTAATAGTATTATAACCGTTAATTATTTAGCTGATGAGATAGACATATGACCAGCATAGGATATGATCGATATTAACGCTCATACTTTTTAAACATGTAAGTTTCTGTTATAAAGATAGCTATGGTCGAACTACAAACACGGAATAGGATTAGAAGAATAGCAAAAACTGTTTCAATGGTGTTCTTCTTTATTAGTCTTTGAACTGTTCAAGCTTTTGTTTCCTTCCCAACAAAGAAACCAAATCCTTGATCTATCATCCGTTTCATCACTAGAAGCGATCCACAAAGCTGGCAACCACCATAACTATCGTACGCACCGACCGTATCGCCAGCACCCGGTCCATTGTAGGCGGCGTGTGTTGCCCAACTCATCTGAATGCAACCGCTCCCGTACATGCAACTACACACTCCATTAAACCGATGTTTGGAAATAAGATTAATGGTGGAGGTAAGTTTTGTAGTTCTAACAGAAGGACCACTCCTTTGAAGAAAGTCGTAGAAGAATTGGATCGAAACGATTCACTCACTTTAGTCGGTCTAAGGCAAAGCTATGAAGAAATAATAATAGGAATGAATACAGAAGCACTATGAACAGAGTAGACATTAAAACTCAAGCAATCCGCATATTCGCAATGTGTTTTGCATTTGACTAAGTCCTTTTACACATAAAAATGTACCTTTTGCAATTCTTTATTCTGTGTTAAATCGTAAGTGATTCAAACTAGAGCTCTCACATGAGGTTACCTTTCGAAGTACTAATTAATCAGTAAACTGTTGTAGCAAGCGATTTAATAGATTAATTCCGCTGTGAGGCTATTCATTAGCATTAAGGTAATTGTGAATTGCGTGGAGGCGTAAAGTAAGTCAGTCTCATTTTAGGCTTTAAAGATACCTTGAAAAGTGCTTAACTTTAAAATCTTAGATATTAATAACCTGTACAGCACTGAAAGATGGATTACTATCGGAGCTAACGGTAAAATACACTATTAAAACCATGCATAGGAAATAACCAATTACATTTGCGGAATGTAGCTCCGAAACTGATCATATCTTCCTAATCATATGTATGGGTAATCGCGAAACAGCCAATTACAGATTATCTCATATTTCAAATAACACCCTACTCTAGTACATAACTATTTCGGACCAGCCGAAGTCCGGAGCATCGCTTATCGCGCCCATTGTATGCAAATCGCGTGCAATATGATCGGAGTTGCGCAGACGCAGACGCACGCAACTGTAACGATCGATGTATGACCGGTAAACAATGAAAGTCCTTAGTACGGCGATTAGTAAAATTCTATGCAAGGAGAGATTAAAATCTATTGAGGTTAAGACTTTTGTAAAGGAACTAAGAAGGATGCTTGTTGTAAAAGAGTTAAAGAACAAATGGTTGTCATTGTAAATAAGAATCTTTTCCGGTTGAAAATCTCTGCCAATGTAATAATACTTTAGACAATAACGAAACAGGAAAACATGTGCATAAGATCTTAAAGAGAAAACAAACTAAAAATAGACTCATTTGCAATGTTAATGCTGAAGCAAAACCAAATGTAAATAGACAAGAACTAGATTAACAAGCACTTAGTATAATGAACAAAGAGGTTCGTGGTGTCCAATGAAGCGATGCTAATAACTGTGGAATCAATTATGAGACCGGATGCTGGATATTTTGCTGGTGATCCGTAATATTGTGGTGCCGTGAAGCTTCTTATTACAGCACTTAAGCCAGCTGGTGCGTAATTCAACATTGATTCATTACAATTTTGATATCATAATATTATAAGCTTGATTAAAAATTGTTCTTATGTTCTTATTCTCATGTACGGCGAGCTTAACCCAGAATTGGATTTTCTTAAAGCAAAACTTACTTTGATTGCTTCATTCATTGATTGATTGACATAATATTCGTACTTTGATATGCGATACTATAGTTATTTAAGACGTGTTATTTTTTTTAAGACGATTGTATTTATTTGTTGAAACTTACTCTGAAAGCTGTCTGAAATTAACTTATCTAGGCTATATCAGTGTTCCCGCAATTATTCGTCTTAGCATGAATTTCCACTTCGTCATGCTCATTTCAAAGCTATATTCCGTCTACGTTAAGATTTACTTATACTATTTTAATCCCGTGGACTATCCCACGGTGGTCTTCTACTTCAGGTTCCCTAGCTTCAATTCCCACAACCATAATATCATCAGCAAAAACAATATCTACGAGTACCAGCAGACCTACAGCGCATATTGTATAATCCACACTTATTTATTAGACATAATATACGCGTTGATTTGACAGCGCATCAATCATAAGCGCAAATTGTGGGAAACCGGGTGTTATGTGAATGTCGGTAATAGTTTCTGTCGTTTTTGATGTCAGGGCTTCTTATGAGATGAAGAAAATGATTAGATTTTTTTTGTAAAGTTTTGTGTGAAGCAAATTGCCCGTGAAATTCAAAATTATTCGGTGTTCTACATTTTAGCGATCAGAGTATGGTAAGTATAGTGTGAGATATGGATTAATTAATCTATAGAGTGTTCTGCTAGTTTAACGCATATAAGTTTTTTTTAAGATCTTTACTAAATTTCTAGATTTTAGCTATAGTATACCACGGACCTGCTATTAATACATAGAAGCTACCTTAGATATAGATGTACATAATATTGAAAATTATGAAGAATTCCTATTATTTCCATCAAAGCTTTATTTTAATTGTGAATAAATTCCTATTCTGTTTCTAACCTGAACTAAATTAACCTGCACAGTAAGAAAGAACCATCTGTCATTACCTTCTAGTCTATCCCATTTATCTTAAGGTCTACTTCCAGTCTAACCAAATACGGCAAAATTCCAGTATTTAACACGGAACCACCACCTGACCTCCGTAACCTGGCTTCAGAATACCGATATCCTAATTCTGGCGCGATATCAGACCGTTGCGAAGCTATTAAATTCACAACAACGGCAACTCTTAACCCTCAAAAACCGAATTACTTGTCCCAACACTGGCAATCTCGTATTCTAATACCAAAAGTACCCAATCGCACGATGACCGGCCTGCGATAACCCTCCACTGTCTAGTTAACCGAAGTTCACTCGGTCACTGTCTTACAAGGAAACACGCGGTCTTTGTGACCCTTATACGGCGCGGAGAGAAAGTCTGCGCAGTTAAGGGTTAAGTTATTAGATATTTATAGGCTTGATGTGTGAAAATTGGTTTATTGTGGGAGCTTGTTCCTGGCTGCTTTAATTTTGTATTACGTAGGAGACTAAACTTATAGGAGCTGTCACTTACGCGATATCTTCGATGATTATGCATTGTTATGAGCTCGCAATATTTCGAAGCTGTTGCAAACGCCATATTGGATGACCATGATGATGTCATCTTGCGATTATGGCGCTTAACTGACAGTATTCGTTTTAAACTATGAAAGCTTAAAACCTCGTAGGAGACTGTTTGAATTAGATCAAGGAATATTGGTATAGATATAATGCAGGTTTTCTGTGATGCAGGTACATATCTTCGAAAGGAGTTTTATACCTAACAAGATTTGTGTAGGTAGGTCCATATAGCCCTATTAGTACAAAGGGATTGCGAAAGGCATACGCGTATCTAGATTGACGTTAGTTGGATCAATCAAATCAGATTGTACCCAATTTAAAACTACGGAAATACAGATCAAAGGCCCGAATCGGATTTCGTACTGTAACTGGGTTTGAATACAAAAAATTGGATTTGGAAAGATTTATCGTGACATATTCGTACAGCTAAACAAAGACTATAATTATATTAATCTAATAATAGATGATGAGCCATAGTCTAAATTAATATTATCATCATCATCATCATTATTTCAGCCATAAGACGTCCACTGCTGGACATAGACCTCCCTCAGAAGGGGGGATTTGCTATAATCGCCACGCTTGGCAGGCGGGTTGGCGAACCCAGTATGGTTGTTACGAAGGTACAGAGAACGCTGCTGCCCATTCTCTGGTAAGTCCCTTAGTCGCCTCTTACGACACCTATGGGAAGATATGGGATGGTGCTATTCTTTACGTCCGACACCATACGGAAGTAATATTATGGATGTAGGAAATCGACTGCCTCGATGGTCTCTGGTACAAGCGCTTTTGCTGAGCATGATAACCAGGGTTCGATTCTTAGGTCGACCAAAGTGCAACTGGATTGTTTCCGAAATTTCTTCTTTAACATTTTAGAATTGTGCTCGGTTGATGGCAATAGGCTCACACCTTATTACATGGGACTTAAACATTACTGGTGTTTTGGGTGTTCTATAAGTTACCCCTGCCTAATACTTCGAGAATCACAGGCGTTATGTTACGGATACAAAGGCAGTATTGTAGTATCTTCATAATTACATCAATTCCATATTGAGATGTCCCATTATCAGCATTTATTATCTACCCACATATCATGGACTACAATAAGTCCTTACAGAAGGTTATCACCTGTTTCCTATAGTTCCGGAAGGAAGCCCCATGAGTCCTCACGTGCAAGGTAAACGCAAACCGATAACGCGGGTTGGCGCGTTTGTAAGGACGCTCTGATGGATGAGACAGGCCTGTATTGATTTTATGTCACATGTAGGAAGTTGGATGGGTAGTCAGTTTGGTAAATGGATAAGAATTGTTAGGTTGGTTAAAACTAAAGCGATCATTTATCAACTGGTTTAAAGAAGAGATTAATAGATAAATTCAAATGAATATCTTTGGAACTGAGTCGTGTGATTGCCGGGTTGGTCTTTGGTTGTAATGTTGTCTACTAATATAGGGTGTAAAAGTACCCTTAACGCAAACGAAGGGCACTTGTTCTCCTCATCACTGCGATTGTTTTTTTGTTCTAGACCATACCTGGGAACTCCCTAGTTACGGAGATATTGGGGGTCAAAGTTCCAAATTTTTCACATCTGTTTTTTGTAAATACTAGTTTTTCAGGTTATAACTTTACTTAAATTACCTCCATGACCCGTTTATTATTTAAAGCATCCACTAGCACAATGTTTTAAGAGTGCTACTTTGAGTTTTACCGTAAAATGTGATTATTAACCCCAAAAAAAAAGTCTTGGGTAGGGTACTTAGTTTGATGTATAGAATGCTTGGTTGACGGCTGTGTGCTGGGTTGATTTACACCCTGTATACATATTATAGTGTTGACTGCTTTGTTGGTCTAGTGGTCGCAAGCACGGTTGCTGAACTAGAGGTCCTTGTTTCGATTTCCAAGACGGGCAAACTGATATTGGGATTTCCATCTGGAATTACTCAGGGACAGCCACGGAGTCTAGAATTATGTCCCATGGCTTTTTTATATGGAACTAAAACATATCTGACAAAATTTCGGTGTATTAATAGGAACCTACACTCCTGCCAAACGCTTCGGGGATATTTATAATCCAAATGAGTCCTTTAAGATTTGCTCCATGACCTGGTGAACGTCAAAGAACTTATTTTAGATTTCCGAAAACCTCAACAGCTGTTGCAATACAGCTCGTAATAATTATATGTATGGTATAAAACCCCACAAACGTACAAAATATAAACATATTAGTAAATATGTCACTTATGTTGTTATTTGGTACTTAGGTGTAGGGCAATTTGATTAAATGAGTCGTGAATGACATTCAATTGTTGCATATACGCTTGTTGTAAGATACAGGCGGTTTGATATAACTAAGGTTTTCTACAAGGTCTATATTCCTTTGAGGATTAGGTACTTTGTCTTTAGGTTTTATTGCTTCTGTCTTATACAAATCCAGCGGTTTTGTTCTGGCACTATCCACAAAATTATTTACTAACTTTCCTACAATTATCTGTTGTCAAATCACGTGTTTTCAAATGCTTCTTCTGCCAATGCTTTTTGCCAAAAAAGAAACTCTTCTCCACGTTTATTATGCGCTCAACCAAAGTGTTGAACTCTTTCTCTTAAACACGTCTGCCTTCAAAGCAAGAGTGAACAGGCTTCTTTTAGCCACGATCATTCCATCGAAAACCTCATCCATCACTTTCGATCAAGCGTAATCGAGTTCAAGAGCATCCCCAATTATCAATAAAAAAAAATACTGTATAAACCTATGGAGCACGTGCAACACTATCTATGACATAAACAAAAAAAATGTATTGAAACTAAGAAAACCATCTGAAACTATTCAAAGTATGTCTTAAATACTTTCAGATGGCAGACTCATTCTAAAAACAAACCACAACCACCGTCTAACCGCAACAGTTACCAAACACCCTGTACACATTGTTTTGGGCGCGCAATCTGAGCGGAGACAGGCGACAAATCAAATTAATTAACGCACATGGACAACGGACCGCGGCCGCACTTTATATTGCATTAGCCGAATTAGGAGCAGACGGACTGGGTAACTCTGTGCGGGATTGACGGGAAACATGGGTAGCCGAGAAACATTTACATAAAAACATGTTGTACGCACATACATCTATACTATAATATTATAAAGCTGAAGAGTTTGTTTGTTTGTTTGTTTGATTGTTTGTTTGTTTGTTTGTTTGAACGGGGTAAACTCAGGGACTACAGGTTGGAATTGAAAAATTCTTTTAGTGTTGGATACTCCATTTATCGAGGAAGGCTTTAGGCTATATAACATCACGCCACAATCAATAGGAGCGGAGCATAAATGAAAAATGTTGCAAAAACGGGAAAAGATATTTCTTTTTGAGAGCTTCCGTTGCGTGCGCTGCGAAAACGGTTTAAGTTACGTAAATATCATGTATGAAGGAATTGTTCCTCTTTAAAAGTTCTAAAAAAAAGTCCGCGACAGTATATGTTTATCTTTTACGATTGACTCACTGTAACCAATTTTTTCATATTAAAATGTTAGGTTAAAAAGAATTATATTTTGTGAAGCTTATTTAACCCATATGGTATTAATCTATATCTAAATAAATGTGTTTGCTAGCACGAAAATTTAATATAGAATATTTGTGCCCTTTACTCTATACAGTTTAAACAAATATCTTAGAAGATATCGCAATGTAAAAAGCGCGTGGCAGTCATTCGGTCCGGTCCGGTAGGTCTCTTACCTTTCCTCTATAGAGGAAAGGTAAGATTTTTTGTTTGTTACGAATACGATATAGCTCAATTTAATAAGTTGGATAGTCGATTTATCTAGAAAGGTTATAAGCTATATTATGTGTTGCAGACGAAGTTGCGTGGGTCAGCTAGTAGTTACATAAACTCGCAAAACCACAGAGTGGTACCTGCTACGATCCTTAAATTCCTTTAATACATCTCATAAATCATCAACATCTTGCTGCCCGACTAGGGCAGGAAGATATAATTAGTCCATACAACATAATTTGGGGTCGCATATCACGTGTTTTTTCACTCTCTTCTCTCAATCGTCTACTCCTTTTTCCATTTTCACATAATTTCTCACACAATTCATTCATCTATATACACATCTTCTAAATTTTATCTGGTTAAATAAAAGAAGTAATCGAAATGAAAATACCATTAATTCCGATGCAAAAGCACCAAGTACCAAAATTGAAGTCATGTCTATACATTCGATGAAAAAGATCATTACCACCTAATACCTCAAACAAAATGCTTCATACAACAGCTTCTGTATGCATTACAAGACTACCCATACAAAGGAACTCATCACCATAATTTACAAGCCCGTAACTTACATCGATGCCTCTGTTTCGCCGACACTCATCCTCATGAATACATCGGATGAAACATTTGCATTACAAAAGACTGACAAGAATGGTGAACATTCTAAAGAAGACCATAAAGTCATGTTTGTTTTACTTTCAGAAAACACGTTCATATTTTAAAGGAGACTTGAAAGGCAGGGAATTCTGTTGTTCTTATGAAAATCTGTCAACATTCAATGACTAAACAGTCGTGGCTACCGATGGAATCGTGCAAATATCAACAATTAATTAATGGAACAATGCAACATTGCAATGGCGAATAGTAATTAATATTTAACTATAAATATGCACGTTTGTAATGAGAATTTTAATTAAGATCTCTAGCATTCTGTAGGCAAAGACTTTCGCCTATTGTTCGTTGGAATTAGTCACTTTCATCGACAAATAACTCTAGAATTAATGTCAATAAGGAAAGGGGAAACAAAGTCTCAACTAATCTATCTCCAGGATCAAATGGATGATTCTCACTGAGATTAGAAAGGGCTGGACATGCTGGAATACGATATAATTAATTAGTAAAAGTGGTGGTGGTTTTTCACGCGAAGCTGTGGCTAGACCACGGCGAGTGCAGGCAGGCCAAGGAGGCGCTTCCCGCAATCGACGCCCGCCTCACCAAACAAGCGCTCCGGCTATAGTTAGCCGGAGCGCTTGTTAGCTGCAGCTACGCACAGTGACGGCCGCCATCACTGGACACGGTACTTTTAACAAGCACCTCTTTGTTATAGGAGTCACAGATAGTCCTCTGTGTCGAGCCTGCATGGAGGAAGAAGAAACAGCAGCCCACGTGCTCCTGCACTGTACGGGGGTTGCCCCATACAGGGCCAAGTACTTCGGTAACCCAGGTACTCTCCGCGAGATTGTCATTAACACCAAGGGTTTGCTGGCTTTTCTCGGGGAGCTGGGGTGGATCGAATAAGATTCCCACCCGCACGCAAAATACGCGCTCAAGGCGTGGAGTTGCGGACACTAGCCTGATGCATCTATCTATCTATCTAGTAAACATTGATATAAAAACTAAAGATACGGTCGTCCGAACATTTGCTCGACGCGTTCGCCATACAGAGAATTGGTGTAGTCTGCTCGTTAACGTAACCTTGTATAAGCGGCGTGGCATTTTCGAGGTATAAAGAACATAAATAAAGCTTTTAATAAAATTTACGACCGCACCCGAAGAGAGCCGATCGTGGACTAGTTCACTTCGGCTTAGGAAAGACCTAATTGGGACCGCGTTTGTGGCGTCATTTTAACATGCCGTCTGCCCAGTCCTTACGCAGTAATATATATTATGTAAGTCAATGCTAGTAAAAGTGGTGGCGAGATGACCTGGACGCGTACCGCGTGGGCTGGTTGAAGGAGGCAAAGAAAAAGAGTTCTTCGAAGAAATTGAGAGAGGCCTTTGCCCACCAATGGGACATAACAGGCTACAGGCAATAAAAAAATGTGTAAAAGTGCAACAGATACAGAGGAAGAAAAGAACTTCGAATTATAGAATTTTTTTAATCGTCAAAATGTAAGTTGATCCCGATATCTTTCTGTCAATCCGAAGTGTCGATCCAAAAACAAAATAGAAACGACTCGAAATTCAATATGCATTTCTTTGTCTTTCGCAAAAATCACAGAACAGTGTGCCAGCATTCCAATTCGTGTCTAGCTTACGACTTTTATTTACATACCCTTGTAGGGTTGCCACAAAACCTCAATATCGAGTCCCAGCTGCTAAATATTCAAGAGAACATAACTCACAGCTGTCAGTACCTCTTGTTGAGTGGTGACAACCCTGAGGAAGCTAATGTTTTATACAACAGATCGATGATTGAATGAGGAATATTGTAAATCAGAACTGAAATGTATTGATACAAATGTACAGTTGGAAAATTTGATATAGGTCGTTTCGACACGCAATGTAAGTAACGGGGCTTTCAGTGATGGGTATCTTATTAATTTATTATAACATAACATCACGCCTGTAATTTCCAAAGGGTTGGGCAGAGGTGTACCTCATAGTACACCCAAATTTCGCCAGTTATATTAAAGTCCCATGTAATAAAGGGCGAGCCAATTTCATCAACCTGGCATATAGCCAGATTCCGTAACTGCTATTGAGAAATTCGTGATTGAAAACCCAACAAAATTTTACATGACCTAGGAATCGAACCTAGAACCTCATGCTAAGTAGCTGCACTAGACCAACGAACCAGCCAATAATTGCTATAGGTACTGTGTACGTATAGGTACTGAAAATCTCCTTATCGCATAGGTAGATGAGTTCATTAGAAGTTTTATAAAACCAAAAACTGCATTCGAATAATTAATAATTCATACCAGACTGTTTCTTTAAAGCAAAATTGTATTGCATAAATCTCTTGTTACAACAAACTCAAGCCTAATCACTAAAAGAAGACCCACTTTTCCTTTCATTTCACACAGAAATTCAGCATGCAAATTAGAAACAATAAGTAAATTGTATGTACCATTGTTTACAAAAAAACAATAGATAAAGTCGTGTAAACTTTACTATACGGCCTCCTTACGCAACAGGTAGTCTAAACAACGCCATCTAGCGGAAATAGAAAGTGACTATGCAAATAAATGACGGCAGAATGGATGCAGATCTGCGTCTAGTGTCGCTAACTAGTCTTCCTGAAGTAAAACTTGTGTTTAGAAATGGTGGAAGTTACAAACTTTGTCATAAAAACGTTTTTATCACTTATTATTCGATCTTTTTCTAGAAACTTCTGTTAATTTATCAAAAAACTAAAATATTTCATTACAAAAAATTCTGTAAGATCCAAAAAGTATTCCAACCACTGGTAGGCCCCGACGAGATTCGAACTCGTGATCTCCTGTTTACTAGACAGGCGCTTTAACCAACTAAGCCACGGCGCCCTTGCACAACTTTACGAAATACGAGTATCAAAGATAAAACTCACTGATGCTACGTAAAATCATATCATTAAAATAAATTAGGTAGGTATTGATTGTAGTTAATTAATATATCATGCTCCACTAATAAAACTGATAGCATCATATATTATACAAAACTATTCTCAAAGAAAAACATGTTCTAAAAAATAACATCGAACGTGAATGAGCTATAAACAATATCAGGAATGACGTTTCACCGCCTTCTGAATATTTATGTATAGTCAATATGTGCATACATAGGTGCATCAATTCACGCCATTGTCTCATGGGGGTAAGCAGTAACTATAGGACGCCACCTGCTACGATCCTTACATACTCTTAGTTTGGATTCCTGACTCCCACACCACACACACTTTTTTTGGGGTGTGGGAAATCATCAAATAACCCCTCCCGTTCTTGCGCAGAGCGAAAGGAAGTGTCAGACTTCTACTGACTAAAAACCACCCATGTTCCTTCTTAGCCCTTCATGTCGAGGCCGCGGTATCTCTTGCGAACAACCCGCAGCCCCGACGGGCGTACCTTTGGACCTCTTTGGATATTTGAATCACTTCTACAATGTAATAATTGTACTTTGTAGGAGAAAATTAATCTTTGTTATTATTACTCCTTTGCTTCGTGCATACATCTGGTCATACGCGCATACTGGTTGCGAGTACTACACACTACAGACCTAGCCTTTTTCGTCGTCTGCCTAGCCTTTTCCCAACTATGTTGGGGTCGGCTTCCAGTCTAACCGGATGCAGCTGAGTACCAGTATTTTACATGGAGCGACTGCCTGTCTGACATCCACAACCCAGTTAATACTAGGTAATACGATACTCTATGGTGAGACTGGATGTCAGAATTTCAGGTCACTGACTACCTGTAACGACTGCCAAAGCTCTATATATGGCAGCCGGGACCAACAGCTTAACGTGCTTTCCGAGGCACGGAGGAAACTCGGTATGTCGGGCGGTCACCCATCCACAGACCGACCTAGGCAAGCACAGCTTTACCTAAAAATCGACCCGAGTGGCAGTTCTTATTAAGCCACGAGCTCCTCCTTTTAGCGAGACCTAGCCTTTTTGTAGAACATAATAAACAAGGTCAGTGTGTATATTTTCTTCTAGGGTGTCCCCTCCTGTCGTGTCCCCTCATACTACCCTTAGCAAGAACTCAACACATTCCATCTTTCCAAACCCGCTACCTCCTCTATCTTACATACCCTAACACAGCTAATGCCTCAATTGGCTAGCTTAGCGCCTGACACTACAACTACAGCACGTTATGCGTGCGCCGGCGCAGGAATGTCACCGGCTGTCAACACGCAAACTATTCGTAGCGCGTTATGTAACGCTGTTGAGTGTTGCTGTATCCGTTCGTGATTTACATACGCGTGTAGCTTATATAGATGTGGTTAAGAACTTATAATATGAGCATGTGAATTTGTTGGGCTTATTATGGCTGCTAGCAACTTTTTCCTAGTATTCCTAGTAGCGACTTTTGGGAACCAGCAACAGATTTCGATAACAGCTAACCACAACATAGTTGGGAGAAGGCTACAGTATTTTTTCCTATAATTGTTATTTCTTACTGCGGTACTCAGAGATATTTAATGATTACTTAAGCCGTCAGTTAGTAAAGATTTGACATACTTTTGTATGACAAACCTTTAAAAACCTTTACTAAGTCATGGCGAGTAATCATTAAAGCTCTCTGAGTGCGGCAGTTTGTGTACTATACTCTAGTTTCTTTCAACCACCGTTCAATATCAACATAATACATTACTTTGTTCCTTTTCTTTTATTTAGCCGTAGTGATTGAGACAGAGACCAATGCAATTGTATTTTTTTGGTTTTATTGTTATATTTTACCATTTCATTTTAGGTTGTGTGAGACCAACAAATATGTTTTCTATCTTTCCTAACTGAGACTGTCGTCGCGCTGAATTTTCTCACACAAAACAAACTGTTTCTAAAAATAGCACGTTATTGACTCACCTCATATTTTTGTCACTTCACACTTTATATTTTCAGATATGGTTATTAAGAACACAGAATCTTCCTCTACTTGTACTAACACTACCGTTAAAAACAATTTAACGCCATCACCTTTCTGCCACCCGTTTGTTTATTAATGTTTGTTTTGTTTTTCTTTTGTCAAACTTTTTGTTATCAACGGGTTTTTTACATTAAAATTGAAACCTCAGTTCAATGGCCGTATTACATTTTTGTTGAAGTTTGATGTTTTTGTTACAGGTTACGTTATAACGAAAAAGTTTTTATTTGTTTAAGAATTCGTTCTTATAGTAATTTTTTTTCGGAGGTAAGAAGTAACTCGCTGGCGATTTTTTTACGGAGACTGCCGAAATAATTAGGTTATGAAAAAAAGAAGACTGCAAGCCAGGGAATATTTTGAACCAATCTGACAAAAGAGAGAAGGATGAGGATAGAAAAATCACACAGTCAAAGGATGTATTGATGAAAGGCTGTTGAAGAGTTGAGTGGGGTGACACGGGCAAAATAATTTAGGAATTCAGTTAAAAACATAACTTCTTCATTAATAAACAAACTTTATAAACAGACAATCCAACTGAAACAATACTACATACTTCCACAGGTTGTGTAATAGACATCATAAATAGTCTCATCGCTACACGTGACCGCAACAGACGTAACGGTCTCAAATTATCACGCAAACGCAATTGTTTACACAAATATAGAAATACAATAGCCAAACCTAATGTAGTTAGTTTTTCTATTTCACACTGTTGGTTACATTACTTTTATCGACATTTTCGTTTAGAAATTCAAGGTTTACGAGCAAAACAATAGATGCTTGGATATGGATCAAACAACCTGAAAGAATGCTAATACTATTGTTGGTCCCGGCTGCCATATATAGATCTTTGGCAGTCGTTACAAGTACTCAGTGACCTGAAAGTCTGATAACCAGTCTTACCAAACAATCGTATTACCCAGTATTAACTGAGTTGTGGAGGTCAGATAGGCAGTCACTCCATTTAAAATACTGATATTCAGCTGCATCCTGATATTCATGGGAAAAGGGTAGCTATGCAGAGAATGAAGATATTTTACTATTTCAAACTTTTATTTTCTTCCATCGTAAGATATTTTAATGGAACTAGGTTAACGACCGTATCAAGTTCAAGTTCGAAATCCAATCATGAATAACCCCATATCGAGATAGCTCCGTATCGATTACTTGACCTACTTTTGGCTGTCCATGGCCCAAATGGCTATGTGTTCTACCCCAACCTACTAATCGGTTAAATTGTTCCTACCACGCGCTCCGTACTGTACATAGAGTGATAGAAGCCATTATCATATATGTCATGTCATATGCTGAAGTTATTTTTTGTAAAGAGTCAAACCAGTTATAACAATGTTATGGCAATTCATTAACTGCATTGGAGTTGGAGCCTATTGATTTTTTTCCTATAGTATAAGCTAGGTACCTTACCTATAAGTTGTGAAGACGTCTTTTATTTAATGTCACTATTCAATCTTACGCTAGGTACTAAATAGAATAAACCTTATATAGGGTGTAAAAGTACCCTTAACGCAAATGAAGGGGACTTGTTCTCCCCACCACTGCGATCATTTTTTTGTTCTAGACCATACCTGGTAACCTCCTAGTTACGGAGATATTGAGGGTCAAAGTTCCAAATTTTTCACAGCTGTTTTTGTAAATACTAGTTTTTCAGGTTATAACTTTTCTTAAATTACCTCCATGACCATACTATTCAAAGCATCCACTAGCACAATGTTTCAACAGTGCTACATTGAGTTTTACCGTAAAATGTGATTTTTGACCGAAAAAAAAAGTCGTTTACCAGCAACATTTTTTTACGTAGGGATACTTAGTTTGATGTACAGATTGCTTGGTTGTCGGCTGTGTGATGGGTTGATTTACACCCTGTATTGATATCACTGTTGTATTCATTCAAATACTTAAAAAATTAAAATACCACTCCCCGTCAGTTTTACGTATCCTCAAATCCCCCGTACAGGGACGCAAAACATTTTGCAATACCTATCAAAGAAGTCCATTCCAACCAGTACACGCTTCACATCTCCGACACCACGACACCCCGGTAATTGAATAGCTTTCACGATGCGTGCCCATGGGAATATTTCAGTATTGTCTGTGCCCCTGACGTGTGATACGAGAGCAAATTTAGTATGTGGCGTGTGAAAGTCACTGAATGGAATTATAATGGATTTTTTGAGGTTAGAAAATAGTGCAGAAATTGGGTGTGCGTGATTTTTAAGAGGTTTGGCACACTCTTAGTATCTATACATATAATAAATCTGTAGAAAAATCTTTTTTGTACATCGAAAATATTTTAAAAAAAAATTGTCAGGGTATTAAAGTATAACCAACAGAACACATTTCCAGCATTTTTGGAATTTTTGTCTGTTTGTCTGTTTGTCTGTTTGTCTGTTTCGATGACTAAGCATCACGTCAAATTTACGAAACGAATGTAGATAACTTTTATACATAAATATTGTGCGTAACTTGGGCTATTACTTAGTCTTTGTTTCATCCTAATCGGTGCTCTCTATCAAAAGATATATGCATTTATAGTTTTCAAGAAGAACTTATCATTATGGTCAAGAATGAGACAAGCAACGACATCTATTGAACGAATATGGTAGTGGTAGTTATTAATAAATGCCTTCACAAGATAACTTTAAATAAGTAATGATAGCAAAAGGTACGTAGATATTAGTCTAAATGACGCTGTTTTCAAAATCTACATAGCCTAAGCCTAAACCCTATAGTGTGTTTGATCGCTCTTTTTTAGCAGTTTATCTTCGTCTTCGACAGATGGCGTTATTCATTTGATGTCATTTTCTAAACCGCGGTGTAATTAAATAAACATATGTTTCATGAATAGTCAACAAATAAAGATTTACCAATTACACAGTATAAAAATACAATTTTTTTTAAACTAAATTAAAATTGGATAAAACCCACGGCATATTTTGTTTGTACCGTGTGGGAATCGAACCTGCGACACGCAGTGCTACTGTTAATCGTCCAGCCACTGCACCAAACATGTCTTTATATAGATGTGGTGTGTTGTTAGCCCTATGTGTCGAGGCCGCGGTATTTCTTTCGAACAACCCGCAGCCCCGACGGGCGTCGGTCCTTGGGAGCCCCTTCAATGTTGCTGATATCCCTTTGAGACGCGCGTGGAACACGAACGCGCCTCCATCGTCATAGGACTGACGAACGATTAACTAGCCCGTTACTCACCGTTCACAGGCCCGCGCCTACGGTGGCCGGAAGCCATCACGTGGCCCCCGATGCCCGGAGCGTCTCCCGCGGCGGCTGGGAAGAGGGGTTGTGTCCCTCTTACGTTCACCTCTTTCGCTAGCATTACTGCTTCGCAGAAGGAGGTGACGGCGTTCCATTTCAGATTCGATGTCCCAGACTCGGTACAGGTACCTCTCGAAACAGCCTCTAATCCCCCCTTTTTTGTGGTTCGTAAATTATCAAATGACTCATCCCGCTCTGGGCGGAGCGGAAGAAAGTGTCAGACTTCTACTGACTAAAAACCACCCACGTTTCTTCTTAGCTCTTTGTGTTTCGGGGCCGTGGTATCTCTTGCGGACAACCGTCAGCCCCGGCAGACGACGGCAGCAACAATTAAGGGGCCCCAAAGGACCCCTTAATTGTTGCTGACATATCTTTGAGGCGCGCGTGGAGCACGAACGCGCCAACGACAGTACCTGTCGACTATAATGTACCTGTTTCAAATTTCTTCAAGATCCGTTCGGCCGTTCAGACGTGGTTGATTAACAAACACCCATCCATCTAAACTTCTTATTTTCTACAGCGGCAGTAAGTTAACGCAGGGCAATGATTTAACGTACTTTTATCTAAGCGACGCATTTTAGTTCCCGACAAGCACGCGAACGAAGTCGCGGGCACAGCTAGTATGAAAATAAATTATGCTTTTTATTACGTTTGGTAAGTATTATTAAGCAGATACCTTCATCATACACGTGACAATTATAAAAGAAATAAATGTAATATCGTCATAGGACACTTGGCTAGTCGTGGTGATGGAAAACCATGCTGCATGATCCAGCATGGTTGTCGAGTGATGGCAGAGTGAACGACCAGGACCAAATAAGACACACACAGACCAAGGAAGCATAATTCAATAAGAAGGAGACCTATACGAAACAGCGTCGCCAACTAAACCGTCGATGTTGATCGTCATATATAGTGACATCAGCTATCACCTATTTTTGATCGTCATAGTGACATCAGCTATCACCTATTTTTGATCGTCATAGTGACATCAGCTATCACCTATTTTTTTTACTTGGGCTACTTCTAACGTTGCTCTTTGCAGAAAGTAAAATCTGGCAAGTATCTAAGGAAGTATTGGCATAGTTTCACACAGCCATAATATGACATATGATATAGTCGACTCCTACTTCACCTACAAATTACAGCAAATTAAGCGTAATGGAAAACTTATGCACCTATTCAGTTCCAATTAGAATTTGTCTTCTAAGCTCAATTGTTGAACCGAGACGGCGCCAGTGACGTAATTATATGCAACTGTCATTGTTATTCAATATCATAATTAAATCTTTTGTTAGTAAACAATGTCCGCCCGGATATAGTGAGTTTTCGTTACGAATTGATAGTGATATCAGAAATTGATGATCTCTTTTATTTCTATGAAAGGTATATAGGTATCTAAGACCGTGTCGTAAGGGTTTCGTAATAATTGACAAATGGGAGCAGTGGAATTAATGTCATAAATAAGGGCTGAATTAAACTAATTTGAACTCAAAGAGCAACAATAGTAACACGATAATTGCACAATAGTCACGCTTGAGAAATTATTTGTAATAGCAATCAGTCAATCAATTTCAAATTGAAAATCCTAGATACTTGTAGTACGCAAAGGCTTGAAGCTCCAAAAGAAGGCACATCATTTAGACCACCAATTTGAAGAGCACCCATGAGCGTATCACCCACATAATATCGTTAGAGGAGTAGAAAAGTATTTTTATTGAACACCATCATTACGTGTTTCTTCAAATAAGCTGATCTAATCGCAGATTTCAGCAGAATTAAAGACGAGATCTAAACAATAAACTAACACCAAAAACTTTGCGCTTAGACCAGTGACTACCACAAATCCACAATGTCTCATTATTTGTGTTCTCACGGTCACTGTTGTGCAACAATGTATAAGGGAAAGGTGGGTGAGATCATAATATTAATTCGCACTAAGTACTCTTATCGAAACGTAAATCTTTCTTCTTTCCCTGGCAACTTTTTGAAATACCATCGTCATAATTGCGATGCAAATACAACGCTTTCGCGAATTACTTTCTCAGTGATTTTGTTTGTAATCGTTACGAAAAGTGAGATAAAAGTAATTATGGTGAACAGTGTTATCTATGCGTACTTGCTTCGAGTGGAAGTTATTAAGGAGCACAGCATGACGGTACATTATATGCAAATGATGCTCAGGCTTTATCATGAGGAGATGAAACAACGGCTATTGAAATGAGCTAACATACAAGTGCGGACCTCGTAAAGTATAACTTGCAGGTACTAAAATTGCAATTTATATAAATGAAGATGTAGTCTAATCATTGTTTCTTCAATGTGTGTCTTGAGAAAGCAACATAAGAAAGATAGAAAACGAAGACAACAAACGTAATAATAGTGAAGTGAGTGTAAATGAAGAATAAACATGAACGATAATTACTAAATTAATAACAAACAATACAAATATTAAAGAGCCATTAATGATAACAGATCCAAACCAGCAATTCCAGCAAAGGTACAATTTACGAAGAGTAAACATAACATGTCAAATGCCCATAATTAAATTACAGCTACACCCTTCAGGACGGAAGTAGGAAGCACCAGTCACGGCTGAGTGACAGCGACCAAACAATGGTCTCGTAATGGCTTACACATGTTATTAAATGAAGGTATGTCAAAACAAAGTGGATCTAAATGTGTAACGAACCTATTGTGTTGACATAAGTGCATATGATGATGATGAAAAATTTACTGATGAAAGTATTGAAAATATTTTGGAAAATAAATCTTAAGGAACTTCTAAATGTGACTGTAACTATATGCAATATGCAAACCTTCATAGACAATATAGGCTGACTCGAGACACTACATTTATTTAATACTTTAAGAAAGAGTAGACCTATTAAAGAATACCCTAACGAATTGAATAAAAGCAGACGGCATAATGATAACATCATAAAATAAGGAAGTATTACGAAATCATCCTATTGACTTACAAACTCATCTGAACCAATACAAACCAAAAACCTACTTAAAGGTGACATCTTTGAAACGGAATTCCGATGTCGTAACTAAACGGACAATGTTCGGAAATAACAAAAATATCATTGCAAAGTTTTTGCAATACCAAACAGAGGGAAGCACTGTTGTTGTGCAAACAATTCGGTTTCGTGACATAAGGGGTCAATCGAAAACACCCGCTGATATGTCTGAGAAGATTTGTAAGAAATACCAAGAGATGACAACAATGAGAGACATTGTCTTTATTCCTCGTAAATACACTGAGTTGGATGTTGCTTCGGACATTTTAGCAGTCTAACAGAGACTATTAAAATCATCGTATCAAAATGTTGGTTTAATTCCACACACACACAGTCAAACTTTAAATATATGTCTGCATTTGGCATGCCAATTTAGCCAAGTTCCAATTTAATGCTATCTGCACTTGGTATTTCTATTAGAAATTATTATCCTCACAAAACCGATACCACTTCCTACGGAACCTAGCCAATTAACGATTTCCTCGATTCAAAAAGTAATAGCTTCAACTCCTAATAACCTGACTTGACGCGATAAATAAGTTTCACAGTCAACCACTTTATTAATTAGTTCCTACAAACATAAGAAAGTTCATAAATAAATCTAAAAGTCTAACTTATATGATATGTAGATAAATAAAGCACAGATGTGTCAGAAAAGAGACACTTATGTTTTCGATTCAATTAAATGCTTGTGTTAATAGTGCTTCCTTCAACACTTTCTTCGCTAATAAATCCTCCAAGAAGCTATAGAACCACTAATAATAATGAACTTGAGAGTCTGCATTATGCGCCACGGCGTCATCATTTGTTTCATTTCTAATATTATGCTACATTGACTGTGGCTTTGTTTCAAGACATGATTTCACATGTTGTCATACTATAACACGTTTGTGAAGCGAGAAAATAGTATTACGTTTTGTTTATGAATAAATGCGAAGAATGTAACTTTGATACACTGCGAGATTTAACAAGGGCAATAGAATTTAATGACTTTGTGAAAAACCTTTGGAAGCATCGATCTCAAAATGACTTTTCAAATTGAAAAGTCCTTATAGGTCCTTAGTAACAGTGGAGATGAAATGATCAACGAAACCTACTCATATTGTTGATCGAGAGTAGTGTAGTGCAGCTATGGCAAGCCTGCTTATGCCTAGACTTCCATATGCAGCTGGTGGCGATTCCAGCTAGGCTAATTAAAAGCAAAATAGGCATAGGCTCTTTAAAATACACATAAAATATAAAAAGTTGACAGGAAAATATAGCAATCGATCAAGAAATTGCTTTCGAACCTGTGAAGCGACTCATCAAGTCAAATTAAAATTCAACATATACATTTCTATTGTCCAATTGGCTGGAGACTGCTTTATTTTGTATTAATTAATACCGAAACGATAGCGAAAGTGGACTTTTGATTTCTAACCTTTCTATTAACTAGTGAAAATCATCAAAAAACCATTGTGGGAGTCACAACTCGACCAATATGGTATAGCATAGCGCCCACTTACATGTGAATTTGTCAGATGTTAATATAATTGGTGGCAATAAAGTCAAAAAAAAATTGTTTGTTTTATAACTATTACTGTTATGTCATCATCATCAGCCAAAAAAGCAAATTCTGGATATGGTCTTCACCTTAAAAGGGACCATGACCGTAGTTACTATGCCGTTCGCTTAGGAGACGAAGAAACAACATAAGTGGGATGAGCAATGCATCCAACGCAAACTAGTAAAAACACTGCTTCCGGCAACACCAATTGTGATTTTGATTGACTTTGACAAATTAATATTGAAGTATAAAAGTGAATTCTTTCGTGGAAGCAAAAAGATAAGCGTATAACAGCAGAAGCGTAAGCAGCTGACATAATAGAGCACTTCCTAATTCAAAAGTTCAATCCATATGTTCCGCTAATCCATCTTCATCTACGTCAGCTATTTACGAAACCGCAATGACAGAAAATGATGCTGTTACAAGACAAATTGATGAATTAGGTAAAAGATGGCTCGATCGCGTGCCAACGCCTTTCTACTTGTGTTTAATATGAGTTACGCGAAAATTGCACCGTTTTCACACAACGTTGGGTAATGTAGATATTGAATTAGATGTAATAGCTTTACTGGAGGGTCTTATACGATAAGCTTGAGAGATTCAGTTTAAGATAAAGAGACAGGACAGGAGGAGGGAAAATGAAAGAAGAAAACGTGTTATGCCAACTCCAAGTACAATGACACAAGGGCAGAAAGATGATAATGACTTGATTTGTAAACATAATATGAAGATTCTGAATCAACTCGATAAAGTATCGAAAAACATAGACAGATTACAAGTCACTGAGAATTGGCAACTGCGACATATATCCGGAAGACAAGTCCTACTAAGCCGTGTTTTTGAGACCATTTATCAAATCCAAAAGTGGATACTCTAAACTGCTGTCAGTTGCACTTTTGCTTTTTCCAAATCTGGGAAAAGTTATGAGGTACAGAATAAACGGATGTCGAAGTTTCCGCGACATAATGCGTAAGAGTGCGCGTGGGTGGACACGAACAAATTGGATTGTCTTCATTCTAATGCTCGCTTTGTGTCCGATTATAATCGACACTATTAGCGTTGTCTGCTCGACTGCTTAATTGATGTCTTGCCATATTTGAATGACATTTTTACGACTGCAGGCATCAAACAAGGTATTAATTGAGTGGATATTTTTATTTTTCTAATTGCTGCCTTTATTTGGCTTTACAAACTTTTGTTCTTCGTAATCAACGTCTTTGTCGTCATCTGGACTATTTTCAGGTAAGGTTGATTTTGTATAAAATATCAATATCCCGTCTTTCATCAGCAATGCTTGTATGTAGATATGTCATTCCTTTATTCATTTCCCAGTAAACTTGTATTTCCGCGCAGAACAATTACTAAGAATGAAATTCAATGGTTACAATACCGCTATCTGGTACAATCAGCTATTCAAAACATCTTTTGTTTAGACCCTCATATCTTCGACTTATTGTCAAGTAGCCGTAGAACATTACAGTCTTCTTAAATGACAAAGGAAGTGAAATCGAAGGATTATCGATTTAGCTAAACAGCTATTCAAAATACTATAATCATAATGCTGTCAGATGACATTTATGATGCACACCTCAGGGTGTTTCCAAATGATAGTGAAACCTAGACACAAAGGCACCCAAAGTTAGCACAATAGAAGACGAAAGCAAGTGAGATTCTATCGACATGTATCCTGACTAGCCGGAGGCTGGACTGTATTAATTATCTCGTAACTACAATAGTACGAAGAAAGTTGTAGTCTCGATGCGAATTCGTAACGTTACGTATTATGCTTTCATTGGCGTTAATAAAGCATTTGATTACAAAGTTGTACTTGCGGTTCGGAATCTAAACATTGTTAACGATGTTGAAGATAAGATATCTGACGGACGGCAATGTAAAGTTTGTATTAGTTTATTTAATGGGATAGGCAGTGATAATTAAAAACTTTCGAGTGCTGTAATAAGATTCGGTTTGCGTGTACAATGACGTGTTATCGCACTATCGAAGGCTAGCGAATGAACTTAGAGGAATGACAAAGATACGCTGAATGTCACTTTCTTTGATAGTTTATTTTTAACGAGCGATTGCAATGTTAAATCAATTTCGTTCATCATCGACGATTTTTCTTAGGTTTTTTTTTATGGCAACATAGAAAACATAAATGAATAATGTTTTCTATGGCAGGAAGAGAAAGTAAATGGAATTGATAATGAGGGATGCTCGATGGGAATTGGACGAAACTGCATTACGCCGCCTGCTACGATCCTTACATACTTCTTTTGCTTCATCCACGTTGCCAGTTCTAAACACCTTTACTTTTCTGAGCAACATCATCAATAAGGCCAGTGTAGACAATTAAATCCCATACTTAACATCATTATTCTCTTCTTATCTGATTTGGGGTCGGCGAAGCATTTCTTCTTCTTCCATTCTTCTATATTAATTCTCATCTCATCAGACTTTTCTTGCCATCCAACCCATTAAACCCAAAGCAGTATGATATCCCATACTTAGTAACCTACCTGTAATGTGTAAATTTTCTGTTCTAGTATAAAAATCTTTCAAAATCTACGGTTAAATTGGAAGATTAACTTGATCTTCAATAAAGACATTAAAGAGTAAGCAGACAAGAAACTCAAAGTAAACAGTAATTTCCTTTGGAGAGAGGCAGTAAATAATTTTATCACTTAAGTCGGTAGTATGGACAAAATCATCGCGTGCATGAAGCCCAAATTGACCAATAACACACAAACAATCGAAAGTAAAGTACCGGTGAAATTGTAGCATTTTACTTAATAAATGTTTTGGACTTTCAAAACGATTTGAGTTTTTTTTACTTTTTTAAAAACTATTTGAAAATAACTTTCATATGGTACGACTTTTTTCGTGAAAAAAGTGTCATTGTTGATGTTTGTGGCTTTCGATTTGTTTTGGTCATCCAAAGAACTATAAGATAAAACAGAAAAATAACTTTATTATTTGCCAAATGTGCTATCTAGTACTGTACGGACAATGTCCTAGTGCCTTAAACATAATCTATTTATGTACAAAATCTTTTCAGTGTCCGTGATGGTACCTAATTAGATTTGCTGGAATGGTCCAATCAGTAGCACAATCTTCGGTAAGCGTACTATTTTAAAAAGTTACAGAAAAAGCTCTATAAACCTGATATCAAAATACCCTTTTTTTTTGCGGGTGGAAAATCATCAAATAACCCCCCCCTCCCGCTCTTGGGCAGAGCGAAAGGGAGTGTCATACTTCAACAGACTAAAAACCACCCATATTCCTTCTTAGCCTTTCATGTTGAAGCCGCGGTATCTCTTGCGAACAACCCGCAGCCATATCAAAATACTTCTGTTACAAACCTCACATAATAATCACTAATGAGATCAACACATCACACGCCTTCACTTTCGTTACTATTTTTTTTTTTTTTTTTTTTTTTTTTTTACTATTATTCACATCAAAATTACATCACGCAACAAAAAGGATAATTTAACATAACATAAGCATAATAGTTACAAATAGGAAAATATGGTCCGGAGGAACAAAACCACAGAGTATTAATCAGACCAGAAGAATAGGTGCTCTCATCCTAACAATGGGTAATCACGCCAAATTGAGCTTTAATACGATTTAAAACAAAGTAAGAGTAATTTTGTTAATAAATCGATGTTTAATAAAATGAATGTTTTTGTTCATCGCGTTGATTAATGATGTACGGACAACAGGTCGAAGAGAAAACTGGTTGTGTGTTAGGTCGGTTGTCCAGTAAAAGATAAATGTTTTTTGCTATACTGTAGCCCATCATAATTATATAGATGCAGCAGCACGTAATACGAAAGTGGACTTTTATTCTTGGCTTTACAACGTAATACGAAAAGGAAAGAACATCACCTAAACATATTATAGGTTATTTCTTACACAGTAAATGCATTTCGGAAAATCCTCAGTTTTTGTTGAAAACCTTTTTATATTTTTCCAAAGTTTGGGATTTATGTGCGGAAAAAGTTTTTGAAACAGATAGAATATTATGGCTCAGAGCTACCACGCACCAAATATCGTCAATATCAGTCGGTTATAGCTTTCTATACACCACACACCTTATCAAAACTTTTTCAAGGTGCCCAAATTTATCTGACAGCAAAAAAAGATGTACCACATAGATGCAAAATATCTTTTTGTGTCGTTCATTACGTGGTTCACAAAAAGCTGAGATGAAAGTGATTGAGTTCGCTTTCGTGCGATGGACAGACTTGTTACGGAGTAAGATACAGTACAGAAGGATCACGAGCCAAATCGGAGATCGATGAACAATCTGGTCGGTAAGGTGACTATAACCCACTCTTTTTAAATTAAGGGTTGAAGAAGCGTCAGAAACGAACTAAGGCATGCAGGAGTGTAGGTAGCAAAGTACCTACTAGCGTAAAAGACATTTGTGTGAAAGATACTTGCGCGAAAGAAATCTCAACTGTGCCATATCGAGGAATGTAAGGTTTAAAGCTCCAGAATATTTTCAATTATGTTTTTGTTAAAGGACGGAAAGTCCTCAACCAACACGTACATTGGTCGAACAAATTAATTTGTCACTGAATTAAAAAAATACAGGAGTTGCACACGATTTTCTATTTTTTGATATGTGTAGGTACATTGTTCTTTTAGGAACTTCTGAACTTTCTTATTCCGTGGTCCGTTGTTTTGTATCAGTATACGAATAGTTATTGACACATCGTGAGGAGGTTTCGATTTTCACTTGTTTCAATGTCAGACCATCGAGTTGTTTTATTGTGCTCAGTCATTCTCTGATTAGAAACAATCGGTGAATGTGGTAGGTGTGTTTGTTAGTACTTTCCTTATAAGTCTACGCGTTCAGAAGACTTCAAGCGAAGGTTACATCCGCAAATATAGAGGTGGATGACCTCCTAAGTTCACTGTAATATTTTTTAATAATAATTATCATTGTGTACACATTTATTACATTTTTATGCTAAGCTACCGGTCAGACCTCCAAAGAGACGAACCTCCTAACAATTCGACCCGTGCGCAACAGTACCGCTTACTGAATCAAACCCTTGATCCAGTTGCCTAACAAGAGCCTCCTCAGGTAATGGTCGATGGTAGTGGTGGTGGTGATTAAGAAGACGTAACGTTAGTTACAAAAAATATAGAACGAACCCTAAACGGGTTCATTCTATATTTTTTGAACTCATGATGTTTTCCTATCTACTTCACTCATATAATAATATTATGTCATAATGTTTCATTTATCACAGTATGACAGACATTTAAGTATGAACCCGAATGCATGGGGTGTGATAGCATACCTCGGTCTGCAGCGTATGCAAAACACTGCAATTGGTAGTACACATCGCATGACAATGCAGAGGAAATGCGCAAGGTCTGGGGACGCACCGAATTGTGACTGCCAGCTATCGAACAATACTACTAAGGGGCACACTCACACGCTTTTCACGAGAATCTATTGATAAAACTCATCCTATTTTCACGTGAATTTGTTGATGATATACATTGTTCTAGGAATTACTTCATGCATGTGTCTACTTTATACAAGAGCTTATGAAGTGTTCTGTGGTTATGAGACTAGTTTTACATAATTCATAATTATATTATTTATATTTTGACTGCCTGTAAAATACGAGAGACCTCGCTCTCGTGTACAGGCAGTCCCACAATACAGGGTGTTTTGGTGCAGTTTAGGAGAAGCCTATGTCCAACAGTGGACTGCCGATATACTGGTTGATGGTTAATCGAATAATTTATATTTTTTATTACACTACCTCGAAAACAGACTACTTTTTTCTCTATTATTTTATTTCTTCGAAATTGTAGCGTAAAACGTCGTTTGATAACATTTGTTATTGCAGTTTTCGGTTCCATAACACCCTTGCCTGCGACTCGTTTGTGAATTAGGTACGCCTCGACTGCAATAATGAAAATTCGAAAACAAGCTTTAACTGTTTTTCCTGTGCGACAGTGTATTTTAAATAAAATTACAAACGAAAACCATGTTAAACAATAGCCGATTTTGAGCTTGGTACTTAGATAGTTACAATTTTAATTTTGCGAAACATAACCGTAGTATCCACCAATGCGTGCGCTGGCGCACCAAAGTGTATTGACACCGATTGTGTGACAAAGTTGTTAGAATGACTCATATGTATGTCAATCAGACTATCATTGAACATGTGCGAAATTATCACTATTTATTAGTTACGGAAACTATTCATACATCACTCGTAGTAATTGTGATGGAAAGGGCATCTGTTTACGTTTGTAATGTACACTGATAAAGTGGTCTAAAATAGGGACTTTAGCAGATCATAATATTAATTGCGATAAAAAGGTTAAAATGAAGCTTTCATAATAGTAATTGCGTCTGTGATCATTTAGAAAAATAGATCATGAAAGGAAAATAATATGAATTGCGTTTGAATTCGTAAAATGGTCACAGATGTCGTTTTAGACTAACTGCCGCACTCAGAGAGCTTTAATGATTACTTAAGACATCACTTAGTAAAGGTTTTGACAGTATTGTCATATTCGCAAGAGATACCGCGGTCT
Organism: Diarsia brunnea; assembly: GCA_949774965.1. Lineage (NCBI taxonomy): Eukaryota > Metazoa > Arthropoda > Insecta > Lepidoptera > Noctuidae > Diarsia > Diarsia brunnea. Next base: position 3,319,563 of record OX459000.1, on the reverse strand, counting down.
CGACATGAAGGGCTAAGAAGGAACATGGGTGGTTTTTAGTCAGTAGAAGTCTGACACTCTCTTTCGCTCTGCCTAAAAGTGGGAGGGGTTATTTGATGATTTTCCACCCACCATACAAAAAAAAAGTATTGTCATACAAAAGTAAGTCAAATCTTTACTAAGTGACGGCTTAAGTAATCATTAAATATCTCTGAGTACCGCAGTAAGTTATACTGTAGGTACTTTCTGGTTTCTATAAGTACCTACCAGTTACTATTAAATATGGCGTACTATCTAACGACCAACTTAGCTTCAAAAGTGACTGGAGTTTGTTTCAGTATTTCTTCTGAGTATTCGGAAAGGATTTTTTTATTTTTATATTTGGTCCACTTTTAATTTTTGCACGTCCTAATCTTTCAGTTTTTGTACACCACGGAATAAAACCATTTCTCACTTTATATCAAGGTACATAGGACCTAGGGACCAAAAACATAGAAGTACTGATAAACTCCAAAAATTAAAGAATAAAACTTAACTAAAAAATTCTTCGTTTGTTCAGGCATGTATCTCGTACCTAAATCATTACTTTGGAGGCCCTCAGGATATTACACAAGTATTAATGTCAGACCCACCAAAAACAATAAGGTCAAACGTGAACACCTGATAATAGAACTCGAAACATGGGCTATTTTATCGATCCCGATAAACCGATTGATTGATCGATACAATTCCGACTATCGTTACTTAATCGATGATTAAACATATCGGAGTTAATTACATCGTTAAATAACACTCGTAAATGAAAAGGCGAAAGCTAATTATCAGTTAAAACTTATCAACATTTCAATCTTAGTACAGTTAGCTTTCTTTTCCAAAATTATCTTTTACAGGCAGGTTCAATATATTATGGAATCTTTTTATATCTTCGAGATATCACTTGAAGTATCAAGCTTATCTTAACTATTTTTTATTGGAGTTGATTCATCAATTTAACTTTTTTAAATCACAGGATGAATAATTATCATTATAATAAATCGAATTTGAAGTCTAACTGCCGTACTCAGAGATATTTAATGATTACTTAAGCCGTCCCTTAGTAAAGATTTGACATACAAAACCTTGACAAAACTGTCAAAATCTTTACTAACTGATGGGTTAAGTAATCATTAAAGCTCTCTGAGTGCGGCAGTAAGCAAAGTTAAGTTCGTTTGTGTTGTGGTCGCAAGCGCTACTGTTGAGCATGGGTTCCTGGGGATCGATTCCCGGGCTGGGCAAAGTGTTATTAGGATTTTCCATCAGGAATTTCTCAGTAGCAACCAAGAAGTCTGGATTTGTGCCCAGTTGGTGGCAAAAGGGTCTACACTATACCATAAGACTTATACATAACTGGTGAAATGTTGGTATACGACTAGGTTCACCTCTGCTTAACTCATCGAGGATTACGGGCGTGATGTTAAGTAAAGTTGACCAAGTAATATTTGTAACTTAACCAACCTTACCGAAAATGATCAGCACTTCAGCAGCCCTAGACAAAATCCCTTTTCTGTAAGCGTTAACGCCAACGGAAAGATCAAATTGTATTGAGTTGACATTAGCTTTACAGATGACATCACGTGACATCTCTAAAGCTAATGTCAACTCCATACAATTGGGGAAAAGGGATTTTGTCTAGGGGGCCAGTTCATCATAAAGTTACTGTTTCGAAGCGCCAAACTTCTTCAGTATCTGATCTACATCAAATTTTAATATACTTTTCACTCACAACATAGCCGATATTCTACACATACATCAATTACCTCTGCAGTTTCTCTCCAAACAGTTGCAGCAGCTTCCGTGGATTAACAGCCATCGTCTACATTATCGACTTGCAAATCATCATTAATCAAAATTTAACGACATTTCTAGACACCTTACAACATGTTACAATGAGTACACTATCACAATTAATGGGAAGACCCATAAAATAACGTTATGGCCGCCGTTTTCTCGCATTAATTTCAGTTGTAGCACTTGTTAATTATGTAGCACGGGATTTTTTTCGAGTAGGTATATGTATACAGTAATACTTAGGTATACTTGTCCACAGATTCCAGACCAGTTTATCAAACTACCCAAAATTTTGTCCATCAACCTTAAGCCTAATCATCATCATTATTTCACCCAAACGCAACTATGTCCTATGTCCACTGCTGGACATAGTCCTCCCCTAGGTTTCGTCACATTGACCGGTCATGTGCGTCTCGCATCCAGCGGGCCCCCGCAACCACCGAGTCATGGGTCCACCTAGTGGGAGGCCTTCCAACGCAACGTCTTCTGGTTCGCGGTCGCCACTAGTAATGCCTAATGCTTTAGCGATAAAATAAAATAGCATTTAAAGAAATTTAACTGATTTCTTTGACGTACTAGCGTCTGTACCTAATCCCGAGACTAAAACCTCTTATCCTTGGGAAGAATGTCAAAGAATAAGTCGAGAGGCAGAAAAGTTACAAATACATCGTGAGGAAACTGGGATCTACTGGAATCAAAAATTCGAAGACTTGTGACATTTACCAACCCGCACTGAGTCCGTATGGTGGATTACAGTATCCCAGCTGTGGGAACATTACACGCTAATTATGCTTTTACCTGCCTTAATGTAGGATTTCTTTAGGTTATATTTAGCAGTACCCCTAGATGACATTACAAAAACTCTTCTTTTATCCTCAAGAATGTACCAAGGTCTTTAGGCAAAATTGTACGCAGAAACGCGACATAATGACCCACATTTCAGATTCTGCCGGTGAGAGTACCAAACTCACGTTAAATATGGAAAGTAATCTCTTGAGAGGCGCTTAACAAGCCATTGGCGCGTCCTTATTTGTTTCAACGATATTTTTATTGGGAATTTTGGAGTTTTTGCCGCTTTTTCGTCTTCCTTATAGTTTCCGTTATGTAAAGTTGAGAGCGGTGACCTGTGGCATACAAATGGTATTTAATATTGTAAATTTCAAGTAACACCCAGACTTCATTTCATTACTAGTAATAGTTTTTGTTCGTCCATGTTACTGTGCCCCATTGGGATTTGAAACATCTTTTAGACAATCATCATCTGCCTAGCCTTTTCCGAACTATGTTAGGGTCAGCTTCCAGTAGTTCCAGTCTAAACGGATGCAACTGAATACCAGTATTTTACATGGAGCGACTGCCTATCTGAAGCCCACAAGCCAGTTCAACATCTTTTGGACATAATGGAATGCAAAGAATATGTAATCTATTGAAGTTATAATTAGAACTGAAAAAGTTCACAATTTATCGGCACGTGTTTATAATTATAGCGGAAAGAGCCTTGATGTGTCAGTGTCCGATAAAAATGATATCACAATGTCACATTAACAGTAGGTACGTGAATAATAATAAAATGATTATTAGCAGAGACTGAAACATTATATTTTCATATCCAGCTTTCATTTACCTCCGCAACAATAAAAAAAAGTCCCATCATAATTTGCAACGTAATATAATATATAGGTACACTCTCGCCAGCAACCCGAAACTGTAAATTTTTCCCAATCCACCTTGAACCTATTGCTTTAGCGATAAAGTTGAAAATCTATTAAAGACATTTGGCAGATTGTAGTAGCTTGATGCCCTGGCGTCTATACAACCCATGACACTGCCAATTCTTGTGTGATTCTTTTAACTAGAGGAACCACTGAATTTTTTATGACATTCTGAAAGTTAACAAATGTCCGCAATGTACTAATAACCCAAATAATGTTGTACACTATTAAACCCATCCGTGCCAAACGTGATTTCAATAATATCTTTAGTATTCATTGTATTGTGACTCTGTCATTAGAGATCATAAGTATGATGTATGATTGTAACGCACTAAAACCTCATTATATGCAAAAAACAATTGATATGATAAATGACTTGAACACGTTCCAAATTGTCACCAGAAAGTAACATGAATGAACCGTTAGATGCGTGAGTAAAGTTCATTCATTAATGTTTTATTGGTTTCTTAGAAAGGGTGACATGACACGGTCAACATTGGATTATTCGTAAATACGAAAGTAATTTTTTTTTAAATAGAATGTTAACTACACCCATTTTGTCAGTTATGTTTAAGTCCCTTGTAATAGGAGGCAGCTTATTGTCATTTAAAGAAAGAAAGAAAAAGTTTTTATTGGATTACTCAGTGGCTGCTCCTGAGAAATTCCTGGTGGAAAATTTCGAGTGGGTGTACTAATGAGTACACCCCTGCCCCCACCCTGCCCCCACCCTGCCCCCACCCTGCCCCCACCCATCTGCGATTAGAAGCGTGATGTTAATGATGATACTATGTAAATTTTAAGGTCGTGTATGTCAAATGGCTCATACGTGACTGTAATTTCCCTGTTCCCAAACAAATTACATCACGGCGATGTTATTTGTAAACAAATACCGATGTGGTAGTGTGATAATTCTTCCCTTTTAACAAGGAGTTCTGCTGCTTACTTACTACGTTTTACTTAAACACGAAGACCTCAAACACTGCATTTGAAATAAAAAGGTAACTTAAGTTCTTCTCGATTTTACTGTATCATTAGTTCTAAAACTATTCGCAATGATGTCATGGCTTCCTCATTTGTTAGACCCAAAAGCCCACAAAACAAAACGCTTTGTGAATCAACCGCAGTGAGTGGTTGAGCAGGTTGCCGATGCCGGGAACCTGTTCAGTATTGGGCACCCGGTACTTGTCGGGTCATCGATGACAACCGATAGTGTCGGTGACGATTGCAAAAATTGAGGGCATACACATAAAGCCTACTTAAGAGGTCATATTTTTTTAGTCCTCTTGTATGCACGGAAGTTTTACTTTTACCTTTATGAAATTGACACTTACTGAACGGTCAATAAAATAAATTATAAAGAAGTAAGTACCTACATCGATTTATTTTTTTCGAAAATTTCTCCTTTCTTATTTTTGAATCCTCGGCGCAATTACACAAAAAGACTTAACAAATATGGCCGCGATTGAGACCACTTAAAATCTCAACAAAAACTGACTCAAATAAACACCGTGCAAGTCCAATAAACATAGTATTCACTAATGAAGCTCATAAAACATCGGCGCCTAGATCTTGAAGCAATAATTGTAGACCACAGACGTTAATCCTATGTTCTAGTTTGTTTGACAACTATATTTAAAATTGTATAGCATTATGCTGAAAACGCCAATCAAGAATCTCGTGGAGCGTAACGAACGGGCAAAGCTGCGCAGACGCACTAATTTCTACGCCTGCCATTAATTTTGGCGCGAAAGCCCGCTGTCATCGGGCAAGCTTGTAAGATCCCGCTTATATGTAATTAGGTTTTCAGGTCTTCCATCATTTACCATATTTGATGGAGGTAAAAAAATAAGGTTATAATAATGAGTTAAGAGGGTTTTATTTATGTTTATCAAGAAAAAAAATATGTGTGTGAATAATAAATAAAGGAAACTGTAAGTTAAGGGGTTAAATTATGTACTTAGGAGGGTAAATATTAATGATTTAAATAAATTATTCTTGACATAACAAAACTCCTAAAATCACAAGCAGATTTTATATATTAATCTTACCTACCGAAACTGATTCAAAATATAAAGAGTAAAATGGAGAATTACCTAGATGGTTAATGAAGTACCTACTAAAGGTATCAGCGAAATCGATCTAGATGATTTTATGACACATAATTGCAGTATTTATCAGAGGGAATCTCGACCCTCAACTTAATATTAAAACATCTGCATAGTAAAGGGTTCTTATTTACCAAATTGAGTAGTTTTTTTAATATTCATTATAAAAAGTTAATAATATCGTAAATGATTTTAATAAAAATACGCTTCAACGAGTGAGCGAAAACTTCATTTGTCACAGACAAAAAAGGTAATAAAAAGGCTCCTTTCAAAGGAATGCTTAGTACGCTGATATTAACTTTTACTACTGAATTTATTTTTTACTGCAACTTTCAATTAAATTCAGAAACCGAGTATTTTGGATAGGAATATTAATCCCTCTTACATTTTCTTTCTCTCTATTTTATGGACTGTCTGGTTCCAAGTGGGAAATAACATTCAAATTCAAATTCAAATTCATTCCCCCATTCCCCGAAGGGTTAGGCAGAGGTGTACCTAATAGTACACCCACATTTCGCCAGTTATGTTTAAGTTTCATGTAATAGGCGGCGAGCCTATTGCCATCAACCGGGCACAAATTCAGACTCCGTAGCTGTTACTGATAAATTCCTGATGGAAAAAGCCAATAACACTTTGCCCAACCCGGGAATTGAACCCAGGACCTCATGCTCAGCAGTCGCGCTTGCGACCACTAAACTAACGAGGCAGTCAGGACCAGTATTTTAATAAAAAGAAGTGTTATTCATCACAACATGTTCATCTCTTAGTAAACGATGGTTGGGCTCATCACAAAATCGCACAAACAAAGTTTGATACAGTTTTAGTAATCAATCACACGTAAAACAGCTCCAGGTCACAAAAATAATAACCAGATTTCCTTTTAACAAAACTAATGATAAAATGGAAGTGTGAAGATACATAATTAGTTCAATTTTTTGTATAATAAAGCCTTCTAATCGCGGTCACGTCTGCTCGCAAAAAAACTACATTCCCACGCCTTAATTTGTATGGAATACGTATAATTTAATTTGATATGGGTAGTTTAGGAGGAATTTTAGTTGAAACACTTTTTGTTGAGTTTTTAAGCTAGTTGTTCTGCTACGAAGGTTTGTGGGACCTTTTGGGACTCCTCGTTATTAAGGGTAATCATGAAAGTGCCTTTTGTTATAAGCTTTCTTAATGGGACTGCTTCATTCATTGTTTTTTTGTACGATAAGTAGACAGGCCACAAAGGAGATGGCGGGATGAACTAGATCGGTTCCGTCAAAACTGGAAGGAGGACGCACGGGTTCGCGAGAAGTGGAAAGAGTGGAGAGAGACCTTAGCCCAAGAGTGGGACAGTGCAGGCAAGTGTGGCGACAACGACATCTATCGCAACACATGAGAACTATAATGACAATTCCTGCATCGCGCTATCATAGTTATCCGCGACATTAGCTCATATAGAAAATCCCGACTTACATAATTATGTCGGGCAGTTAGCCCACCAGACACAACACCAGTCTGGTCGGGGGGATCTTCCTCATACCCCCAAACAAGTAAAAAAAAGAATAGCAGGTTGTTGCATAGCTCATTGATAATATGGCTTATGACCAGTTTTCAGTGCAGGATAAAAATATTTGACAAAGAACGTTTAAGTTTCCTCACATCTAAAATTGCTAGCTAGCCCATTGACGAGTAAAAACAACAGAGACTCTTTGGTTAATTAAAAACGAATAAACCCTGACGACATCATAAATATGGTAATTTTATGTTTAACCGGTTTATGCCTCATATTACTTTATCCAGCATGTTACAAAAAGGGGTAATATCTAACAAAGTAGAGGGTCGTTTATTACAAAGTATTCTACCCGGAGACCAGTGGAACGAAGAGATGTGCGAGAAACGTTGTTGACTGCCTCGTTGTATAGTGGTCACAAGCGCGACTGTTGTGTATGACGTCCAGGGATCGGTTCCCGGGTCGGGCAAAATGTTATTAGATGTTTCCATCAGGAATTTCTTAGAAGCATTTGATAACATGGGACTTAAACATTACTGGTAAAATGTGGATCTACTTAACAGTATACTGCAGCCTAACCTTACGGGGATTACAGGCGTGATGTTAGGTTTATGTTATAGGTATCTGTACCTACACGTCGGGGCTGCGGGTTTTTCGCAAGAGACACCGCGACCTCGACATAAAGGGCTAGAAAGGAACATGGGTGGTTTTAAGTCAGTAGAAGTCTGACACTCCCTTTCGCTCTGCCCAAGAGCGGGAGGGGTTATTTGATGATTTCACACCCCCAAAAAAAAAAGGTTATTCCGCCAAAATTCAATAAAACGTTTTCTTTCTGAAACTATTCCTTGTTCTGTTCGTTGCGTCTCTATTTTCTCCTGTGACTTGACCACATCTCTACGTTCAGCTACGCTCAGCTTTGCTGAGCTCCGGTCGATTCCGCTTTGGGTCGAAACCGGGTCTAATAAAACAGCTTGCAGCCGGCGCACGCGCAAGCCGCGAAGATATCGCAAGAACGTTGCAGTAATTAATGGGTATGCTGTTTACAATAATTATAACACAATTACCTCACTCGAGTTTTACAAGTTCCAAGTATATGAACAGCTGATGCATTCCATTGTTATTTTTTCGTATTTAGATCTTTGTAATGTATTTTGACTTTGGCGTGAAACCTTACGGCGCTCGCTTACCAGTAGCATTCGTTTGCTGTGTCTTTAGTCCCCTGTAATTGGAGGCAAGCCATAGCGATTATCATCATCATCAGCCTATAATGTTCCCACTGCAGGGACACAGGCCTCCTATCTAGGAGAGGGATGGTCTATAATCCACCACGCGGGCCCAGTACGGGTTGGTAGATGTCACATGTCTTCGAATTTCCAGTTTTAAGAGCAGCGGTGATGAAATAAATTACACAAAGTAATGCGCCTGCCTGGGTTTGAATCCACGACCTACTGTTCGTAAGTCGGGGCCACCACCACTAGGGACAAATCCAGCATCTGTGGCTGCTAATGGGGAATCCCAGATGGATAAACCCAATAACATATTGCCCGACACTGGAAACGAACCTTGGACTTCATGATCAGCAGTCGCACTTGCGACCATTACACTAAAGAAGCAGTCATCAATCGGCAAGATGCAGAATATTTAGCAAGATGAGTCATCGATGTAAAGATTTAACAACAAAATGACTACTTTCTTTCACATTTTTACGTACAATACATCGCGGCACCGTTCACTGGGTGACACATTATTGACTAAATTATGCCATAAATTCTCATCTCATATCATGCGCAAACGCATTAACGTGGCCCCTACCACGCAAGCATACACTTCCACTGTCTCTATGGCCACAAGAATGTGTGGTGGTAACTTACACGATAATTATCGCACAAGTGCTATAAAAACCACCTATTTATTTTTAATCTTGCATACATTAGAGTAAGCCGATTGCCAGTTATTGGCTGATGCAAGACGGCTCTTTACAAAAATTAAAATCCGCCGATTTTTATTATGTAACGTCGAATTTTTATTTAATCCATTTTAAGCTTGAATAATTTAATAGTCCCAATGTCCGGCGAATATAAAACACGGATTGATCTCGTGGGAAATCAGCATTCCGGAACGAATTGAAACTAAATAAATAGTATTCCTACACGTGTTTCTTATTTAGGGTAACAGATAAGCCCGTCGGGGCTGCGGGTTGTTCGCAAGAGATACCGCGGCCTCGACATAAAGGGCTAAGAAGGAACATGGATGGTTTTTAGTCAGTAGAAGTCTGACACTCCCTGTCGCTCTGCCCAAGAGCGGGAGGGGTTATTTGATGATTTCTCACCCCCCAAAAAAGGGTAACAGATAATAAAAGGGGTAAGATTTAAACAATTTGAGATAAACTGCCGTGTTCTATTACTTTTTTTTATCTATCAACCTAAAGTTATTTTATGTCTTATTTCCGCAAACTATTTTTTTTTATTTTGCTAAAGTAGATTATCTTGATTTCCCAGAATTCAATTGAAGTACTCGTATACTCTAAGCAAAAAACAATAAGTTTTATCTTAACTGTATTCTCTTAATATCTAAAATTCCAATATTCTTCAGTACATTGTAATTGAAACCATTTCGATGTCTACGTTCAGCCGACTGTTTCAGTTTTACGGTTTCAATTCAATAAAAATAAAACACGTAACGGTTTCTTCTGAATCAGATATATTAAATGGAATTTTATTCATCGCCTATAAAAATAATGTTTCCGTTTTTTGGATTATCGCAATATGAGGAAGTATTTTCATGATTGTGAGAAACTTTAAATTCTGTCTCGATTTTTATTAAGTGGCGATATTTATGTGAGATTTCTATGAAAACCTATGGTAGTGGATTCCAAAAAGCAACAGACTGACGAATAACGGTCGCTGACCTACCGCCGAATATTGATGCGAACGTGAATATTTTACGTGTAATAAAACAGGGAGGTAAAATATGAACATAAGCTTCGTATAAGTTTTAATTTTGAGAAGTAAATCGTTTTGGCAGAAATGAATTCAAGCCAGATATGAGCGATAAATTATCACGAGAGATGTTTAATTTACGGATAATCCACGCGAAAGGATGAGTAAAATAAAGTAGGAACCTCCAATATCATGAAATTAAACGAAATCGTGAACTAATTCTTTATTGATCGTGTTTAGCTTGGTCTAAATCCGATCAGTCAGGAATTCAGTCATCAGATCAGTCATCAATAACCTGCAAGTAATCTATATATATAAAAATGAAACCCGTTTTTCGTTGTCACGACTTGGCATGAAAACGGCTTGACCGATTTAGCTGATTTTTTTTTTTTAATGTTCGTTGAAGTTCAAGGATGGTTTTTACGGCGAGAAAAAATCGAATAATGGCCGGAAAAGCCCTAAAAACAGCCCTTTTCTTTTTCCCATACGAAAGTTTTCTAACTAAAACGTCAAATCAATTTGAGCTTTAATACCGTACTATAAAGTTCAAGTGTTAGTGGAGAGGTTCCGGGAAGGCAAAACAATTGAGTGACGTTCAGTTGTTCAGTCAACGAATGACAACTTCAAACAGACCATACGACATTATCACAATAATCACAAATAATTACTGTTTCTTTCCCAATAGAAAAATGATTTTTCAAATGGTGATTGCGTATAATATAAAAATTAATTGCTGTTAGTTAGTCGCGCTAAAACTAGAGAACGGCTAGACCGATTTGTCTAATTTTGGTTTTGAAACATTTGTGGCAGTCCAGAGAAGGTGAGAAATTAGTAGTATGTAGGTAGGTAGGTAATAGGTAGGTGGTAGGTAGTTGGTACGTAGGCAGGTAAAAGGGCATTGCAACGCACGCGGGGTACAGCTATATTATATAAAAATGAATAGCTGTTCGTTAGTCTCGCTAAAACTCGAGAACGGCTGGACCGATTTGGCTAATTATAGTGTTGAATTATTCGTTGAAGTCCAGGGAAGGTTTAAAAGGTGAGAAAGTGGTAGGTAGGTAGGGTAGTAGGTAGGTAGGGTAGTAGGTAGGTAGGTAGGGTAGTAGGTAGGTAGGGTAGGAGGTAGTAGGTAGGTAGGGTAGTAGGTAGGTAGGGTAGTAGGTAGGTAGGTAGGGTAGTAGGTAGGTAGGGTAGGAGGTAGTAGGTAGGTAGGTAGTTGGTACACAGGCAGGTAGTAGGTAGGAAAAAGGGCATTGCAACGCTTGCCGGGAACAGCTAGTTATTAAATAATTGTAGACAAGAACGATAATAAAAAAAGAATATCAGCAAAAGAGGTAGACATGGTCCACTATTAAATATCATACCAGAAACGACAAGACCAACTGATCAACCAGTAGATTCAAATAACAGTACACCTCAACCGACAACTTATTCTCCAGCTAATAATCTATTATTTAACAAAATCTAGGAAAGTGGGTGACCAACCTGTGTATTAGTCAAAATGAAACTCCTAATATCAATAATAACCGACGCTTACAAGCGTCAACGTTAAAACCAATGGTTAATGGTTATTTACGATCAGTTAACGCCCTCTCTAGGTTTCTAAACGATTAGCACAATTGCAGGAATTAAGACTGGTGCTACAAAGTCAATTTCTATCTGCTCTGCACTCCTGGTAGTAGACACAAACGTAATTATTAATATGTTCGTGTTTTGTCTAGATGTAAGTGAGATACGAGACGAGAAATTGTGGTAGGATCTAATATAGAATAAGAATTTGAATAAATACGAGGAGACCAGATGTGAAATTAGAATATCAGTTCATTTCCAGCGATTCTATTGGATGTCGTGTTGATGTTTGAGGCGTGGAATTCACACACATATAGAATTCTATGATATTAGAAAATTATGGTAAGAATTTAGATCGAAAGGATGTATACAAATCAGAGGAAACCTATATCCAGTAGTGGACTCCTGTAGGCTGATGATGATAATGGTGATGAAACCAATGAAAACAACTAGTTTAAATACAACACTAAGAGAATTCTCAATGTAAAGACAAAGAATAACATAAAATCAACCATGAAAGTCTCAGTAGTTCACACTAAAGAAATTATTGAACTACAATCACATTCTTTAAAGCATGTAACTCTAATGGGACATAATCAGGAATGCAATACCGAGCCGTTACTAAGTCAATAAGTACCAGATGAGGGTAGGAAGTACTCAAGCACTTTTCTCGGTACTAGAGTGAACTAAACACCGTTATTGAAAGCATGTAGTACTGTCTCCACAACTACACTGAAACTAGGTACGTATGGTGACGGAATAAGAACCAAGCTTGTGGGTGATGAAGCTGTATCGTTTTATGGAGGGAAGATTGCTGGTGACTAAAACGATCCTAAGTTATAAAACGTATGATTTTATAAATGGATTTTTGAAGTTTGATGGCGCCGTAACAATTTTATTGCTCGGCACCTAGATTCTAAGCAAGATCGACTTCGGTTTCAATACTAATCGAAGATTTCATTTCAAAACATCATGCGTATAATCCTTGAAGGGTTAGGCAGAGACACAAAACAGGAAGGTGGGCAGAGGTGTAACTAATAGTGCACCCACAATTATGCAAAATGGAGTGAGAGCATTGTTTGCTCTATTTTTACGTTCATGACTACAAGAAGAATTACCTATCATCTATCACTTGCATTTTTGTCTTTCAACAACTTAAATCCATTTTAACTTGATTTAGGAATTCATTTAGTTTTTTGTATCCTTCCCATGAGACACCTTCATGATCGTTCCCAGTACCCCGTTCTGAAACCGTACACTCCATACCCACTTATCTAAATCAAGAATGCCAGCGAATCCACACGAGACACTTAAAAACCGCAACAAAAACGTAATAGCAGCAACAAAGAGACAGACATACGGTATTCTCCGTAATGATAGTTAAGAGCGTGCGCCTGCGCCGATCACTGCGACTGTTTGTAATTGTTAATTGACATTCTTGATCCGCACGGAAGGAAAGTACCTGGATAGGGTTGAGGCATCGGAATTCTGCTGAAGACGCTAAATATAGACGATTAGCTCAGACGTGAGGCAGGAATTTACTTTCCTTTGTTGCATAGCGGACGATGGTAGACGGGATGTTTTGTTGAATGGAACGAAATATGTAATAACAAGAGGGTTGATATTATACATAAACTAAACAAACAACTAAACATGAGAATAAGGTAAACCCGATAGATACTACGTTTTCATTACTGCGAGTCCGGTTAAAACTTCCATTACTGGCACTTTTCAAAACAAACTTTACTTTTTAACTGCCTTCAAAACAAGGAGTAGATTTTTAACTCCACTCGTATGTCCATCTATCTCATTAATTAATTTAGGACATCCAACCTTGCAGAAAACAAATCAACAGAACACGGGCGATCCGTTAATTGGATTCCTAACACAACACAATATTGACGCAGTGGTATTTCAGAGACGGCATTATGAATGACTGATGCAAAATTAAATGAGAAGCGCGTTGTAGTAAGGAAAATAGTATAAATAGAACCACTTGTACTGTATCACACAGTCAAATTAAATGCCACATGAAGACTTATTATTTGTGAAATTTGATTCATTGTAAGTGGTTGGTAATAACCGCACACGAGTGTCAAAAATTTGGCAGTAACTATTAAAGAAATATAGTGTTCAAATTTGAGATGAATATTCTTCCTCATTCAAGAGCTAGAATTCCAAAACTAAGTTCAACTTGGGTAGAGAAATGAATTAAACTATAAATGACAAAGAAAACGCCAAAGTCACAACAGTAACACATTCTCTCCATTTCCCAAACAACAAAAAAAAACAACCCTTCACAAAGGGCAGACGACAGCCGCCTACTAAGTATAGATCACGATAAAACTATTTTTACCAAGGCAGGTGGTCAGACCACGCACGTTGGTCGCCATTCCCCCGTGTCACCTGCAGCGTTTGTCGCAAAAACACTCATCGTCATTACTGACCACGGAATGCGATCTTTAATTTTATGGTATGTTACAGAACAAACCTGTAGAATTACGTAGTGTATTATTTAACTGTGTACGAGGAATTTTTTGATGGCCTGTATTATCAGCTGCTGGTATTACAAGTTCTTGATAGATGTTTAACTCCATAGAAGTTTTATTATTGTGACTGTCATTAAAGGCTGTGGAAAGTCTTACTAAGGGGTATCCTATACCCAGTTACTGGATTGTGAAGGTTAGGTACATACTTAACTGTATCCAGTTAGACTGAAAACCGACCCAAGCATAGTTTGGGAAAAAAGCTAGGCAGATGATGATGATGAGCATTTTCATGGATCAGTATTTTAAATATTGGCATTTTGAGTAGTGTCTAATTGACGCCAAATAAAGAAAATGAGAAACACGGCTGGTAGTGCCTATTAGTATATTTTGGTTGTCTAATTTTGTTTTTATGACCAAGGAAGTGAAATTAGCTAAACTGTTGTTTTGTATTTTAATGCCAAAGCGGTATATCTAGATTTGCTATAATTAGGACTAAAGTCTTCATCTTTGTCAAATTAATTTATATAGCCCATAAATACCTCAACAAAACGGCTTAATTGAGACGACAGTTATAAAATGTGTATCTTTTATGTAGATCAATGAATTATCTAAGTCTTTGACAAAGCTGTTCTTGTTTTTAAAAACGTTTTGTCCTTATAGCCATATTAATTTTATCTGTAACTTTTCCTGTTTGAAATTAGTAAAACGGCATATAAATTTTATTGAATCTCTGGAAATTTTTGTATTATTAAAATCATCGATTTGTTGCTCTTGATGCCGTGTCAAAAGTTAATATAGTTTACGGTTTCTATTTATCATGGACAGAATTGTCAGACGGGCATAACTTTTGTAATATTATTCAAGTAGTTTTTTGCTTAAGGAACATGACACTTCAATGCTGCAATCCAATTTCGATTAGCGCTTGACCAAGTTTTTGATCCGGAGAAAATATTTTCATCTCAGCGTGCGAACCAGTGATGGCAGTATAACATCACTAATTGACAGGTGAATGTTGCTACGGTTAGGTTTATCCTTTCAGTCACGTTTACGACACCTGATGAATTCCATGACCTGGCCGTATTTTCACTAGAACTCTCATAAATGTCACTGGCCACAATTCAATACTGCTGCACATTTTTCAACGTTGAACCAAACCATTACCATTTTACAACTACACATCGTAAAGGTGATCAAGCAAATAAAGTACCACGGCCAGTCATAATTCTATCTTACAAACGTGATAATTTTCCCATGTCCTGCTGTTGGTTTAACGGTGAACACATGAGTTATATCAGCAAATATCAATGTACGGGGTCCGTGAGCAGTAATAACAGAGGAAGCGAGATATTACCCCATAAATATTCCGATGCTGCTCGTAAAGCTTCCTATGATAATGATGTGTAACAAGCTTGGGCGCTGTAATGTTCATGCAAGCTCCTGGTTTAATAGTCTGCGATGTTTCATAAGGTTCTCAAGAATGCATGTAATTAAACTTAAACACGTTAACAACATGATTTCTAGATGAAAATAAAAAACACATATTTGCTGAAGACAAATTGTTGTCTGCATAATCAATCAATCATCAATCATTGTCGATTATAAAAACAAAGTATTGAAATTCAATCTTCCTGTACTTCCTAACAAAAATCAAAAGTCAAACATCCCAAACATAACAAGAGAACATCAAACAGATAGCAGACACGACAATCAAAGCCGCCAAGACAAATCTAACGTAACACGAACTTCCCACACGTTGATTCGCTGATAAACGCACAAAGGGGCGAAGATACTCGTCCGGAGCGATAGCAAAGCGATACGATCGCACATAACAAACGCATTGGAAAGTAACAACCTTAATGCAAAGTAATGGAAAGCTAACGATCGATGGATGGTTAAACTTTAGTTAACCTCCGGGACATCCCCTTGTGGGCAACGAGTGACATTTGTGCGGCCTTTAGGGAAATTTCTAGCAAGTGATCTATTGTTTGTATTGATGACTTGTTGGTCTTTAATAAGCACTTTCGATTTGTTAAGTTACTTTGTCTTTGTTTCTTCAATTATCATATTCTGTATAATTGCAAGTTGCACCAGTATGAGCTGCAAGTTTGTAAGCGTAATTTAAATACTCTCAGAAATCATAGCAATTTGATGAAAAATCTGCTACCAAATGGATGAATAGAATAGAATTTTATCGTAAACTTATTATTAACATGAAAAACGTACAACTGATGTGCTGCCTCTGACAACAGCTACTCAGCCAATAGTAACCAAAAATCATAATGAAAGACACGTTTCCCTAATAACCTATTGTTCTCAAAATCATCATAACAACAAAATCAAACAACTCAAGTTAAACCACGTTAATTACTCAAGAACAGCAACAGTTACTTTTCCCGTTGACAAAAGATTCAAGCAAATATTGACATACTACTCATTGATTGAAGTGAAGTGTAACAATGCAAATATTGATCTATTATCGAATACACGCGAAAACTGGTATCGTATCAAACGGTTAGACTTATCGGGCATACGTTAAAAGCCGATCAGATAAGTTTAACGGTCGTTCAAACTGGTTTTTCGTTCAATCGTCTATAATCTGAATGTTATCTTAGATTATACTGATGAGGATTAGCTACTGACACGCAAGTTAATTGAATTAGACATGCTTTTAAATTATTCTAAAAATTAGAGTTCCGCAGGGGGCTTGTGTAACATTGAAATGAATATCATTATTAGTTATACCAATTAATATTATTTAAAATCGTAAAGTTATTATCCCCCAAAATATTATTTCTAATAAACTCCGAATGTTGTATTTTAATTATAATTTTAATGGTACAGCATGACCTATCCAGCCATTACATAATCCAAGAGCACCGATATATCAATGACCACAACCGGTCGCGTTGATTCGTTTTTCAAGTAAAAAACTGCGCACACAAATCATAGTTGAAACGCAGTCGGCGTAAACCGTCGAATGAAAACCTGTTCCATTCGTATGTGGAACAACTTGGAATTATAAATGAAGATGATACAGAAAAAGTCGGTTATAGTGTTAAACCAACGATTTGGGTGACGATAGCCAAGATAAGTGTGACAACCAAGTTGAAAATGGTGAAGTGTAGGTGCCATGTTGGGAAAGGTTTACTGTTGCATTTGGTACTTTAGCATCTGTCAAGTAGGTCGTGAAGACTTCAATAGACAACAAGAATGAGGGTAGACTGATTTGTCTGCTCATAAACACCCACCAGCAAGAGCTTCCGTTTATCCGTGATCATGGTGCTTGCAACAGCTCCAAAATATCGGGAACTCGAAAAAAACAGTAAACGTGGTAAATATGCCGTTTTGAGTGTTATGATAATGTTAGCGGCCATGTTAGTTAGAAAACTTAAATTATTTCAATAGAGTCCGATGTTAAATCAAAATTATTTGAAATAAACATTGCGAGCCAACTATCCGAAGCATGATTGAAACCCGGCTTGCTAATCCTAGGTTCGGACTCGCTGCCAATTTTCCACTCACGATCTCCATCAATAATCGATGGCAACGAACCCACACATAGACTATTAAACGTAATTCATGCTCTTCGGTAGCAAACTCCGAACTAATTCAAGACTGGCGCAATAAAATTTTGAACGTAATAACTCGGCAAGAATATAAAATTGCCAGTCTATTATTTCGTCTAATTCTCACACCACATCATCAAAGAAATTACACTTGCGTCCAACACAATTACAAAAGAATAAAACTGAACCGCGAGTATTTTATTTACACCTTACAGCCTGTAATGAAAGCAAAAGTGTTCTCAATCCTAATTATTTTGCGCAAATACAACCAGTTTTTTACATGCTCATAATTTGAATACGCTTCGTGAGAAATTATTATATTTTTGCATCTCGGTGCAAACTCGTTGGAGATTTTGCTCTAGTTATATCGAAAGCTTTAGGATGTTCTTATTACGGTCGAATGAATAGTTATAATTTTTAGAATCCTTTTCAATATAACGACCACAGCAGAATAATCCGAATGTAATCCGAGTTGATTTTTGTAAACCCCTATCTAAAGTTAACTGTAAGGTAAGTAAGTTCCTTGTGGTTTTTCACAACAGATCTACAATAAACTTAATACAAACATCTATGAATCATTTGACCCCGGAACACAAACATATCAATAAAGAGAAGTAACAAGGAAGCGTTGTGGTCGAGATATCACCCGATCTATATCACTGGTGTTAATATTGTGGTCACCATTGTTGCCGCCACGCGACTATATACCTCGGTAGTAGGAACCATCTTTGATCACGACTCACGAGCTTGACGCGTGGACCGATGATGGTACCTTGGGGCACTCCGAACAGTTATATAAAATTTTACTTAAAAAAGTAATCTTGAATGTAGATTCGGGTACTCTTGATGGAGCTCAATGATACTAACTTTTCTAAGCAGTGAATCGTTGAAAATTATTTGAAGGGTACGTTATTGAAAAGCGGGAATTTCCATTTACAAGTGCCGCGAATACGCACAAGTATGATTGAGTTTTTCGCGAATAAGGAAATTTCTACGATTTCCATATACTCGTAAGCAGAGTGCTTCTCTAAGTTCTAAAGTTATGTCACTAAGATCATTGAAAATTGTGAGAGTATTGGTTTAATTGAAATCATCGAACATGATACCGGATTTTATCCCAAAACTTGTGGAACTCTGGAGAAGATTCGATAAAGATATACTTGATGATCTTTCTGATCAAAACTTGTCAGCTTAGCACGAATATAAATTAAAAGATGATCTACATATACGAATTAATAAATTCAAACGCTGTGAGATCATTAAACACGTTTAACTCGACTTCAGTCACTTGATCGTTATAAAACGACTCATTTAAATTCAAATTAGTAAATAATTTCTGATTAAATGTCTTGGAAAACAACAAACGAGATCAACTACGTGTTTTTGTGTCCATAAATTCATATTTTGACAAGTTGGTCTATTGGAAGGATTTTAAAGGTTACACGAATTTATGTGTTTTCTTCTAATTAAAATTTAATTTATGGAATCCTGATTTTCCACTGTAAATTTTGAGTGTTCATAACAAGGTCCGTCTACATTGTGGATAACTTTGCTTTTGATAATATTACGAGTTTTTCGTATCGTAGATCAGGAGTAGCTTCAACGTCGCATTTTTCTCAAATGTATTTGCTATGTAACTAATTAAGAATGTTTGCCAAGTTTAGTCGGACGACTTGGGCGGCCAATGTTTCGACATACTTCGCCGGCCCTTTATTGTAAACTTTGCCAAACATAATAATGCTTTTAAAGCCATTATCAAAATATTCAAGTAACTTGTTAATTAGTTAGTCGGCAGGTAGTAAATCGACATACATACGGTGGTAGGGCGCGGCGTACACCGTTAACGAAGTAATCTTGCCGGCCCCAATCCGAGCAATAACGCAAGACACGAGCCTCTCCAGTTACGGTGTGAAATGAGGACGCATTCAGTATTTAATTAGCAATATTTGAACGACCAAATAATGGTAAAGGGTTTATAATATGAAGGGAGGACTAGCTTGTGCTCGTGGGAAATGGCACAAGAGGCAGGAGAATTTATAGCTACAAGTTTTAATTAGGTTGCGATAAATTTTAAGCTTCTTGAGAAATGCCTCCTGTTTCTGATACCAGTATCAATGCTCCTGAATGTACTATAATAGAAATAACGACTTATGAACACAAATATAAAAAAATATAAAGAATAGATAAGAAATATACTCTAGTCAACACGAATTCACCAAACATCTATCTCTTACTTCATAATTCTAGTTTCAAATTGCCTTCAACTAAGGGAATCAATAAGCAAATAAAATCTACAAATAATACTGCGACACCAAGTTAATAACGTGAACAACATAATAATACTAAACCATTACTACAAACATGTAATCCACACTAAACAGCATCAGGTACTAAAACATACAACACTACGAGTAGGTACAAGTGTACGTACAACGTAACACGCTATTAAAAATAAATACATCTCTGATCGAAGTGCATCTTCTTTCTAAATAACTTTCATTACGTTTTATGTGTAATACGCATTATCAACAGTAAAACGTGAATAAACCTTAATTGAAACCCAGCGGTCAACTTTTATGGTGACCAATTTATATTTATTGACAAAACCAGTCAATCGCGTTGGCAATGCCAAGGGAACCCTAACGGTCGAGCTAGAAGCGTGAGATAAGAGGAATGATTGCAGGAATGGAAAACGGTCGTCACGGACTTGCATTTTATAAGTCCAATTCTTTGTTTCCCTTATTTATTGCACTGTAAGGAAATCCTGCTACTTAGATGAATTTCTCTTTTATTGTGTAATGGGCAGCTGATTTTATTATTTTACCAACTTTTACAATTAAATGCAGGTAAAGGAATAATATTTAAGTCGGTTGAAATTAGAAAATTATTGTCGATATTAAAGGTTGGCAAATTATAAGTAATTATGAATTAACCATTGATTTAATTATCTCATAAAGTCAATAGTTGGTACTTATCTGACCGGAACTGGAACTTAATGGAACTAAAATTACCTGAAACAATATAAGTAACATTAACATTTAGCTAATAAAGATAAAATATCATATAATTAATATTTTTAGTCGGCATATTCTCCTGAAAGTTAATCCATTTGAAACATGGACCTTACTAATTTGAACGATGGAATGAAGCATTTATTCTAATAGCAGAAAATTACACAGTTGGAATGAAATTAGTTAAAAATTAAAATCTCGGTAACTGAAGGCAATTTTGAATAATTATCGATTGATAAAGAAGAAGTCATACAGACGGCACTTAATAATCAAATGGTATTGTAAATATTTCTAGTACAAATTAAACTGTTTAATCAAACGCCAAATATAGAGAAGTCTATTAGGAACAATTGCACCGCATCCGGAAGGAACCGGTGTCGAAGCTACACAAGAAAATAACATCCAGAAGGCTAATTCCTATAATCAGCATACAAACAAAGGACTTAGGTAAGCTACTATAAATCGAACGAGTATTAACATTGAGAAGAATAATAACACGAAGAGATGGAGGACTGAAAGCTAACAAAAAATGACAAATTATGTCTCCAAAAAGATTAATATTGCGTATTGAAATGTCTTCTTTACTTTAAAGAACCCTCCTTCCGAAATAACCACGTGGGAAAAGAGAAGATGGTATTTTTTGTTTGTCCTCTAGTATCCTTGCAATCTCTCCCAACAACATAAGGATAGAAATGTTAAAAAGTGATCAACAGAAACAGGTTCTAGTTACCTATTTATATAAGACTTTGAAATGCAATGGTATTGACAGATTTAAGCATCAGTTTAACTTCATTTTGTTTAACGTCCGCATCTGCGTGAGCATCTTCACCGTCTTTTATTTCAAGTCGATCTTCTTTTCTTATTCCATTAGAACCTTCGACCATACCGCAGTGTGGCCGGCGGTCACTTAGGTTCACCGTGTCAGTGGCGCGAGGGAATTACATGCGCAGGCACACCGACCATTAAACAGGCATATTTTGCTCGATCAAAGGTTTGTAGTTGCTCCATTAAAGGCTTATTGGCTCGATTGTAGAACATCATAATTATTGAGACTAATTTAAGTGAAATCGTGGCTTTTATAGTTTTGTCTCTTGTCACTCTATTTGATTATAGTTCTGTGGTCCTATTCTCCTATTACAAAGTAAACTTAAGTTTGTGATAGTGGGCTGTAACTATCACGCTTTTGAAAACAGTTGTTTGGAAACGATAGTATTATATCATGCATTATCTTGCACGAAGGGAATAAATTGATAATATCATGTTATCTGATTTTGAAAACACTTCAGGGAAATTATACTTTTACGGTTTTACGGGTGTTTGTAGGAATACGTACTCGTAGTCCGAAGAGATAATGATGATGAGCGAGACTAACCTTACCAGTTATTTGATAAATGTAACGTATTACCAAAGGATTAAACTGCTTTTAGCGTATAAATAAACAACGTTATGTATGGACTTTTTTGGTAGTAGGCTTTTACTCTCTCTTTTATAATTACAGTATTGAAATCACACGAAAACGTCGATATTTATTTAAACTAAGACTAAGATAAAACAACAATCCCAACAAAAAAAACAAGGGGTTAAGCTCGTCATTGCACATAAGCTATATTATTGCTATTTATGTTCAACAAAGAATAAGAAAAAAATCCCAAAAACTCTCATAAATCAATCAATAGAAATAAAACCTGTTTACAGATCGCGCCAATCCTAATCCAAATTCAAAGTCAACGGTCGCGCACAGCGCATGGTGCTTACTCCGGTGGCGCGATGGCGTGCAAATCGTTGCGCCTGCGACGACGCGCGTCGAGCCGCGGAGTCGCACGCGCCACTCCCGTGTAATCGGTAATCAGAAGTCAGCATGTTATGTATTGTTTGCTATAGGATTTTTGTCTTATTAATGCTACAGCTTAAAGAAATGGACAGACATGGCCTAGAGAATTGGCAATCGCTTTCAAGCACAACTGCAGCGCATAAGGTCTTTGGTTCAATTCCCAGGTCGGGCAAAGTGTTATTAGGTTTTTCATAAGGAATTTCTCAGTAGCAACCACGGAGTCTGAAATTGTGCCCGGTTTATGGCAATAGGCTTCTCTCCTATTACATGGGACTTAAACATAACTGGCGAAGAAATATGGATGGGGGTGGGTGTTTTTACAGGCGTTATGAAATGTTATACAATCTCCAACCTTGGCAGTGCCCAAAAGTGGGTTAGCACATCCAAGAGGCCGAAAGGGTGCCAGTTACCAGAGGTAAAAGGAATGTGTGTGGGGGTGTAGTATAAAATGTATGTTTAGTATGAAAGAGTCGAGTAAGGGTTGAGGTGGGTGAAGTGATGAATGATGAAGAATAGTTACCAAATATAAATTATATATATTTTTTTTAAAAAAACGTTGCCCCACACTAGGAATTTCTCCTGTATCATGGGTGCGTTTACAAACATTTAAACTAACATACACAAACGCACCCAGACCCGAAACAACTATCTGTAGCCCTTACAAATATTTGTTCCGTGCGGGGAAAGAACCCACGACACGCAGCGCAGCAGTCCAATCTCTCAGCCACTGCGCCAATCGTGCCGTCAGTATATTAAGTCGTCGTATATTAAGTGGCTTGCATAATTTTCGACCGCAAAAGTCAAGTTCAAGCTCAAGGTTTAATTTTAAATTTTCTCCAAAAGATTAAAGTAATATGTAAATGGGAAAAAGTAATAAATGACCGAATTATTCCGAACAGTAGACCAACACAATGAACTTATGACAAATAAGAATCTTGAGTGGAACAAAAAAGAAAGTCTTATTTCCATGTCAAAAAGATTTTCAGTACAACTTTCGATAGCGTATCGGCAAAAATCTTTCTACAAAACATCTCAATACAGTAGACGCAGCAAACAATATCTAGTGCAGCAATAATGTTAGAAACTTCATTGTTTGAAAGGACAGGTGAAACTTAAATACTATAATGTGCAATACTTTTACTGAAACCCACTTATTTGTGGACAAGTGAACGTCCACAAATAAGTTAGTTAAATGTAAACCGAAAGTGAAAACAATGAGCGTCACAGTATTGTAATGTAATATTGAATTTATAATCAGTGAACATCATTCATTGAAATTGTATATTGTTTTAGTTGCAATCAGTGTAACGGTTTGAAATGAATTTATTTTGAAATTGAGAATTTGAAATCATACCAAAACATTATGCCCGTAATCTCCAAAGGGTTAGGCAGAGGAATTTCACCAGTTGTATTTAAGTCCCAAAAGAAGCTCGTGGCTTAATAAGAACTGCCACTCGTGTCGATCTTTAGGTTAAGCTGTGCTTGCCTAGGTCGGTCTGTGGATGGGTGACCGCCCGACATACCGAGTTTCCTCCGTGCCTCGGAAAGCCCGTTAAGCTGTTGGTCCCGGCTGCCATATATAGATCTTTGGCAGTCGTTACAGGTAGTCAGTGACCTGAAATTCTGACATCCAGTCTTACCAAAGAGTATCGTATTACCTAGTATTACCTGGGTTGTGGAGGTCAGATAGGCAGTCGCTCCATGTAAAATACTGGAATTGGAAGCCGACCCCAACATAGTTGGGAAAAGGC
The DNA here is from genome assembly GCA_949774965.1 of Diarsia brunnea. NCBI lineage: Eukaryota > Metazoa > Arthropoda > Insecta > Lepidoptera > Noctuidae > Diarsia > Diarsia brunnea. The sequence continues at coordinate 3,295,286 of OX459000.1, read as the reverse complement.
TAGGCAGATGATGATCTGTTTAAGTCCCATATAATATAGGGCGAGGCTATTACTATTAACTGGGCACAACTCTAGACTCCATGTCTGCTACCGAGAATTTTTTAATGGAAAAACTGAATTACAATTAATTATTTCTAATGGCGGTCGTCAAACCATGTCAGAGGCCTTTGAGGCGGTTTAGAAACTCTGACACTAGGGTGTGTGTGGTCGTTAGACTTTACTGCCCACACGATAAGAAGAAGAATTATTTGTCCAACCTGAGTATCGAACCCGGGCCCTCATGATCAGCGAGTGTGACCACTAGACGAACGAGGCAGTATATAACATTTTATCAAATAAATTTATAGTTAAACGTGTTTGCAGCTTAGTAAGCATCTTGTTAAACAGTGTATACAAATCTACTTATGTTTCTTTGTGATAATAAACAATTTTTTTATGTTTCTGATTCACTGTAAATTCCCTTTATCATCGAGGGCAAAACCAGAACTTGACATTGGCCTCCCACATTTACAAAGTTCGATTAGAAACAGGAAACATTTACAGAGATAAAATACTCATATTAATTTTGAACTTGTTTTGAATACTGGCAAATATTATGAGCTCACTCACTTCGTCATTTTTCGCAACATTTAGACACCTCCACCACTACCACTACTCTGAAAACGGTGATGGATACATCGAGAGGAATCCCAGCAAGTCCTAAAACCAAAAACATGTGACAGCTACCTACACTGTTCCAGAGTAGGTAGATACACACAGAAGTTAACTGCATCCCAACGGGAACATTACAGGCTGATTATACTGCTACTTCTCAACCGAAGACACACTCACTTTACGATACTTCAGATTTTTTATAAAAATCTGCAATATCCAATAAAGTACCTTTATGAAAATATCGACCGTAACACGTATATATTTACAGAATAGCTGCCGCGAATCAGATTTTCATCAAAATACAACCTTACACTGATCCACACATTTCAAAAAACGTAAGAAAAATTTATTTTCGTGGGCAACCTTATCGCATTCTCCTTAAATATGGATTTTCGATTAACACCCACTCCCTCCTACACTTCACATTTTCACGTAAATACCAAAATAGCTACAATTTATTCGAACATTTTGCACCAAGCTTATGAAAAAGCTTATCAGATTTTCCTGCCTCTGTAGTTAAAAATAACTATTTTATTTTATGAACTGAACGTAACCGAGAGAGGAAAATTGTCATCCACCCACACTCTGCCCTTTCACTCTTTTATGATAATTTTATCTAAATAACAACTTCATCTCTACTTTGTAAAGGATATTAAAATAGACACAAAGTCTATTACGTCGCGACTCTAGAAGTTTAATATTTCTACATTCTTCACTTTTTGCGAGGTAACCTAATGAACTGGGGTCAAACTTACCGCTATGCATTTATTGCTCTAATCAAATATTTTATATCAATATCAGAAACTAGATTTGGTTTGCTATGAATTTTGGCTGTATTTATATTAAAACAGCATGAAGACTATGGAGGTTATCAAGACCATGCAACGAAAACGTTAATATGTGCCCTTTTAAAATTAACGACACTTAAGACATCATTAACCTAATATCCATCAACGTTAAGCCCCATATTCGCGTGGGAAGAAATCAAGCACATTCTTCCCACTTCCAAATCTCCACTAAACCCAAAAATAATCAATTCAAAACGTGAAAAATCCGACAAATTCAAAACTTCTTAATACGTATCAATTAATTAGCATAATAAGTTCGTTGCTACGGCGACGCGGACGAATGAGCTACGGCTGCGCAAGCGCAACCACGGTCAAGGCTAGCCGTTCGCTTTTTATCACCCGCGAAAGTTCAGCGCTCTCGATCAACGACGTGAATTAAGTAGCAGTGGGTGCTTTACTACGGCTGGATGCTTGCGCTTTTTGCATCGGCGGTTAAGAAGAAAGGTTAGGAAATGATGTGAGTGAAACTGAAGATGCAAGAGCTCGTAATACCTATTGTTTTTAAAATGAAGTTGTGAAAGATTTAGCGTTTAAGTTATGATCGCAGGTGGAGTGGAGTAGAGTCCAAGGACAGAAAAACGAAATGCTGCTCTTCCGGCGGCGCTATGGTGAGACGGGCGGATGACATTTTTGCCTTCGAGAAAAAGCCTGAATGAGGACAGGTACTTTGGGATTGGCTCAAAAAAAAGGAGCCTTTACTTGGAAGTTGGTGCATATTATGTTCAGACTGCGGATTATGATGATAATAAAACTGTAAAGTATGATTTGATGATCACATTTAAAATCTTATTAGATGCCGCTTTTACCATAGGTATTCTCCGTCTAATTACATGCAAATATTCTAAATACTAAACAATTTAAAAATAATTTTGTAAAGACTGTTACAAAACAGACATTTTAATTAGCATAATGAAAACCACGAGCAACGCAGCGTAGCAGCATTAGCTTTAATCTGCGTCTTAAATCTAAGCAATCAAGTGGTAAGTTATGCAGCTTCGTAAAATGTTTATAGAGCATCAGATATGCCAATAATGAGGTAAACGGAAGCCGACGATAAAACTATTAAACTCTGATATCTTATTAATGAGGTTTAGATAATTGACGAAATTATCGTAAAATTGAGAAGTGTTTGTTGGGAAATTGAGGGTCATAGAACTGTGAGACACAATAAAGAGTTAAACTTATTGATTTTTACGGAAAATATCTCACTTACAATGAAATTCAGAAGATCGCGGGTATGAGATAGTTGAAAATTGCGCAGACCAAGGAAGAATTTTACAATAGGGAGGAAGCCGATAATCAGCAGTGAGTAAATGAAGCTGCCAATCATGGTGTTACAATGACGTGATTTACTGTTGCTGACGTAGCATGTTTAGGAGAAAGAAGTAATGCAATGATTTAAAGACTCGAACAAAATTAATAGCATCAAGAACCAAGACTATTAATAAACCAACTACACACAACGAATGATCTCAATCCAAAATCGTATCACATGAAAATTTAGAACAAGGTCAAGAATTGTCTCAGGGGACCCAATGGACAATAACAGCGTCTACCGTGGGAGTGATCTTTTGAGAACACCTAATTCTAACAATACTAATAGTACGAATCACGATAACTTTAGTGATATACATAGAAAAGTGTCAGCAGACTTTAGAGTAAACAATATTAAGGCACAAAATCCTACAGCAGTAAATCTTGATAAAGGCAAACTCAAAGTAGTTGATGCAAAATTTAACGATGCTGAAATCGGTGCTCACGTTAATAAAGTTAACGTCAGAATAACTGGGCGTGACAGGACTGATAATAGTAACTCTTGAGCGGACACTTTATGTATTATATTCATTACAAGTGGTCATGCTGGGAAATGTTCCAATAACACATTGCTGGGCCTCAATACGCACTTTGAGTTAGCAATTCTAATGGTTAGATTCAAAAGTCCATCTAATTTAATCGTTTGCGGAGAAATATTATCTTTTATGCTTTAACAAGTGTAAGGAAAGTACGGAATATAACACGTGTAGACTTTCCCATGATTATGGTAGCATAAAGTAATGGTAAAGAGTCAGTGTCTTAGATATTGGAATCTTTCACCTCATTTAGCATAGCTTGTGGATCCTACGGTTTCTGACGCAATTTTAAATCCTCGCCCACCAAAATAACAGAACAACCAATGAAGCTAAATATCATACCCATGCCCCGTTAATTCCATGCATCGAGTTCATAACTGCATACCAGCATTTCACGTTAATTTCGCGCAAATTCTTTACACAATTTCACGGGCATCCAAACTTGATGACGCGGCCCAATTTTTTCGCTAAACCTCCCATTACTTTGGAGTATAAAGCCTATAATTACGTGAACAGAAGCAATAACTTATCAGGTTATTACGAAGAGCCGCTGATTGCCCGCAGGTGATCGCAGCCCGCCGTGGAAGGCGATGGGAACAATCTAACTGTGCTTACGAAGCCTGCAAATCATTAGAAGTTCCTATCAACGGCTAACGGTGGTTCAAACACCACTAAGTTTACTGCAAGCTTATCAAACGATATCGGGACTTGATAATCTGTTGCTTGCATAGATGGCCACCGATTAAAGGTTCTTGGAAAGTAAGTAAATGTCTAAATGAGATTTTATTGAGGTAATTGCATGTAGATATTAAAATGTCATTGGGGATATTTCATAGATGTTATGGACTACGAAGTTGGATTTAATATCATGTATAAACTATGAAATACGTCATAAAATCTGTGCTGTTGAAATAATTACGTAGAAAACTTTAATTTTATGACCAGCTGTGAAAACCCTTCCTGCAACATCATAGGTATTCAACAAATAATTACGTTGTTTGGTCAGTTGTTATTATTAATGTTTATACTCGTAATGGTATGAATCTTATGAAGTTCTACAAACTAAATTCAAATGGAAATAACACAAACATCGGTGCAGCGAAGGTGACTGCCAGGTGGACGGTAGCAGCTAAATGACGGTTTTATCGCTAAGTGGTTTGTAATTTATTGAAATAGGGATATTTACTGACTTAAAAAAATATGATTCTAATTAATCCATCTGTTAGATTATCGAAAAATATTAAATACGTATTTTGGACATTTTGACATTGTTATAGTATTCTTATTTTATTGACATTTTTAATTTTTTATTGTAAATTTGTATTTTTTTTTTTTAATTATTATTGTTATTATTTCTTTAATTTGATTTTTTTCTAATGAGTCTATGTAACCTTTTGAATTATTTTGTTAACTGAAAATTATTATAAAACAACATTAATATATTTGCACGTCGCTTAAGTGGCAAACATGTCGAACATAATTTATAATAATATCTTGCATGCATGACATCACCGTTCTGTATGTATACACATTGTTTGAGCAAATAAATATACTTACTTACTTACTTACTTTGTTTTATCATAATTTACAAAGATAAAACGCGTCAAAAATTTAAGTGGGGGGGGGGTTGTGACGTTACTCACCGATAAAAAATGTCATACTAATGTCTTAGAAAATGACGTCACACGAGTTTTCAAAGCACTGTATCGTCTTCATTGTTTGTTTACGTGAAAAAAGAAAAAATACATGTCCAATATTTTTAGGAAATCCATCTAATAACGGACTAATTAGATTCTTTTTGTTAACTACCCTATTGTGAAAACGGTGGGGAGTGGTTTGAAGCTTGTGATGACGATGTTAGCGGGGCCTTAGCCGCTTGTCAATCATTGGAATCAGTGCGATATTCTCTTATATAGGGTAGAAGTGAAATCGACGCATAACCGGTTACATATTACCCCCCACATTTTTTTGAATTTTTAATCAGCTGTCATTTTTATAAATTGGTAATTAATTAATTATATTCTGAATCCGTGGTTATCGTTTCTCCTTTCCACTCCCCCCTATATATTTAATTCGATAAACCATTCAAGAGCCATCACTTAGATAAAAATAAAAGGCAATAAAAATAAAAAACTTTTCAAGTTTCCGCGTCTCCATTACTGAGCTTTCATTAAAAAGCTCGTCAAGCATAATATCATTACGTGTGCGACAGCGTTTGCGTTAAAAGCTCTGAAACTGTGTCAAGTTTATACCGGCCAACCTCGACGCTATTCGTAACCACCTATTAGTTAAATATAAATTACTAGTCTAGGCTTATCAGTGCACATTAGTCGTAATCTTACGCATTAGATAAATGTCGTACCTATTCTGTTTTGTTCTCGAGTGGAGTAAAAAATGGTGCTATTTGTACGCTAGAGCTTTTTTTACTTTTCGCTGGCTGTAAATCTTCTTTCCGGTAGTCTGTAAGAGATTCGATTTATGCACACCGCATCGCAAATCAGTTTACGATTCTTCAGCTGTAACACTGGATTCTGCATAAGATACTTCTTTGGGCCACCAGAATCAAATCTGTTTTTGTGTAAAATTTGACGTTAAACATCAAACTTTACACGAAAACATTTCATTAGTCCGCGGCCTAATTTAAATAAATGATTAAACTTTGATTAGACCATACAAATTCAGGGGGTCCAAATTAACAGCATTAAAACCGGCAGGTGGCCTACACTGGTGGCCTTCAAATACAAACCACACAGATTCCTCAGTGTTTTGTTGTCAACAGTCTGACAAACGCGATTTGGCCCAAAAACCAAAACCTGAACAGTTCAACAGGTTTAAAATCTGATCAACCGTTTATTACCATAACTGTCTAAAGCTCAAATCTTGTGTTTTATTGTTAACTAGCTGTTCCCGGCATGCGTTGCAATGCCCTTTTTCCTACCTACTACCTGCCTGTGTACCAACTACCTACCTACCTACTACCTCCTACCCTACCTACCTACTACCCTACCTACCTACTACCCTACCTACCTACTACCCGACCTACCTACTACCCTACCTACTTACTACCCTACCTACCTACTACCCTACCTACTCTACTATCCTACTTACTACCCTACCTACTACTCTACCTACTACTCTACCTACTACCCTGCCTACCTACCTACCACTTTCTCACCTTTTAAACCTTCACTGGACTTCCACGAATAATTCAACACTATAATTAGCCAAATCGGTCCAGCCGTTCTCGAGTTTTAGCGAGACTAACGAACAGCTATTCATTTTTATATAATATAGCTGTACCCCGCGTGCGTTGCAATGCCCTTTTACCTGCCTACGTACCAACTACCTACATACTACTAATTTCTCACCTTCTCTGGACTGCTACAAATGTTTCAAAACCAAAATTAGACAAATCGGTCTAGCCGTTCTCTAGTTTTAGCGCGACTAACTAACAGCAATTAATTTTTATATTATACGCAAACACCATTTGAAAAATCATTTTTCTATTGGGAAAGAAACAGTAATTATTTGTGATTATTGTGATAATGTCGTATGGTCTGTTTGAAGTTGTCATTCGTTGACTGAACAACTGAACGTCACTCAATTGTTTTGCCTTCCCGGAACCTCTCCACTAACACTTGAACTTTATAGTACGGTATTAAAGCTCAAATTGATTTGACGTTTTAGTTACAAAACGTTTGTATGGGAAAAAGAAAAGGGCTGTTTTTAGGGCTTTTCCGGCCATTATTCGAATTTTTCTCGCCGTAAAAACCATCCTTGAACTTCAACGAACATTTAAAAAAAAAAATTAGCCAAATCGGTCAAGCCGTTTTCATGCCAAGTCGTGACAACGAAAAACGGGTTTCATTTTTATATATATAGATTATTCACAAGAATTCGGTTATATTAATTAAATCACTATTCGGTGTTAGAATTTTTATTTAATCTTACCTAAGATATTTTTATATAATTTTGATTAATATTTATGTATACTAATTATATGCTAAGGCGTTGTTATGTGGATCGCTGGTTTAAAACATAATAATTAAGCAAGATATCAAACGGTATTTAGAGGAAGTATGTCATTATAACTTGGTCATAGACTAAGGCAGTTGTGGAATTCTGAATGTCTGTTTTGGTAGGAATGTTTGTTTAGTCTGCAAATCATATTATACAAATGGCAAAGCAAAGCAATAGAACAACTAAACATGCCGTTTTAAATGACTATGAGAAACATCGTGGTATTGAATAAACATCAGTCTGCAATTCTCACATGTTTGTTCACTACAGGAACTAATCGACGCTACCGAAAAAACTCGACACGCTAAAAAGAAGACCCGTGGATCGTAACAGCTGAAAGTCATGACGATAACCCTTGTCTCAGCTGTGAGATCAAAAACGCCTAGACTCTAAAAATATAAATCATGCCCAGCAGTGGCATATATATAGCAGGCTAACAGTAACTAAACATACCAATGATAGCATTGGTGTGTTTAGTCACTAATAGTACGTTTTACAATAGATACGCGTGTAAACAAGAACCATAACATAAAGAGAGAAGTGTCGGTAAAAGCTGAAATGTTTTCCTCAGTGGACTCTAACGCGACGCCGAAGAAAGGCACGACACACTTAGTTCCCGGCTTCCCGCCCCACTAATGGATAGTCGACAGGTCTGAAACTAGACGTAAGTATATAAATACTTATGATATAACCACACAGTAACTAAACTAAAATAAATGTCTTAATATAATATTTGTCAGACTCTGAATAACTTAGCATCACGTCTGTAATTCCCTGAAACGGTTAGATATTTCTTGTTTATCGTATGGTTAGTGCCTAAGGGTTAAACGGTACACCTACATTTACCAGTTATGTTTGAAGTTTGATACAATAAAGGGTAAGCCTTTTGCTATCGACCGGGCACAAATCCAGGCCTGACGTGCTGCAATGGAGGAATTCCTAAATTAAAATCCCAATCGCACTTTACTGGATTTCGGAATCAAACCCAACCATCATGATCACTTGATTACCAGTAGGTTTTGTGACCAGTAGACCGACGAGGTAGTCACATCACATTTGGCAGAACATGAAAGATACAAAAACACTGACATTTGACCGATAGTAAGTAGACAGTGATATAACTAACAATCAAGAGTTAGATCTAGTTAAAGTTAACCATAATGCAACATATCATGCAAGTGTCGAATTAACTCGCACAAAAAACATCAAGCCGTTTAGACCTCATTGGGGTCAGAGAAGTGAGCCGTGGGGAACAACAACCTCTGTAATATCCAAAATTTTAATATTGAGGAATTTGATGTTACAAATTATGACGTTAAACATTACAATGCGAAGTATACCGAGTAATTAACGGACTCCCAAAACTTGAAACGTTTGTTTTGAGCGGACTGCAAAGGTTATTATTACAAGTAAACATGGCTTTATGAGTACTATAAAGTTTGAAACGAATGAAGGTTTTAATGAGAAAATAATGAACTTCAATGTACCGTTTTTGCTGTTTGTGGCACGAATTCCATTTTGTAGAATTGAATGTAGGTCATTGTAGGCTCTATCAATAGTTACACCACAATTTCGAAATTTTGGTAGATATAACTACGAAAAATAAAATCTAAAAGTGCATTAGTTGTGATGATACAAAAAAAATATAAGACCGGTGGAATTTTCAAACCTACCAAACATATTGTCGAACCGGAAACAATTGTAACCAGGAAACACAAACATCAGCGGAAACGCTATAATAATGTTACCTCATCTGCTCGACCCATTAATCGCAATGTCAAATAAAAAAACTAAAATTACCATAACATGGACATAATTATTACATAAAAACCACTTCAAAGCATAGTTAATAATTCAGGCAGATGGAGTTCTATAACAGGCATGTTAGGGAAGTTGGATCCTGACGATTTGATATGGTTACGAATAATGTTCAAGTAAAAATACCCTATACGCCATAAGAATACTCTGCCCGATCTTCCTCTATAGAGCGAAGAACTTTGCGAATGGAGGACTGCGGTAAGATTAACGCCCTGGAGATGTTGTGTTGGAGAAGTATGTTCAGGATAGAGACGAAGGCACTAGGCCACGTGGACAATCACCAACCACATCAACAGACTCTATCGAATCTGTCACAAAGATCCCTGTGGCAGAATGGGTTCGCTATGTGGCCAAAAGAAAGAAAAGGTGTAAAAGATTGAAGAAGAACAAGAGATTGTCCAAGTTACTATTATTGAATTTGATGATATAAGAATCTATTGGACCTCGACAGTTTGACAAGACGTATCATATAAATGAAAGAAGAAGAAGAAACAATTTCAGGAGAAGGAAACCACGTAAACATTACAAATAATAATGGAAACATAAGCCAACTATATATTTTATACTTACGAGCAACTGTATATCCCATGAGGCCGTTTAAGCAAAAGCGTTTAAGTTATTTAGCAAATATACTCAAACATAATATAAAATAAACGTACAGACTAAACGCTGCACTAAACATAATGATTTCCTCAATAAAGAATTAGAAATTGTGGGACCCACAATTACTGTTATCCGAGAAGCAGGAAACTAGGAAAGAGGTGTCACAGCTAAAATTAATCACCACTTTGCTAATCACCAATGTAAAGTTATCAATCAAGAACGCGGTGATAGTACGTTACTAAGATATGCATAATAACGTTTTAAGTGATGATAATAAGTTGTAACAGAGGCAAAGTATTTATTCAGTTAATAAGGCTTCTATGTCACAGCTAATGCGTAAACCAGTCGCGGACAGGTTCGAACACTAATCTATGAACTTACTCATTTGCTATGGCTCCGATAATTTCCACACTAAGAGCTCAACTGATGAATAATAACGGTAGATATGTGGAGATATTAAACCCTTCTCAGTAAGGTAATGATATGGCAATGATAACACTACACTGGCGTTGGCTTTCTGGTAGCAATCGCTGCCAGTGAGCTTGAGGTCAAACTCAAACTCAAACTCAAACTCAAAGCATTTATTTCAATTAAACCATTACAGGCATTTTTGAATGTCAGAAGAACAATTCATAAAACAAAACTAAACTACGAGTGCAATACGTCATCCCGAAAGCCACCACGCCGAGCCACACGCCGCCGAATGCCCGCAACAACGAACACTGCGAGCACGAAAGCACGCAGCGACGCACACCGCAACAACGAATGCACGAGACTCCAAATCACGGAACAACGAATGCACACCGCAACGCGCAACCGTGGCCCCGCGACCCGGAGCCCCGCGCACCCATCGCCACGGCACGCGCCGCCGCGCACCCCCGCACCCACAGCACTCGCCGCCGCAGACATCCGGCGACGCGCAACTCGACGCAGCAACCCCCGGGACGACGCATTGCACTCCTAAGCTACAGTCACAGTCACAAGGCATAATAACTTGTGAAAGTACTGTAGTTGCCCATTCCCTAACGTAGATCACTATGGAGAAGAACGGGCAAGAAACTCCATGGACACTCTTTTAAACCAGAATATTTTTACAAAAAATCTTGGTACATTACATCATTCATGTTGAGATGGTATAATATGTGAGAACTATGTAGCAAGACGTGCAAGTTAAGAGCGTCCGGAGTAAAAAGATATAATAAACAAATTATAAAAAAAAAAAAATATATATATATATAAACCATGGCAACTAAGATATGACCAGTCTCCACTGACAGCGCCCGTTCACGAACATGACGCATGGATCAGCACCATTCAACTCAACCATTTTGAAGGGAACTAAATGATCCGACACACGCGCCACCATCAGCGAGACATTTGAGTGAGCATGACATTCTCTCAGCCGCCAGGGCAACGTCACTAAAATGTAACTAAATGTAAAAAGTGGCTTTATAGTACATAGTACTCACACATGTGCCATGCAATTATATAATATTAAGAAATTGAATCTATACAATGCAAAGATACTTTTACAATCTTCTCACGTCACGGGTCACGGGTTTGATTCACATTTAGAGGATTTTACAGATTTTTATCGTCCGATAGCCCGACGACCCCCCGACGAAATGGGAGTGCGAGGTAGGTAAACCTCTGTCTTATCCTTTGGGGAACAGACGTGACGTATGCTATTATATGACTAGAGTTTCATACTAGAAGAGTTTACGAAAGATTTTGCCAGAGGTTGTTACTTGCTAGACTATCTACAGACCTAATTCTGTTGCTACACGTTTGCCCTTAGGCTTACAAAAGCTCTTTACCAAAATAATTACCCATTATTTTTAATGTTCTTTCTTTATACTTTGAAGTAAACGAAGACGAAACAAAAAGGGTATTACAAGACACTACACAACTTGAACATGCAAATACAAGCTTTCTTGTTAACTGTTAACACAATTTAAATAACCATTCAACTTTGCACTACAACACTCTTGAAATTACTTTTAGCACTGTTCAACGTGCTAAACTGTATTTTAAACAACAGTCACTCGTTTAATAAAAAAGACCCAGCGTCCTGGTGTTAAACGAAAGCTGTCAACAGTCCCAGCAAAAGGTAAAATTCTGCTTAAATCTTTTGAGGTATTTTTAGAGTTGCCATGGTATTTTAAAAGGTAACAATGTTCTAAGTGTGTTGCACGGAGCAAAGCTTTTGATGCAGCACAATCAGCCTATAATTTTCCCACTGCTGGGACACAGGCCTCCTCTCTATGATAGATAATCCAACACGCGGGCCCAGTGCGGGTTGGTGGATGTCACATGTCTTTGAACTTTGGTTCTAGACCTCACGATGCTATCCTTCACTGTTTTCCTGTGGTGTAAAAATAAATCACACAAAGACAAAAAAAACTGCATGGTATTAGAAAGGCATATTATAGATTTGATTTTAAGATTCCAATTTCCAATACCTCCTAATGTTTTTGTTCTCCTGGTAGTTTGTGGAACTTTACTAAAATTATTATTGATTAGTTTTATTATACACCCTAACACTAGCTGCTACCGTACCGTAGGTGCTCAAATGGGAATTAAATTACATATTTTTTATTGTTCCCATTAGAGCACCACGTCAAAATATTGATTGGTGCTCTAATGGGAATAGCTTTGGTGCTCTAAGCGTAGGTGCTCTAAAAATCGGTGCTCAGGTGGGAATACCTAACCTGTCTGGGTCTGCGCTCACTTTGTTGCAGAGTATCTTTTAATGAAGACATTTTCTTAGCTTGAAGCAATCGCCAAATTATACGAGTTAATTAATACAAGCAATTTCATCTTTTATTCGTAGTCCATTACTCCTGTCTGGTAAATGTTTAAGCCATTGTGAAGTCATCCTTAATTATTTGTTTGAATATGCAAAGTCTACACATTTCTTATGACTTCTTGCGGCAGCTGCAATTCTAAACTGAAAATTGCAGTTCACAATATAATAGCAAGAGTTGTTTTATGGCAAGAAATACAGCTAATAAAATACTGATAATTATATAGCACACAGGAAATACAAACATGTAAAGCGCTTTTTAAATGTTTCTAAAACACTTTCCTTGCAAAATATAAAGGCTTGGAACATTCTGACTATTAATTGGAATATGCTAGACACCTCGTTTACTTTTAATAAACTGACTGAATATGATTTGGATATTTTCAATACGTTTGTTGGTGAATAGCTTTTTTACGCAAAAGTTTGCGTCAGAATGTTTTTGAGTCTGTATGTTATAGGTATTTGTACCTATCTTTTTTTTCGCCTTTTTTGTTTCAAGTGTTTATCAGTGGAAAGTGGTAAATGGCCTTCAAATGTATATTGTTTAAATTTATTGTTTATATTTGCTGTAAGTTTCCCAAATAAAACCATAAAACCGTTCCTTCGCTTGGCCATACTTGAGAAAATACTGAATAAGATTGCTAACAGCATGCCCCTCAAAGTTGCGTTGCGACATACTCATCAAACATGTGACATATAAAATTAAACCGTTCCGAGACTTCCGAGGAAGTATCGCATTACTAACAACTTCATAACTATAATTAAGTTAATGGAATTGGACATCAAAATAAAGATTTATATGACAAGCATCGGGCCAATGAATTAATTAATGTAATTAGCGGAAATATGACCAGTTCATGAACGCGGTGGCATTTTGTGACGTTAACAAAATGTTGGTAATTGAACCTCGTGTATCATTGGACGTGGTTTTAACTATATAAATAAAGCAACTTAAGTATGTACGTGAATATAATGTATGTAATAATTATATTACATAAAAGACCCATAGCTTTTTATAACGTAACGCCTGAAAACCCAAAGGGTTAAACAGAGATGTAATTAGAGAACAATTAAAATTCGCTAGTTATACCATGCATTTCTTTTCGCTTTCGACTTGTTTGTTTCACAGCAATATCTCTTACAATCTGTTTTCAAATCAAGAATATATTTCCAATCGACATCTCTTAACTTTTACCGTAAACTTTCCACTTCATCATTACCAGTCTACAAGATTTAAATCGCTTCACAAACTCAAATGAGTTAAATATTTCTCGATACTTTTCCCAAGCGTTCGACAGCGAAAGATTGCAGCCTTACCCCGGGATCGATAACGACGATCGAATCACTTTCGCTGCTATCGATTCTTATCGCAAAAAGTAGTTCGGCAGCACACCACTAGCCCCGGTGGCGGTGCCTCCACGGTTCCTGTATAACCTTACTAATTTCAAACGTGATATAGGTACGTTATTAGTGTTATCGACTATTGTGCTACTACTTTCGGCCGGATTGTATTTCATTCACCGCAAGCGAAGTGATTGAACCCAGATCGCTGGTATCCTTGAGAACTGGTCGCGATTGAATAGTGTTATATAAAGCAACGTGAATTTCTTCGTATGTTAGTGGTTATTTCTTCTGAGATGCTGCTAAATAAATGGTGCATTCCCACGGATGAGAATTCTCATTGTGGCGCGAGTTGGAGATCTTGTTTGATATAATTTAGAATCTACTGAGTTGTTATTTGTCTGGTTATGTTTCAAACTCAGTTTGCTGAGGCATTTTGTTTAATACAGTGTTGCTGAAAGTTTACATGTAATGTAATAGGTTATAGACGAAATGTTAGTAGATCAGGAACTTGGGTTGGTTTTGTTAAAATGCCTGCTGTCTCCAATTCGTCACACAATCTACTAGCCAATGTTACTTGGTAATTTAAAATATGTACTAGTCTTTGAAAGTATATTATCAGATTAGCCAACCTCCTTTTTAACAACAATATTTCTAATATATACAGGGTGGAAGTGACCTCAACACACGAAGAACCGTAACGTTCTGTAATTTCTGCTTAACTCCATGGGAAAAGGCGAGAGTTTATGAAAGTTTATTTATTCATTTTAGAAAAGCTTACAGTCTAATAACTATAATTGCAACAATAATTTATCGTACTATATAGTTTGTATCTAGAATAGAAGGACCTCAACCCACGATCGATTACCACATATTCAATATCAGTGATGTCACCAACTAAATCTGCCTTCAAGATTGCTAGCATATTTCAACACAAAAATTACTATAATACACTACGAACAGTACACTTCCCGCAATATACATAATGCACGAATAGCCGACCCATATGCGGCTAGCAATAACATACAGGATAACTGTGTTCATACATAATGTATAACATAAGGTACACCAGAAAAAGTGGACGAACCTTCACCATAAAAGTTAGTATCGAAATAAACATTTCATATAGCGGAGCGGATTTCTCAGGCCTAGTTTGAGTGCATCTATCATGTTGATTGATGTTTGTTGCTGCCAACAGATGGCGGTAGCTGTCGTGCAACGTGTTTGCTCCGCAGCTTGTCTTGCAACTTGTTAGTGCAACAGCATTGAGTGGAGGAATACTGTTCGTTTTGTGGTGTGTTAAGTTTGCACGTTAGTGTAAATTGTATGCGAGTGTTTGGTTTAGTTCCTTTTACGTTCCTAAATTGGTATCAAAGTTATTTCAGGTAAGCATTATTTGCCTCGCCATCCCTATGGCATCATCTGCCTAGCCTTTTCCTATGTTTGTTGGGGTCGACTTCCAGTCTAACCGGATGCAACTGAATACCAGTATTTTTTACATCTGACCTCTATAACCCAGTTACTGGATAATACGATGCCCATGGTTTCTTAGAACCATGTAGCACATTAATACTTGAACTTCTGAACCATAAAAGTCCATTGTTCTTCATAACTAAAACGGTATTTAAAATTATTATTATTACATATTTAAAACACCCTTTAATCACCAAACAGTTACAATTTACACTTGCGTGAAAAATTAACAGCCCAGAAATAATTATGGTAATAGTTTGTAATAAATTCGGAACTGTACGCAAGTTTGCACAATGTTCAAACGTAGAACGATTTCATTCATACGTTTAACGTTGCGTTCACGCTTTACAATTCCGTGCAAAATTATGTACGATACGCGTCCTTGAGTAACGTTACAATAACTGAGTGTAAAAGTTTATGAATGCAGATTTAATTTATTTTTGTATATTTCTAACTCATAACCAACTTTCTTCTAAAAACGGTTGGATTTTATCACTATTTCTACACAGAACATTCAGCATATGATTGCTGCTTTTACCATGAAAGGGTTTTTCCCCGGGTTTTTACGTCGCATAAGCCACCCTCACAGTTGATTGATCTAGTTAGAAGGAAGAAATCTTCCGACTTATCTTCAGTAGTGAACGAGCAAAATGACTTATCCTTATACGACTGTAAATTATTTTCTTTCTTTCATTTCTCCCAAGGGAGTCCATGAGAAAAACACGTGAATTTATTTTCATGCAACATCACATAACATCACTCCTGTAATCCCCGAAGGGTTTAGCAGAGGTGAACCCAAATTTCGCCAGTAACGCTACAGTTCCATGTAAAAGGGGGCAAGCCTATTGCCATCGACCGGGCACAATTTCTGACTTCTACTTCTTCTGAGAATTTCCTGATGCGAAAACCCAATAACACTTTGTTCGACCCGGGAATCGAAGCCAGGACCTCATGCTCAGCCGTCGTGCTTACGACCACTAGCCCAACGAGGCTGTCTGCCATGGGAAAACGGCGTGACTTTATTTTAATGTACGTATCTTTCAAACGCATGCTTAAAGTAACCAGACACCCAGTGATACAATTACAAACACCAAATACTATAAAAAGATCTCAAATAAAAATCGATATTCACCCAGATAACCCCTTAATCGATACGTCCAAACACAATACAGGTTAACCGTTGCTCAGACAAGTTTACAAACAAATGGTGACTAGCACAACATCGTGTGGGGTAACCCTTGGTGAGGGTAACCGGTGCCGGTGGTCCCCTACCTGACATCTCACTGTGCAGGATGAATGAGGGAATGGGAACGACGTATGGTAACCTACTCGTGAATTTATTACGAGGAATAATGTGAATTATTTTGATGGGTAAATGTATTAAGGTCGGCTAGTATGGAGGATTTTGTGCATAGAAATAAGAGTAGGGAACTAATGGAGGTATAATTCAAAGATTGTGTTTCGATTGGAAATTATTTATGAAGAATGCAATTCCTGTATATTCTTGAGTGATCTCTGTAGAAAAGATATTTGATTGGAAATCTGTATTATGAAACCACGGGTTCCACAGGGAAGCCTCCCTGTGGAACCCGTGGTAAAGGCCGCTGACATCGAGGCGTTGTTAATAAACAAATCCAAGAACAAGATAGTGGTGTTAGTCCCGATTTTAAACCCACGTCGAAAGATTTTTGTATAGCTATAGTAGGATTTTCTATTATATATTACTCTAGTATATTTTATTGTCCGCAAATCAAAACAATTCAAAGTAACACGCGTCATCCCACTAACCTAATCCGCACGCTTGAATTGAACGCAGATTACAATATCCTTTGACTCATAAAATTACGGAAATTGAGACACACAATATTATCAATATAATAAATAATACACAATATTTCGACATTAATGTGCGTAATATTTTATTGGTTCACTTATTACAGCATTGATGATATAAATAATGTAAAAAATGCATTCGTTTGATATCAAGAGATAGTGCAAGAATTGGGTTAAAGATTACCGGGTTGTAAATTTAACTTAACAGTATCTAATCAAGCTGTTATAAACACTCGATTAATTAGAGTGGGCCATGTTTACACTTCAAAAAGCAATTGTTATTTTTGGTTTAAGTTACATAACGTCGCCGGCGCCAGTGCAGCACCTTGTACAACACCCTCTATTAACCAACAAGTTTGACGAAGGGCCCAGATTCGTGACCTGGGAACCTTCTAGTTACGGGTATATTGAGTTAATATACAAGTTTCATAGATATAAAATGTTTAACTTTAATAGATCCAGGACACCCGTACTATGCATTCATCAACAAAATGATTAAGTCCCACCGGAAATGTGAACGGTTTTCACTCCAAAAAAACGCCATCGTTTTTGCGTAGAATGTAGAATTACTGAGTTTGGTGTTCTTACACTTCTCTCTTCTCTTTCTTGCTTGGATGACGGCTTCGTGAAGGTTTAGTTTACACCCTGTATAACATTCTATTGAAGCCGTTAATATAAGCATTTAATCTGACATTTAACTTCACTTCAAGTCAGGTCGACACATCTAGCTCAGATCAATTACTCATCTACCGACGCTGTGTGAACAAACCGCTAAGATAACAACACAGTAAGCTCCAATTAAAAGTATAATAGCTCGTAATCATACCTGTTGCTCTGAAGAAACCTCTTCTCTGCTGCTGTCATCTGTAACAATGAAATAATCACTTTAATTTGTGTTACTAAATATTAAGCAAAAATTCAGTATGATGTTATAGGATTTAAAAAAGGAGGCCAAAATGTTATTTTCTACATCATTTCCGAATAGGTCTCTAATCATGAGTTTCATCATAATTATAAAGTCGTAGCTATTTCCTACTATTCACGTTACACTATTAGGATCTTTGAGATATGCAATCGAACAAGATGGCACATTGTCATCCACTTCTGTGTAAAAAAAACTGTATTTCATTTGATTGTTTAACTTATCATTTTCAAAACGCAACTTCTTCTCTTAGCGTATCGATGGCAAAAAGTTCAGATGCCCCAAAACTCAGCTCACTGATCCAGTACATAAAACACCAAGTGCGCTGGTGTCAGGGTATGCGGTGCAAGATGGAGGTGGGTTATTGTCTGTGAGGTAGGACAGTTACAAACGATTTCAGAACCTAAATCTTCGCTAGCACAGTGCATTTTTCTGCACTGAAGCATAAACCAATGTTAAGATGACTCGTCAAATTTTAACTTAGATGCACTTAGTTCGCTCAACGTTATGCCCTAAAAACGATAACAAGATAAGTCGCATTACATCCCTACATAGCGAATACCATGACAAAATGGTCACACTCTATTAACTGTCATAGTTACGTTCGTAGTCAACCTGCGCTTTGATCCTTGGTGATCTAACGAAGGTTTAAGTTTGTGTATGGTGAATGACATTCTAACGTCATCTTGCTGATGATTTTGGAATAAGAGAACAGTAAGAAAGTACTGTTGTTATCCAGCAGAAAATGATATAATTTAAAATACTGACGGATACATAAACTCTTTCAAAGAACACAGTATTCGTATCAAACTAGTTACGTAAGAAACTTCCAGTAACTGCAGAATATTTTCGTAGAATTTTTTCATAAAATTGTGTAACTCTGAAGTGCCCCATTATTTACCATGTTCACACGTAGAAATCTCTTGCCATTACACCTAAAGTTTGGAGATTTGTTTGTTGTTAAAATGTTTCTCCACCCTGATTTTTTTTTTTTTGGGTGGTGGGAAATCATCAAATAACCCCTCCCGCTCTTGGGCAGAGCGAAAGGGAGTGTCAGACTTCTACTGACTAAAAACCACCCATGTTCCTTCTTAGCCCTTCATGTCGAGGCCGCGGTATCTCTTGCGAACAACCCGCAGCCCCGACGGGGACCGTGCAAATACCTCGGTTTAGTATCTACCAAACTAGACAGTAGGGAAATCCCCGCTAAATCCCTCCGCAAATAATCAAAAAACCAACACGTTGAATCACCGCCTGTCAGCCGGTCACCGACCCCGGCGACCTAGCGACAATTTCACGGTGCACACATAACACAATCAATGCATGCAGCACTAGCGAAACGACCCGGCCCGACCCGGTTTCAGACAATTTTAACGTCACTTCCTGTCCGCCCATCTAACTGAATTTTTACGCTCGTGCCGTAACTGTGGGTTTCGGCCTTAGTTAGTTATTTTACGAAGCTAAAAGTTTCAGAAGTTATTTGAATTGTGGATTTATGATAGTATAAGGAAGAAAACATACCTAGCTCACAGGTCACTTTTAGAAAGCAAACAGGATGTACCTTAGAAGACTGGAAGACACACATTTCGTGATATTTCTGGCGGAAACCATTTCTAATCTATACTTCTAATGAGCTAAGTTTACCACAACAAACAGTGCAGCCCAAACCTCTCCAAAGAAAAGAAAAACTCAGCGCTTAGATAAGTACTTCAAAAACGGCTCAGTAACTTTGAAGAAGCCTGAGACAGACAAACACAGTCTCTTTATCACCGCACTCCGCTTCTATTGGCGTATCTAAGAGCAGTTGCGGTACGTTCCATTTTACGAGCCATCGCTAACGAGAAGCACGTCAGGCTAGCTTTGTGAACAGGTGAATGCGCAGATATTTGTATTGCAATACGAAATGGCACAAAAAATTGTTGGAGTAGAATCAAATTGTGGTGACTCAAAATGTTTGATGCTATTTTCTATTTTGCTAGATCGAAAAGTAGAGGGAATCCTAGAGCCTGCGAAAGCATCGACGGTGCGGACGACAGCATATATCTTGCTGCTAGATAACCTTCAATCCTTTACGCTACTTTGGAGATTTGCCGCAGCAGGATAAGAAAGAAAATTCATACCTTACCCTAATTTATTACTAAAAAGAAAGGTTATCATATTGAGCTCATTTTCAGTCACGCTCCGTAAGTGTTACTTAGGCAAAAACCATGTGTACCTAACCTGTGGGTTCGAATGGGAACCAATCAATGGACTGGATGTGGTCGACCTTCGATTTCCATTCGCCTAAATTGTATAGAGAAGCCACAGAGCCTGTAAAGCCTGACATCAATTCGGAGACAGTGTCCCCATTATTTTCATGAAACCTTAAGATGACAAAACCAATCATGAAAGAGACACGAAATCAATCTAATTTAGAAACTCCAAGACAAGATAGAGTAATAAAAATACTATTACTACCCATAAAACGTGTACTACGTATACCAAACAAAAATGTACCCTACGCGAATATTACTTTCGCAACTATTACACTAAACCCAGTACTGATGCTATTGACCTTTCGTTTTATGGGGACCGGTCACGCATCGAACGTTTAGTAATATTCGTAACGGGTGAAAATTATTCAAGACATTATTGTGTATTCATTGCTGTAACATTCATCATGTAAACCAGTAAACATCCAGAGAAATAACCATCATGAATGAAGAACATTAATATGAAATACTATCGTTTATTTCGCCATTACTGCGTCGATGGTGACTTTGCAATCAGATCGCAATTTTGCAAAGCACAGACGATGAACTTAACTTCCCTTTAATAAAATATCTCATCAAATTCTACAATAGACACCAAAGAATCCGGACGGTACCTTCCCTGAGAACAAAACGGCGCCTCAATACTTAATAAACTTTAAAATCCATCGATACTACACCGCTAATACATCTGGGTTATGAGAACTGGTTCGCAGAAAGCGCCGAAGTCTGTATGAAGCAGTTTCCCTTACAATGACGGGCAAAATTCCAAACGGTAGCGACTTGAGTTACTTCAATACAACTTGAAGGAAAGATGGCAATCATTGGACCGTTAGTTACGTCAGTACCCTTAGCCGTGTCAACAAAGCCCCTATTTGAGAACCAATCTGGATAAATCGCCTAATAGCTCCAAAATTAATCGTTTAGAAGCGATAGATTAATACCGTCTCTGGAAGGCCGAATTAACGCTGGATTTACCGAATGTTACATTTTGTATTTTGCAGTAGCAACTTTCGTTACACAAACTTATGTTATTTCACCGCCAACTTTAAGACTGTCTCGGGTTTGAGAGGCCGTTGTTCAATATTTGTTCTCTTTATCTGGTTAATGCAAAAGAATCGCCGAACAATTCGCAATGCCTATCATAAATTGTTTCACGTGTTCCCACATGTGGATAAGCACACGACTTATTTACAATTTATTCAGCTATCGACACATCATCTAAATATTATAATGACTTCAGAGATCATTAAGTTCGATCGATCTTTGGATTAACTTTGATGAATAAAAAGACGCCGCTATCCAAAGATAACTTGTTAATCATTATTCTATTACATTTTCCTTTCACACTTTGAAGTGTGAAAGGAAAATGTGTAAATCATCTTTCCAACGGGCCGTTTGGATGCTAGCATCTTGAAAACTACTGATTTGATTTTCATGCAAATCGCAGCTTTCGATTGTAGTCTTAATGCAGCTTGTATCGCCTGGGTGGTTCACTAATAGAAAAATAATTGTTTGCGAAATAGAAACAACGTCTCTATTCTCTAATAACAGTATCTTCAACGGGGCATATAGTAATGAAAAATAATGAAACGTACAAAGATTTATTTTAACGGAGCGAACATATTTGCGCAGTGCATTCACCCCCGCGAGCTCGTGACAAACCCATCCTGGCATAACATTATAACACATTACACTTTTATATAACCAACTTGCCGATGCAGTTGGACAACTTTAAACTTGAACCAAATACAGCCACGTTTCTCTGAATTGACAATTTGCGAACTGTACGCTTGAAATGGTGACGACAAATATGTGGCGGAGACTTGGAGATTAAAGATGTTCCACCGAACGGGCCTCGTTCCACGATCTGATTCCCTTGATTATGCAAAAAATATTCGCGTCTAGATAACCGTTTCATCGGATTGTAGGAGTAGTTCAACGCCTCGTTGTATTGTGTCTAAATTTGTAACAAGTTGAAGCTTAATTTACATAAGTCTTAAGAATTGAAACAAGGTGTTGGATACGCACAGGTGTTGAATTCAAACGGGTTGAATAGATTCAGGTTGTTCAAGTTGATCAGGTTACTTCTAATTCAAGAACAATAAATTCATTTAAAAAGCAGCGCCTGGCAATACGCATCGAAAGTGCTAAGAAAGAGATGCAAACACTGAAAATTATAATACAATACGGCGCATTCTGACGATGAATGTAAAGTTAAAATTACATCACTACCAAACAGTAATCATTGTTTACGCCAACACTAACCAACCATAACGACAACGTTTACCAAAAACCAACCAAAAAAAACTACACGTATTAAATTCTCATTTTATCTGAAAACCAGTGTCAAACACAGGGCGGCAGGCAAAAAGCAAGATGGTGTCACGTAAGAAGCCTAAGTATCACGTACGGATCCCTCGCAGTGATGAATATAATCAATTTATGCTCCAACGAGGACCGGCAGACCGACAGAGGGAATAGCTACACGTAAGATGTAATGAGTTTGCTGACGTTTAACTTTGAATTAACGTTTTTTTAACGGTGGTGGTTCTTGAGAGAGGTACAATATCGAATGTTGTTGATATTTATAGTTTAAGAGGATATCAAAATGAATAAACTCAATCAAACCCCACTGGGTAGAATAACCTACTAAAAAAAGACGTGTGGCACTCGGAGACTGCCGCGGTAAAGCTATTGCATAGCATTTTTTATCAACTTATGCAATTATAATTATTTATTTATTTTATTAATGCAGTATTTAAATATAGTATTTATACTTACACTTTTACTAATCATCCTCATCTTTTATAAAATGTCCTTTTACGTCTCATGTCGCGCCTTGGCGACAACTATTTTTGTTGGCAGCTTTATAATCGATCTTATTCGATTTATTAACTTTGAATTTGCTGTTTTAAAATATTAAATCTAATAATTTTTCAATGTTTACTTTTCATCTGACATTACGTCAGTTGTCAAGATGTCATTTACTTTTTCTTTTATTTTGTGTCATAGTTTTTCTTAGTGGTTAGAACTATGAAGGTTACATTTGATTTATATAATTTAATTTATTTTTATTAATATGTTAGCTCAAATAATGTAATTTATTGATAATTTCTATTAATAGTATCTTATCTTACGCTTATAAAATTAATTAACACGCTCACAGAAATTCTTTGAGGAAGTTTTTGACTGAATAATACAGGCCGTTTTAAATACAGGCAACTCACAATTTTTGATTTCAAGAAATTGTCAAGTGTCAGTTCGTTAGGTTTTTATTTTCGTTACGGAATTTCTGGATTCGGTCCCCACGCTCAAGGCCCGCGATAGAAGCTATGCAATAGCTTAAAAGGGATAGACAGACGAATTCGTTATAAGTAAACACGAATAACCTTGAAGAGTGTTGTAAGTGATATAGTGTAGGTAGATAACAAGCAAGACATTGACCTTCGTTGACAATATTATGTAAATGTTATTAGGAAGTGTAATGACACTCGCCTACGCTCATCAAATAATGACAATGCAACTCTTTGACTTCCTTGAGCAAATCATTTGGTATTTGTTGATGTAATAGTTCCGCTCGATCTTACATTCAATACTTCAGATATTGCTGGTTCAATAAAATATTGTTGTCATTGACCGTTAATTCTCAATTTGGTTAAAATTGTCCCTGATCTTTCCAACTTTGGCTTCGGTCAGTGTTGAAATGCTAATGACATCATTTGCCAAATCTGCAACGCCCATATATCATTTTACTTTTATCATGAACCAGTCAATTCAGAGAATGAGTGTTATCGTTTGGCTTTCAGCCCACATTATCGAATGCTTACGACATTGGTTTGTCTAACAAACTAGGTGTTTGGTTTAACAATCTGATTTTTATTTACCAAGCTTCGACATTCGCCCACAGTACGTCCAAATTCTAAAACTCCTTGTCTTATATTAATCCTTCACTAAATTGTAATTATGGGATAAAAACTGTGTTTTTTATTTTAGTTCCTGGTGATTCGTCATGTATTTTTTGTGAATTGATTAGCGAAGCAAACATCTATTGATTGACAAATAATATTAATAGGATTTGAAACCAATGAAGAAGAAAACGAAGGTAGAATTCGTTTTTCACGTCTGCATTATTTAATGTTTCTTAGAGTACTGTTAAAAGTACTTTAATCCTTACTATGCGAAGGAATCAAGTTACTCCAGTATTTGTGGTTCAAGGATTAGCAGCCTAACGCCACTTTTCCCCCGTTAAAGCATTAACATCACTACAATGTAGTCCGTCACATATCATAGATATAATTGTCTAGCTTTAAAGCTGTATTTCCCTCGAGCTAGAAAGCGTGAATGTGGTCATTATGTATGCAGATTTTCATTAATAATTTTCCTTTAGAAACATAATCTTAAATTTCTATGCTACCTGGAGCCCTTTCTCTCGTTTTGTTACTGGACTATTGTAACTAGCTATACCTCGGGATGATCTCTTGTGAATCTATAAAATTTTATTCACACCAGTTTCTGTGTCACTTCCTAAAGTACACACACTTAAAATCGAGAACGGTAAACAATGAGCTGCCGTGAGTACAACACTCAAACTGTGCTATTCAAACACTCCAATGTTTTGGTGACATCATTGCCATATTTTTTTGCATATTTAGATGCAAAATGTTCATACACTGTCGGCGTGTTCTTCATTATCTTGTGTTGCTCTAAATCAAACAGTTGTCTTATGCATTTTATTTGTTTTTGAGATACGTTATCATTTCTCAGAGTCACACCCGTGTTTGTTTTTGGCTGTCGTGCTGCAATATCTTGGTGTTACTTTACCTACAGACAATTAATGTCTGATAATTATAATACATGTTATGAATCGTTCTGAGGATATTAATGAATAGATTGCAGATATTGTAAAAATTGTTGAAGACAGTTACGAACGGTGCTGTAAAGAACCAAATAGAAACGAGTAATTAAATACACATAAAAATATTTCCTGTGAATACCTATCTAAAGACATTAGAAATCAAATATTGATTTGAAATAAGAAAGTTACTCCACACTGAAGACCTAATAAGGAAGCTTATTATTAATTACTTTTTATTTACAAACTAAAGTAAAAAGATACATAACTTTTTTCATAGATGAATGTTATTTCATTTGTAAATTGCTTCCGTAAATTAATTCAAGCAATTTCTTTTACGTGTTAATGGCGAACGGCAATCAAGATTTCATCAAATTAGTCTTGTTATTGGCTGTATTGATCTAAGTAAAGATAAAGAACATCTAATGCCTAAGTAATTATTTTCCATCAGAAGTCGTAAGAGAGAAATTGAAAGTCATCACGTCCAATAAAGTAAATGTCACGCATAAAACTCGGACGAAGATGATGAGTTTAGATAATGAAATAAATATCACAGAATATTTGCCATGTTAGCTGTTACGTAGTTGGAACAAATAATCCAATATTAAATTTAAGACTCAAATTAATTCGACTACACCAGAAACCAATGACAATGACAATCGCAGAGGAATTAGAAACCTGCGAGCCGTAAACGCAAAATGTCAAGTAAATCGCGAAACCCCGCAAAATTACGAACATTTCAATAAACAAACCCACATTGAAAATGTTTTGTACAACACTGTAACAGTCCAAACATTAATTGAACAAGACCATTTGTCCCGTTTCGGCGAGACGAAGGCGAACGCAGCGAAAACGTAGGCGAGTTGGCGTGTGAGTTTACCAAAACAAACTCGCGAACTCAAACACCACATTGTTTTGAGGAAATATTATCGTCACGTGAAATCTACTAATACGCCCGAAGTGCTCGTGATTACTTTACAGTTATGTTATGATATTGCATAATCGTGACGATAACGAGGTAAGATTTAGGCACCGTTCCGTCTGGAAAACTCTGTAATGAAGTTTCTTAGGTAATATTATTTTAGTACGTAAAAAGCCTCGTTCAGTTTACTCGAGTCTAAGGTCAATTTTGCGCTAGTAATGTTCGATACACAAGCTCCACAACTAAAATCCTCTCCATTAATATGAAAGTGCGGAAACCGAAATTGTTTACAAGACTAAATGATTAAGATTCTGTCTAGATACTAAAGCTTTTACGTTCACCCCTTAAAAGTAAGATCATGAATATTCACGAGTTTAATTAACCTGCTCCAAGCATTCCTAAAGAGATTTCTCTTCGAAACTAATTGGGCCAACAATGACATAGACATGATCCCTAAAAGCGCACTAAAACTGTGTAAATCTGAAATTAATCGGCATAGGAGACACACAAACGAAACAGGGCGTTTCATCACTTGACCTGAATGCGCGGTTGATGGTGATAAGATAAGTATTGTGGAGCAGTTTGTTTGGGCGATAGTGCCGTGGCTCAAGGCCGTACGTTCGACCCTGCATTAATGGGATTTATTGATTTTGCCACCATTTAGCACTATCTGAAACACTTTGGTGACACCGACAACATGTTAATGGAGGCAACAAGGCCTACAATGACGCAAATCCAGCCAATATGCTGACAAGCGTAAAACCTCCTTCGTTTACAATACCAGCCGCATCAAAGCTATGAATGTCTCTTTTTGGAAGCAATAATGAAAAAAGTTTTCGTACAATCAACATTTTCAATTCAGAAATTCCGGAGTAAGACTGAAATAAATTCATTGAACTGCTGAATCAGAGAAACGTTTTAAACAAGGGTTATTGTTTTAATAAAAGGTGCTAATAATAAAATGTATCGTGTGGCTACTATGCGTGCCGGAAACTGTTATTGTGTGAAATATGAACTAACCTTTGTTTCGTGGGGTAACACTAATGTAATCATTACGGCATTTTTTGTCGTCAAGCTTTATAGAATTCCTTTTATAAGTGCCATTAGCGAGCTTGACCTTGAAGATAAAAAAAATACTGGTTTTCATCTGAAATAATATTGGGTCACGCAAGGGGACAATTAGCCCTAACCTAAGTAACGTAAGTCGAATAGGTTTTTTTCGTCTTGCCTATCCTCAGTATAAATAAAGTAGTTTCAGGTATTAAAAAAAGGAGATAATAAAGAAACTCCCAGTTCCCCGATGACTCATAATCATCCCACAGCCGAATCACTCGATATAGAACCCAAAACTAGTCATATATTCTATCATGAATGACGAATCACGCCCTCATTTGCAAGCGCACAATGAGTATGTCCATACAAGAGGTCTAGACAATAGGCTGGCAACACTAGGAGCAGAATGACAGGTTGATGACAGCAATAATGATAATAAAGTAGCAAAACACTATAAAGCTAGGAGCAATAATAAAATTATATCTTTCAAAACTACTACCAACGCAACTACTAATTTCAAATTAGATTATAACATCAAAATGGTGGAAACCATCAGATAACAACAGATTATCTTAGAACAATCGATCGTAAACTTTATTTTCATCATTCTTGATAGTGCTTACTTGAAAACCGTAAAACTTATCGAGTTATCGAGATATAGTCTGATTCTTATCATTTAATAACTGTTCGGTGTTTACTACTGTGTCTACACTTGTTCTTGAGTGTACTTGTGTTAGCAATTATTTCACTTCAGAATTTTGTTGAACCTATTTCAATGACGGCAATACTTTGAAGTACTCTTTGCTTTCTTGCAAAACTTTATCTCTATTCTTATAACTTTCTTTATCTAAGTGACGTGTATCATGTTTGTTCTAGAAATTCCTTCACTGTATCGAACATCTTTAAAAAAAATTGCCTTTACTCTTAAAAAGAAACTGCATATTAACTCATAAAGTCATAAACTCATCATAATGCACGGTTACACGTTAATTTAAATTCTTCAAACACCTTTAAAATTCAACAATCACTGTTATTTTAAGCAGTATTCACTACAGGTCACCTAACTACATAATACTTAAGTACGATCTACTCAAGTTCCTAAGGCCAAACCACTCAACAGACGGCATAGATAAACAAAAACAAGAGACATATGATTTCATCAGTGCAGCTCAAGACATGCAAATATTATCAACACATGTCAGTGCCCGCTTATCTGCCTGCCACAAGCAAATATTTGAGAAAAACATGAACATAGCTGTCAATGTTGGAAAGGAAATATGGACACGTACAGCGAACATTGAAGGTAGTAGCTACATATTTCATTCTCCACATTGAAGGAATTATTTGTATGCCCCACATTTCATCTTGTACCGGATCCAGATATCGTGTGTTATAATTTATCAAGGCAAAATATAGAGCGAAAGCTTACATCTAAAACTCTCGCCTCGACTTTCACGATTAAACTTTATGAAACTTCATAGATATTTCCCCCTCAAGCTAAACTATTTTTTACAAATGAGTCGACGAAGCTACTAGGCTGTGCAACAACTTTTTCCACATTTTCTCAGCGTCACTCAATGAGTGGTTATCAACGTCTGACTGATCACATGTCGAAGCAGAAGCTTCGAAAGTTAATTTGTAATGTGACAGAGATATGGATAGAAATAGGCCGCCAGGCAAATGCTTTCTCCCGATCTCTAGGAAAGCCGCTAAAACGACGCTTGAAGAAAATGCGCTTGCGATTTCCACGATATCGCTGAGTTCCGCTAGTGAAACGAGTAATTCATATTTTAAATTCAGCGATATAGATAGTGGTGGTCAAGTGCGGGAGCGCAATTTGATCAGGGTTCCGTGTTTGCCATACCGATCAAGCAAAATCTGAGATCATTTTACCGTATTCGATTTTGAAAGTTAGAGTTTATGGAGACACTCTAAAAATCGAAACAAATAGTGGCTACATAAACTTTTATTTTGGAGTTGGTGCTTGTTTGTTTGTATCTCCAACGACGCAACAGAAAGTCACAATAGACAGGAAACATATCCTTTGTTCTGATTTTTTCAGCAAGTGGTTGTTCTGCAAGAAATTTAGGCCGGCTCTATCTTGTTCTTGAGTTTTATGAAATAACGAGAGAAATAGTGCTCAGTGATATCAGGTGCTACATATTATAGAAATAGTTAAATCCAGACCTTGACCTCACTAAGATCATTTTAATGCAAAAAAGCCTACAATATTTTGCAACATCATAAAAGTAAAAGCAGATTCTTTCCCCTCCTAACCTCCTACATAACTAAAACTTTTGCAACACTAGTTGAGCTGATTAGAGAAGTTCATTCGATACACTAACGGCTAAACGGCACGTAATTTCATTTAGTGAGGCAATAATAAGATCTACAGTGGGTCACGAAAAACCAACGCCCTGGGTGATCGTGCGCCGGCGCTTCCTGGCTGACCGACGACGTGGCGACGGTA